>OX376713.1:16206515-16806515 GCA_947389935.1 Agrilus cyanescens | reverse complement strand
CAAGGAATACGAGAGGTGAAAATAGCCCCAGACTTGATTTTGCGGGAGGGCCTTGAGATTTTATCTTAAGCCACTTTTATCAAGAAGATGTTTAAGGGATAAACAGGAATAAGTAAGGCGGAGGGGGAGTTGTTTGTAAGTGGATAGTTAAAGATTATGGATATTTCAATTTTCTGTGGATTCAAAGATGGGTTCATGGTAGACAGAACTGGAAGTGCGTGTCCAAGCAGTCTTCGGACTGACAACATCGTGTTGGTGGTGGTATACGGAATATATGAAAGCACTGATGGGAGGGTGGTTCTGAACCCTACCTACGCATGAACTTTTGCTATTCAATATTAAATCATCAACTTTCAATCGGTTATTTTGATGCAGATGCTAATTACGTGTTTCCTGGCAACTGAAGGACTTCTTTCGTCCTCATCGGTGTGATTTTTATGACAAACTCAACGGTACATTTCTATGGAAAATGCTAAATATGTTCTCATTAGTTGCAAATAAAATACTACACGTGGTGCTCTCTATCCTGTGTTAAAATGTGTCGAAATAGAATTAAAATCCAATTGTTAAGGCCCATTTCATACACTGACAGAAAAATGCGAGTGTATTGCATTCCACAAAGAATGAACCCCAAACTAAATTATAATGTAGGTAGTAGAAACTCGAATGTGTCGAAATATAATAAAATGAGGAAACCTCTGCAATTTTAATGTTACTATTTTCGTCCTTTTAAAATCCACGACACCATTTACCTCTTTTAAAGCACAAAAACTCATAAAAGTTACACTTCACTTACGTTTAAAAGCATTTGGCTCCCACTGATAATAGAAATTGTTTTGCTATTGTAATTTTCACTTACAATTTTGATTATAATTTAGCAATTTTAAACTATTAAAGCTTTTTGTTTCTATATTACTACCACATTTTTGATAAGGTTGAATATAATAAGTAATATAACATTTATTGACAATTTATATAAATCTTACGAAACAGTCATGTCAGACATCAACAAAAAACATATAAAAACGTGCCTCTTTGTCGATAATAATGGATTAAATTGCTTCCATAACATTTTCTTCCGTTGTTTCGATCAATTTTTGCTTCTTATAGCCACGTCTTCAGATGATTTATTATGTTATTCATTATAATGGAAACAGCTATTACGTGAAGAAGTAAATCATGTCCACCACTAAATCGATATTGTGACGACGAACATAAATATTTTAAGTCAAATGATACACTTGGCTCTTATAATAACAACTTGCTTAATTTAAAGTCCTAAAAAAATAACTTTTTCCAACTATTTTTCAATTGAAGATGTCTAATTGGTTCTATATTTTTGTTAAATATACAGAAAGCAAGAAAAAATCACTTTCTATCGTCTTTATTATTTAAAAATTATCCTAAACCCCAGGCTACATTTTGTGTTTTAATCATTTATGGACAAAAGCATCATTTTTATTAGCTTCATTATTGGAGTAATGTCCTTAGTGAGTTGAAGAAGAATCGTTTCATCGTGATTCCTGATCCTCCTTTATTTTCCTCCTAAGTATTAGCAGCAATCAGGATTCTCATATCGTTTCGTTTATTTACGAAAATCGTACACATTTAAATGTTTTCTTTGCCTCCAATGAATAATATGGTACATTGCGGTTTGACAGAGCATATTCTTCGTTTAATATGTGTTTTTAAGTAAGAAAAATGTAAAAAAAAAAAATTAAAAACGTAATCCTGTTCGTAGGAAAAAGTTTTTATAAGTTAGTGAGAAGGTTTGTGTTTACTTTCAGATAAGAAAGATTAATCAGGACGATAAAAGTTTCCAGAAACACATTTCTTAGCGTGGGATTTTACGCATTAGTTGGCATGTTTGCAGACGTTAACGATTCTACCTGTTAAAATAATAGGATAAAAGGCAAAATATTAATTAACTGATTATTACGGTAAAACAAAACGCTTGTTTTTGAATCTTGGAATGTATACTCTAAGAACTATATTTATTAGGAGGAAACTACCATTAGTATCCATAACAACACATTGATGGTGATATTCATAAACCGACCTCAAGCTAGTGCTCAAGGCGATCTTGGCCAAGCACGGACTTGAGTATGAGATTGTTGTCGCCTATCTGTCTTCATGAAAACTCGAACAAGCCAAGTCGAGGCGCGCCAATTCCGAACGTGACTAAACATCTGAACTATAACGTGAACAACTCAAGCCGAGGTGAGGCAATGACGAAAATACTGCGAGCGAGGCATATATACGGGTTTGGAACTGCTAGGAGGCGCAGAAAACAGCCTGGAGGCCTGTGGTTCGCTATATGTCTGCACGATAACGCGAGCAGGAGAGGCGAAGCAATGTCGAACGTGCGAGTGAGGCGTATGTTTATGTGAATGTGTTACTGTGTACATACGATGTACAGGCGAACAGTGAATGGCCCAACGCTATTCATCTGCATTCGGGTCTTCAACAAAAATTCCATTTGCAGTCGTAGGTAGAAAACCTGCCTCGTTTTGTGCTTTGGCAAATCTATTTAGTGCAAGTACTCGGAATTTGTTTAGAGTTACATCGCCTCGCTCGTGCTCTTTAGATGAATAAGCAATCACCGGTGGACAAGTGAACACATTTGTAAAAATTATATATAATTAAATTGATGTTGGTTTAGCCTGACGAGTGACGATGAGCGAAATTGACGGTCGTAACGTTGCCAAATTGTTAATTTAAAGATTTTATTGATCTTACCATTAATTAGAACTTCAGTTCAACAACTATCATTAATATATATATATTTTATATATGTAGTTATAGTCAAACGTCAAAAGGTTTGTCCGTGGGCAAATATAGAGGGGTTAGGGGGTTCGGACCCCTCCCTTAGAAAAAATTGTGGAATTTTGGACATATGGCATGGACATTGCTATACCGTTTTTCGCAGTTTCTTGATTAGTTATTATTTTAATTTATGATAAAGAGAAAAGAATACTGCATTCAACATCTGCTCTACACGAATCTATTAGTCATGAAGATTGACTCTACGAAACTCAAGAATTGTTTATTTTGATAATTAAACTAACTACGAGAGATAGTATTTGTTTTGAAATTTTAAATGAAGAACTTTTCTTGATAAAAATGGAATAATTACGTCAAGTTGGAGCAAACAGCAATATTTATTGAAATTAAAGCAAAAGGAAATGATTTATAAAATGCATCTTTACTTTATTACTGAACAGTAGGTCCTTACTTACTGACATCACGAAAAAAACATTTGTCAATACGAATTTATTTAATACCGCGGAGGGTGCACTTATTGTGAAACATATTTTAATAATGAAAAAAAATAAGTAGTTTCACCAATTTTATTAAAAACTTCCTTAATAGAGCTGTGTTAGTTTTAAGTTTTAGTATAAGTATTTACTCTTCATCCTTTGATAATGGTCGCTTAGACCGAAACTTGCTAGGAAGTTTTTAATAAAATTGGTGAAACTACTTTTAGTGTTATTTATTTCCGTTACGAATTTATTGTTTGTTATATTAAGTTTACTCCTTCTTTAACAAACTAATAGTAATATTGATACAATGAGTATTCGAGACATTTAACATTTTTCCTTCTTGAAAATCACAGGCTGCTTAACTATTTTGTTTAAGTTTATAAGCACCCGCATCTCGAACTGGTTCTTCTCAGAACGACTACCACAACACGCACCCTAAACATGTTAGCCTCATACGCTACAAGTTTTGTCCTGTTTATACTGTTTCAATTTTAACAACTACATACTTACTCACTATTATTTTACTGAAACTATATTTATCACATTTTGATGGAAGATTATTACACTTGATTAATATTAACCACTACATTATTAAAACGAAAAAAGAAAGAATAATGGCACCATGTAACGACTAACGCAATTCGATGATTTCAGGAATGTTAATCCTTAAGGAATTTCTCTACTACTAGAATTAACGTTATTAATTTTACACAGCTGTAAATTTCAAACAATTTCACGTAGTCTTTTTATTAAGCAATTGAAATCTGGTTGCTTTGCTGCTGCAAATGGAATCTGCTGGAACTTAGTAAAAAAGGCCTCCGTGAATTGCATTTTTCTCTCGTGTGAATTGTAGTAAATCCCTTAAACGCTTTAGATTAAAATTAAAATAAAACAGTAATACATGTTTAGCATTTCTCTTTCTTGATCAAAAGCTTTCTTTTATAGAATAATACGCTTGATTGATCTATGAATTAAATCTTTTTCTGCATCATCAGTGGAACCTTCGAGGTAATTTTTAATAATATTCGGGAATGTTCGAGGAGGATGATGCTAGATGCGCCTAGTAAGATGAGGGGCCTTCCAATAATCTCTCCATCCTTATAATACTGAGATTAGAATTAAAAAACAATTTAATACTATGAGCTAATGAGTATGCAAATCCACGTATTACAAAAAAATAGTCAAAATTGAATACTGTAGAGCAAATCAGTCGCCCAATACAGATACCGAAATGAAAACCGAGGAACAAACAATCATTGTTCTAATTATAATAAATGTTTCTATTTTTTAGTTAAAAATGAGAAACTAACCGCTAACATCCTTCTTTTCAGATACATCCTGTCCTTAGCGCTTGCAGATCTACTTGTAATTATTACCAGCATTCCTTTCACGTCGATCGTTTATACATTGGAGTCGTGGCCATGGGGAGAACTGATATGCAAAATATCTGAGACTGCTAAAGACATATCTGTGGGTGTTTCTGTCTTTACTCTTACGGCATTATCAGCCGACAGATTCTTCGCCATAGTAGATCCTATGAAGAAATTTCATGCTAACAGTAAGTTGATTTTTTGTAACCAGATTCAATTACTGTAGCTTCTTATACAGGTTGGATAAAAAATGGCTTCCAAGTCACTCACATATTTTCAAAGGAACTTTGACATTATGTTAAGACTCTACTTAATTTTTTATGCCCAAAAAGCTCACGAAAAAGCTGAAACATTTTATAATCAGTGTTATACTGCGTATAACGAAAAAAGAAATTTGACTTGCCTTTGGAAAAGGTAACGAATAACACTTTTTTCCAATCAAAAAGTCTAGATTCTGAGAAATTAATCTTTTCGCCGAATTCGTTGAGATTTAATAAAAAACTTAACGAACCCATTCCACCTTTGCATTATATTTAACTACACTTACGTATATATGTATGAAATAAACTGGAAAATTACAGTAGTAAAATGGTGAGTATGCGGCATGACGGAAAATTATTTTCTCCAAAACATTCACGTCAAATTATACACCTAGAAGTCGTATATTACACAGTCTAAAATGTAAAATTTTCCGAAAATTGAATCCTGTTTTCTTGTTCACTGAATAGAAAACGCAATTTTAAGATTGCGACCTGCAAATAAATTGAGAACAGCAAGAGATCTGATGCTATATGAATGGGCTTCACCTTTCGTTTAGACCACATTTGAATTGAATCTGTAAATCAGTTGCACCTTTGTATTGCTAAGTCGTATTTACTGAGGATTTTCCCAAAAGATAACGCTCAGAAAAGAACATTGCTCATTAGTTAGAAAAACTATTTTAATTAAGACTTGACGTGAAAGGAAAAAGAATTAGTGAAACCTTTTTGTTAGGCCTTTCGACCATTAATGGAACAACTCTGAATGTTGTCAGCCAAGGGCATTAGCGAAAACAATTAATAATTCTTCAACACGATGGCTCAAAAACTCCAACAAAAAATCTTTGGTGCCCACCGAACAACAACCATAAAAAGGTTAATCAAATTGATGAGTTTTTCAGATAACTTTTACTAGTATAGGTAGTTTAATAGCGTCTTTATTCGATAGGGTATTCTACAATCGTATGTTGTTCACTACTTCACAATGAGCAGAATCATTGCCAGTCCTTTCTTTTATTGATCAAACAATATGACATTTAAGAAAGAAAAGTAATTTCCCTTTACTTAAACGTGGACGTAATCTGTAATTAACTGCTGAAGATGTTCTGAATGATTTCGTGGAAGTTTGCTTGCAACAGCGATTTTAAATAACTACAATTTTCTGGATGCGTCAGTTTAATTAAGTTCCACTTGTGTAAGAATTGATTATATTAAATTTTTCTGTCATAAAAGAATAACAACGAATGATTTTCCACTGCTTATATAATTTAAAAGTTTCTGTTTGATTCAATTCCTCTTTGTTTCATCATATTGACGGATCGTAGTGTGACGGATTTGTTTGATTCATTTTTCTTTCCTTTATTTGAAGGTGATAGCAGCCAAGCGACAAAGATTACTCTCGGAATAGCAGTATCAATCTGGATTTTGTCAATAATATGTGCGATTCCATCAGCAGTCGGCTCTCACCTAAGAGGCATCACAGATGATGATGGAGTCGTACGATTCACGGTTTGTTATCCATTTCCAACCAACTGGCTGGACGAAAAATATCCGAAAATCAACGTGTTGATGAGATTTTTGATTCTGTACATCATCCCCCTTACAATTATCGCAATATTTTATTTGAATATGGCAAAACATTTGGTACAGAGTACGAAGAATATGCCTGGAGAAGCTCAAGGAACTCAAAGACAGGTAAATTCACTTAAAGAGGCAGAGACGATTATTCAAAAGTTCCCTGTTTAGTTAGAGTATTCCACTCAAATAAGATTTCTGATTAACTAACCAAAGTGCGGAATGTTTGATGTAAATACAAAAGAAATATTTTTAATTTCAGATAAAAGCTAGAAAAAAAGTGGCAGCCACCGTTCTGGTGTTCGTGGTCGTCTTTGCAGTTTGCTTTCTACCGAGCCACGTCTTTATGATGTGGTTCTACTTCTATCCGAATTCCGAGAACTACTACAACGCTTTCTGGCATTACCTAAGAATAGTTGGATTTTGCCTGTCGTACCTTAATTCCTGCGCCAATCCTTTGGCTCTTTATTGGGTCAGTGGCACCTTCAGGAAGTACTTTAACAGGTAGGCAACCGTTTTATGTTACATAGTTGGTAATGAGTAATTATTAAACTAGTGATCAATCCTATATTAACCACGAGCAATATGTCCTTACAATTATAAACGTGAGCCCAGTAACGTCCGATGTGTTAAATGGCCAAAATAAAGATGGTAATTTGAAGCCACTAGTGGCGACGAATAGTGTCTGCCACCAGGGACTCAGCCGAGTTACTCGGCGCGGTCACAAGTGCCTAGATGCAGCCACTAGTTGCAGTTGTAGGCGGCTAGTCGAGGTCGCTAGCGGTCAAACTCGACCACAAGTCTCATCTAGCTTTCAGCCCATTAGTTGGTACTGAAGTGGTCAGTGGCTCATAATTGTCCACCATTACAGCTTGTGGCTGAAACACAACCACCACCATCAGTATACAATTTTATCTGCCAGATATTGTTGGGTAGATTCTTATTAGGTCGAGGGCTATAGGCTTCAGCCTCAGGTATTTTGAGGCTGCTATTGAGGTCAAACCGAGCGGAAGGACGGGGGGAGGGTTGATAATTTTGCCTGATATCAGGATATTATGAATCTTCAATAGACGTAAGTTTGTTATAAGGGAGGTAACGATTTCAGGATCGTCTCCATTTAACACAAAGTTTGTGGGTCTGTCCAGGTCTGTCACTGTTTCTTTTTTATATTGGTTTAAGTTGTCATGGTTACGTAAAGAGTCCTGTTTACGCTTACCCTGTGATCTGATAAAAAATTTTTTGAAGACACAAGAGGAACCCCTTTACCTTATAAATATTTAAGAGTATAACGTAGGCCTTGATTTCTCATACATAGAACGGTTCGTTAAAAAGAAAACGATATTTACATCAAAATCAGACCTTTTGAAGTATCATAGAGACAAAAGAAACAAATGAGGCGAAACACCACTTGGAACAGTCTCAATGGAAATTAGTATGTTGAAGTACGATTTGAACTTGAAGACGTTCATAGAATCATAAAAAATGCAATTCCATGTTCAATATTGAATGGAGTAGGCTTGAGATCATGTTTGCTGTTAACAAAATTCTTTGTTCTTTTTTTGCATGTGTTGTCAAAAAATAAAAACAGGCATCTTTAACCTAACTTTGTCAAAGGAAGTATCTACGTAGCTAAAGCTGTAAACATGAGGAATAACGAATAACCAAACACACCATGCGTTATTTTCTAAAAAAACCTTTGAATTGACATTGTGTCACTGAGTTGAGAATGCACAATATCTCAAGATTTAAATTGTTTTTACATGCTATGTAATTTGCTACACTAAACGTAATTGGTTGATTTTGAAAAATTCCTCGACGGGTCCTTTAAACAGGAAAACCACTGTATAACACACTTTTCATAAACATTTCAAGTGAAGGACATTAGAATTATAATTAACAAAGGTTTACTACATAAATGATATAAAACTAGATTCTACTTATTCAAAAGTTTAATTAAAGATTTTTTTTCAATGACTACAAAGGTACACGTTGGGGTGTATTTTTCCTGTCCTAGATCATAAAAAAAACTTGCCAATTACGTACTACTAATAAAAGACACTTTTTTCTGTTTTTTACTTTCTTTCAAGTTGTATTTAATAAGTCTACTAATCGAAAGAAAAAAACAAATTTCTCGGATAGTCTAGATCGTTAAAAGAATAATAATTAATTTATAATTAGAATTAAGCAGTGAACTATTTCTTTAACAGTTTTTAGAACTACGGTGATCGAAACAAAGTTTAAATAGCTATGTAGATGTTGGACTTAATTATTTAAAAATGTTAGAAGTTACTGTATCTATAGAAAAATAGAAAATATAAATTTAATAATCTATAGTAAAAGCCTGCCTGCTGCAATTATTTTCACTTGTGACGTCCTAGTAAGCGGTTTGGACACGTTTCCCGAGCTTTTATTCTGTTTAAATCATGTCATCATATAATGGTGGTTGACAATTTGGTGTAACTGAACCAGTGGAATAACTAACAGTATGAGTGCACCGCGTCGATCTCTGACAGTATACTGCTATTTTATATCCGTCTTGATGTTTTCGAAATAAATGTCAGTCTACTAAATTGATCATTTCCATCTAAGGACTTGAAAGGAAGATAGAATTTATTGTAGCGTGAAACTAAACTATTTAATTTTTGAAATTCACCTTTCTTTACCAAATACAATTCAAAAGTACCGTCTACAAGTACCTATACAATAAAAAAAAAAAAAAAAACTAGATACTTATTTTTACTGACGACTCTGTATATTATAAAAATAAACTAAAAAGCTTTGTCTAGCCCAACGAAGCTTAAATATTGTTAACCAGAGCGTTCCCGACAGAAGTTGCAGTTACTCGCGTAAAGTGATCGGTAATAAAACAAATAAATTGAGGTAGTTACCTATTTATAAATTATGGCATAATGGACAGCGTAAATCTTACCATCAATTTCCTGGAGGATTGTCCATATTTGACTAATTATTATTGTCGCGCCCTAATGGGGTGCAGCTGATTATTATTTACGGAAAAAGTAACGCAACTCTTAAAAAAAAAGCAAATTATCTGACTTGTATTTCGTACTTATTACGCAATCAATCATTTCACAAATTGCAAAACCTTTCAAAATAAGCCCTCTTGCGTTATGTAGTCGTAATAAAAAAAAGTCAGTTGAAGATAAATGTGATAACGTAACTGGGTTATTTAATCATGTTAACTCTTGTAGATTTCCACAATTTTCAATTTTCTTAACCGTATAAACCAGAAAGATTAGGACTGAGAAGGTTCATAGAAAAAAAAAATAGTTAACAACTGTATTTCTTATATTGCATTAGTTAAGGTAGTTATTGTGTCTCTGAAGTATGGACTGAGTGGCATTATGACTTTCTGGGATAAAGGTAGATTGGGCAATAACAGAAAATAATGAAATTTAATATTCTTGATAAAGCAAAATGTTTTGTATTTTGTACTAAAAAATTCCATTAGCGGCTCGGTAAATATTGTTTTTCAAACATAAAAGAGGCGCCAACAAGTACCAGGCGTATGGCTTCCCCACACCCGTGTGGGTGTCAATCCCCACCCGCCACAACAGGGATAGAACCCTGGGAGGTGGCACAAATCATCACAGATGGCGTTCACTTGCTGCCTGTAGCAGTTTATTAATCTATTCGGTAACCAAGAGATTCACTATGGTGCGCTGTTGAGAACAAAATGTTAAAAAAGCGTCAAAAAAGACAAGGGCGTCCTTTTCTTTCCGGTTAGGGTATAGGGGCTACTTAATTTATATGCTGGAATAAAACAATAAATTAAAATATTTACAATTTTGACTTCATAATCTAAAACTTTAATCTTTGATTCTATTTTCGTTAATATTTTTAACCTTTATAATTTATTTTACCTAAATAAAGTTATACTCGATGTAGAAGACTTCTATGATAAGGTTCTAATACGTTAGTATAAGGGTGCGTACTATGTTATTTAACTTTACCCTCAATTAATTCAAGAGTAGCAAAATACTTTGAAAGTTTTACAACGTATATGGATCAAAACCATTTAAGTATCAAAATAAGTTCTTAAGAGCTGGTAATTACTTCATAAGCAAGTTTTCTGGAAGACGAGGATCTGCTACACTGGTTTTATTTTCACAGAGAGGGAACTTCAATATCTGTTAAAGAACGTGTTGAGTATAATTGGACGTCATTGTCTATTTTTGTTTAAAAAAGCTTATTAGATACAAATATGTCTTCAATAAATTAATTTAATCTTGTTGGCATAAATAAAGTATTGTAAGGTCAATAAAATCTAATCGCTGCTACCAACAAAGAACAGGCAAAACCAATTTCTATTTTGATTCACAGCGATTTCAAAAAAAAAAAAAAAACTCAGAGTATTAGGAAAAAAGTACTAGTTATTATACTATGAGTCATAATTGAATATATATATTTTGGCAATTTCGCCAAACATTTACCTGAAATAGTTGCAACTTTGGCTCAAAAAAAATTCATTTTTGTGGTTTGATAAGAACTCACTGAAATGTTAAAGGAGGTGTTTCACTTCTATACAGCAATCTATGACCACTGTGAATTGAGAAACCCATTGGTTTTTTATAGATTTTCAGCAACAGGTTAGGTTAAGCCCATACTTCACAACAGATATGTACATATGGTGCAAAAGAAATTGTACGAAGCTTAGACTATGAAAAAGAGGGGACGCATAATCGTCGACTGCAAATTGTTACGCGATGAAACCACCAGTCAGCGCTCAGTAGCGCAACATATAATGTTAAGAGGGAGTTAGTTTTGTTACCATTATTCATACAATTACAATTCCATACTGAGTATAAATTGTTTATTTGATAAAGTAAACAATATTAAGAACTGTTGTTTTGCGTCATAGGTTACTAAGAAAAATATTATTTATTTTATGTCAAGTAGAGTACATGTTCAATGAAATCAAATGCAGAGAATTATTTCATTAACGCTAATTAACATGATGTGTCGGAACTAAACTTTCTTTATTTAATTAATTTTATTTCTTAGATTCTTATAACTAAAAGTGACGCCGTCTATGGTAATATTGTGGTAAACGCATGCTTCTTACAACATTGAAAGTATTTTTTTGTTTCTTACACTATCAGTAAACCATTCAAAAAAAAATATTACGCATTAATGATTCTTGTACGTAAATCATAAGATATTTTAAGCAGTATGTAAACAATAAAGAAATTGAACGCGATTTACTTTGCTTAACCTTACTATGTAAAATTCTTTTTACCTGTGAAATGTGATTCCTGGTTCATTACTTTCACTGCAGCTATTACAGCCGTAAGAAGGACAAATCACCATTGTTTTAAACAAAAATACACTAAAACCTAACTACACTATTCAATAATATTCACACTTTTAATGACCGACACCAACGCACTGTCTGCCACCGTTTTATGGGGGCAGTACAAAATAACGTAACAATGTTCGACGTACAGTCGGCTTACAAGTTATGTGTCCCCTCTGTTTCCTAGTCTAAGGCACGAAGCCATAAACAGCAGCAATCTGATATTCCTAATAAATAAAATTTTCAGATTAAGGAAAAAGTAGTTTTAGAATATTTTTTTACGAATTATAAAAGTTGACGACTTAAAAAACATACTATCCAAAGCTTTTCTAAACATTTATTGTTAGATTCCTTTAGCAGTTTGTAAATTATCCTTAAGATTTTCCTGAGATGATTTCGATGTATTGTGAAAGAATCTCAGGACTTAACATAAATTATTGCACGGTCTGAACGATTTATGGTATCTATTATCCTTGAGGCAAAATCACCCTCGTTAATATTTCTATTCAAGTTTACTATGAAATTAAGCGAAAGTTCAAATTTATGACCAACTCGCGATAACCAAGTCTCTTATCCGGTAAATTTACGTGAAAGATTGCTAGAAAATAGTTAAGTGCACATAGAATTTCTGATACACCTGATCGCCTTATAAAGAAACTTAAAATATGACATTACAGACTGATGCTTAATGTTTTGGTGGTTTTCGTTCATAGGAAAAGTGATTTTGATTTATGACTTCATAGCAAACTAAATAACTTTCCTATGGCATTATTATCGTTATTATTGGGTTTGGGTTTATTGAGAGTCTACCCTAGGTGCATGGGTAATCCCCTGTTATTCTCCTGGGTGTGTCTCGAAGGAAGCCTCCTAAAGGGAAAGGATCCTCAAGTGGGGACGTCTTCCACTTTCATGATGTAGGAACCGAAGAATTGGTGTCCTATGGTTCATTTAACCAGGGATACTGCAAAGTACAATAGTGTAACTAACAATTTGTAGAGCCCCCGTAGATTACTAAAGGCGCCCTGCTATTTTTCTAAATTTCTTGATTTTTCTGAAGCAAATTTCGATCTCCATTTAATTTATCATTTTCAGCCAGGACATCATGGCGCCCTTAGCTGTGATGCAACCAATTCAACGCGGGGGTGTTAGTTACGCCACTAGGCAAAAAAATATATACAGTTCCTTCTATTTTTTCTCCACAGAAACAGAAAAAAGGGCTTATTGTCTGCCCCAGTTTGTTTCTGTGGTTTTGTAGTTCTCAACGACCGGTTAAGGGTTCTCCATTTTTTCCTGTGGACTGTGGAGGCTGAGTAGTTGATCTCCCCAGTCTCTGCAGCTTGTACGGAAGATAATGCTGTATCCCATTTGTTCCTGTGAAGTTCTGCCCCAAACTATTTTGCCAATAAGACTATTGGAGAAGCTGAAAATTTTGCTTTACCAATCTGCACTCTATTATTACATCTAATAATTGTTTCCAGATATTTGTTTTGCATTAAACCCACTCGTCCCCGTTGCAATACGTGCCACGGTCAGCAGCATGCAACTACTTTAACGTCCATGTCCATAAAGAAGATGCCATCATCAGTAAAATCGAGAAATTATTCCATCAGACGACAGGAACCTTATGGACACGAAACAACGATGACTCTTCTTGGCAATGGCCACGAAAATGTATATACGAAAGTTTAAAGATGACAATTAAAGGGTATTTAATTAATTTAAAAATTAATTAACCTGTTATGTTCCTAGAATGTATTAAAAAAGTAAGGTTCAACTTGGCCCCTCGTCTTGTAGTATAATTTATTGAAAAAGTATTTCAAATTTCACACAAGACACTGTTGTTACCTAGTGCAACTTTGTCGATAACATCTAGAAATAAGTAAGTAGCTAGGTAAATTTAAAAAAAAAAATATTTTTTTTACTCTATATTTGTACATTCTCTAAAGAATGAATATCAGTATTAGCAAATTACTTTTAATAAAAATAGATTAGATAGATATTTTTCTAAGGTTTGCTTTATGCCTACATTTCACTTTTCCAACAAACTGATTATATCGGAGGAAAAGTTATCATCAGAGCTTTATAGATACCACATTACATGAAATTGCTTTCAGGATCAGCGAACCTAATTTTCTAATAATCCATTAATCCCATTGAAAATAATATTGACAGAAATATATTTAGATACATAGCGAAATAAGTGTTGTATTCCATTTTTCTATGTCGATAAATGTTTTCATGAAAAAAAAAAAATGTACAGGGTTACCCATTTTAAAAAAAAACTCCTTAAAGGATTTCTAGGAAAAGGTTTAAATCGAAGAAAGTGTAGAAATAAATGTTATACAGCCTTTTGTATCTTTAATAATAGGTATCGTGGATCATTTCAGAGTGAAGGATTCAAAAATTCAAGGGAAATTTCAACTTTTTTTTTCAATTAAGGGTTTTGCATTTTTATTTATTTTTTTTTTTCTTAAAAAGGCAATTCGACCTAAAACTAGCATTGAAATTTTTCTCATAGTCAAATATAAAATATCTTAAGATTATGCAACTTCTATATTTACACCTTTCTCGATTCAAGTCGAAGAGGTTCTCTTAAAATATATCACCCAGTATAGTCGACATTTATGTTGAAAATATGATTAATTGTAATTATGACTGAAGGAAATGTTTTTAAGGTCACAAACCCACCCCAATTTTTTCTGAAGGAAATTGAATTTTATTTTTTATGTCAGTACAATGTCAGCAAGCTGTTACTAAATAATTCATTTACAAAAGCAGCGAAATACTTCTTTAAATGCTTTAATTAAAATGAAACACGTGTTTTTAGTAGAAATGCTAATTTAATTTGCTTTTGCTTTGATTTCAAAATTAATCCCGTTTATATATATTTTTTTGTTTATTAAATCCTTCTAGTATCAGTTGCTTAAAAAGGCGAAACGGAATGAATAACTTAATTTCTCGCAATTGAAAGAAACTTTTTGCACCAATAAGTCAAAAACAGGGTAACTAAGTACACAAACACAAGTCACTAATGACTGCACTCCAAATGTAAGCAATCTTGTAGAATACGCATGCTATTTCTCCACTTATTTACATTAAAAGGGCGTTTGAGATGTTTCTGTGACTGCGTAACTGTGATATACATGGTGTCCCAAAAGAGACGCCATTTTGCTATGTTTCTTATTGTCAGACAAATTAATTTTCATTCATCCTAACAAGAAAGAAGGGAGTTAAAATAATCGATAGGTACGATAACTATCGGTAGTAATCGATATATCGATATCAGTTGCAGATACACCGATAGTTATCAGTGACTGTCGATATATCGATTTTTCTGTTGTCGATACCAGTTGAAAACCGTAAGAGTTGTTCTTGGCAAAAATATCGATACACTTATAAAGTTGATATATTGATATCTTTTATCATCCAGGACTAAACATGAAACGTATCTACTCCTGGTAATTTTTCAGTAATATGTCTATTTGGTAAAGCCTAACCTAACCTAACCTAATCTAACCTAACGCAGATAAAGATCCATCACTCCAAGAGTAACCATTCAATACGTTACCAGTTAATCCTGATTAAGTTTCTCATAAGCACCGATGGTTGTTTTTTGACGCACTTTCGGGACATTGTGTATATGTATGTAGGTTCAAAGGTGGAGAAACCCTTTGGATTGTCTACAACTCTTTACAGGATAACAATTACTTTTTATAGACTATTGTATTGTATAAATTAGCATTCTGCCAAAGGATTCCTTTTATTGAAACTTTACGTTTCATCAGGAGCGTACAAAAAAAAAGTTTAACTTGGTGATGAGGTCATCAACATTTTATCTGAACCTTCAAGATATTAACAAGAGTTGGACCGCATTTTAAAAAAAATGATTTCCAACAACTTCCTCGTAAAAAGAGAAATAAAAGATTTTTTTGTGTATCTATCTGACAATTCCTGCTTCACATCCGTGCCGAAGAAGATAGAATGCTGGTCAGATTACCATGAGCCTTTATGGCCCAATGTTATTGAAATTTTGAGGATTAGGGAATTTATTTTCACTGTATTCCGGAAGACTGATTGAAGGATGCTTCCTGAATTATAAACCCATCCGGGTTGATCCCCAAATTCATTTCCAGATTGCTCATAAGATGTCTCCTTTAGGAAGGCGTAGTCTGGTAGAGTCCTGGGCGATAACTCATTTGAGTAATTGATAACAAAAGAACGTCGATACATATACTCAATATATCGATGTTTATCTATATAATTGTAATGTTCGTGGGTTTATTAAAAATTTATTTACAAGACTTAAATACAGGAACACAATTTATATATACTTATTTAACAATAACTACATAAAAACACTATTAATTAATACGGAACTTAGCTTACTATTTATTTACAACACTCACTTATATGCGCGTCTCTATTAATTTGTCTTTTCACTTCTAACACTGTCGATTTATTCCGGATGTTAGCACTGTCACTGTCAATTTATTACTGACTCATTGTCGAACGTCTTTCCACTTTTATAGCATCATGGAACAATCTGGAAAAGTCTCGAAGTTTGTTTACATTGTTTACGTTTTCAGCGAACCGCTTAATTACTTTTCTGGAGGGCAGGTACGGAACACACGTACACAAATACAACGCACACTGCCGACACCGGCCTTGGCTAGTCGAGCCGGCCGGCAACGCATACAGGCGTACCCGGTCGCACACAAGCACGCTCGCGTTCGCTACATAATGATAACATCGTTAATTATTGTGTACAATTTTATTATTGTTTGTATATCAATGGTTAACTCCAGTTATCAATGTATCAACATTTATCGATTATATCTAAAATGATCAAATGATCTAACTTCTTCATTAACATTAATATGACCCGAAATTACAGTGCTAATGGGAAAAGTTAGCTCTTCTGCAATCCAAGTGCCCCTAATAAGTTGTTTTTTTTGCAAATATAATTATTTTAATTATGTTAAACATTAATTACTTTTAGCTTTCTGTTAACCTTTCATGGTTAGTTTTGGACTATATAGATTGGGTTTCTGATCAAAATTAATCCAAAATGTTGTAATTGCATAACGTACTTTGATGATCATGCCTTTTATGTATACGCTCTTGACCCATTTAAAATATACATGAGTGCCCATAAATATCTTCGAAATAATATATTTGTACATAAATTTTCTCATATTTATTGTTCTTCTTCTCTTTTCGATCTTTAATCTAATCTAATAGATGTTGTGCCTTGTTTAGTTGCAACTTTATAAAAGCAGTATTCATGTGGAACTTAAGTATATAATATTTTATAAATGTTCAATGGAAATATATGTAAATATATAAAACTGGTAGTTCCTCGTTTATTTTTAGTTAAGTAGAGATGCAAGTTTGTATTTTCTATTGCAAATAAAAGTGGATTTTTGTTTAACTGTCATCTTATCCTTAGCTAATTTGTTTATATAAATGTTTCATTCGTACAGGCAGCTAATGAAAAGTTTTCCTACATTTCCTTTGTAACACTCTGTGTATGTTAATGAGTTCCGCAATAGATTTCTCAACCACCGTCTTGTGACTGACTACTGAAGCAAATATTTATTGGAGACAAGTAATTAATTGTTTATTGTGTCACTACAACTGATCGTTTAATATTAGGAAAGTTTAAATGCATCGTCGCCGCAAATCAGCGAATTTAATTAAATATCACAACCAGGTAGCTCTATTGTTAATAAAATTTATTTAAACTGAGTTTACAACTAAATAAACAACTTCAGATAAATATTGAAATAAAAACCAAGTATTAACCAAAACGATTGAAAATCCAAGCCAGAAAGTCAATTTTCAAATTTTTAACACCAGCCAATAATTATTAATAAAATTAATGTTAATGTTTTACAAAATGTATTTCTGGACTTTTCGATGTTTACAAGGTTACAAGGCGAAAAATAAATACAAAAAAAATCTATTAAAAATTTTGTGTTAAATAGAATTTTTTACAAGTTCAGAAAATCGCCTGTCTACCATCAACAAGTGAAAAAGTGCAGTGATCCAGATGCGCCCTTAGAAGATGACCATCCTGGCAATTACAGCGTGAGGTAAGCTTTTGTGTAGTGACATAATAAGGGTGTTAACATACGTTAGTAAAGGTGGCTACACTTCTGCAGGAAAACGCGAACGGGGCAAGCCGAGGCGAAAGAATACCGAATGAATGCATGTAAAGTGTTGCGAGCGAGGCGCATGTAAAAAATTGGATGTACCGGGCGCAGCAAACTGCCTAGAGTCGAACGGTCGAACCTTTACCATCATCAGATAAGGCCTGCGCACTGATTACGTAACCACGTATGCTGTGCTTGAGCCTTCTATCATAGTAGGCTCACAGGCAGCATAGGTGCTACGTAATCAGCGCGCAGGCCTTGTCTGACGATAGTAACGGTCAAACTCTATTCATTTGGAGTCGATCCGTAACCGTACGTGGAACATCGCCTCGTTCAGTGAGTGCTTTAGAATCTCCTGGCTTCGGCTTGATTGGAGCCTTTAATTCGCCTATAGATACCAAAGCAATGCTAACTTTTTGCAATTACAGCGGAAAATTGAATCGATAAAATTACAAAATTTTTGTACCAACATACTCAGTATGAACATATCTAACGATTTTCGTGCCAACTTTAAAAAAAAAATGTTTTATTTTGCTCAATAAAAAATGAAAAATCTACTCTTGACAATATGATAGGTATTTTATAAAATTCTTGCCACGACCATCTTTCGATAATACAAATTAAGAAGCAATTTCAAAAGATGAAATTTCTAATTATATTGGTTAATTAGTAGTGATTTCCAAAAGAAAATTAGTACCGCCTCCCACTGGGTACAGCCCAACACGTACCACCACAAAAATTTGTAGATAATCGTATAACGAAATGGTTATAAATTGTTGATTTATAAAGGGTACCTACCCATAGATTTACATAGATGTTTAAGAATATGTTTCTGCCTGCCGTGTTTTGTGCTCTTTCTGGGATTTTATCCTGTTATTATATGAGTATCCACAAAACAGGGGTTTTAAAGACTTTGCGTCAAATTATATCAACTCACCAACGCCTCTTTATTTATTCTGTCCTGCATGTTTTCCATAATGTTTACTCAGATATTAAATCAAATACTATTTTCATTTAACATAGTTATATCGTTTCTTCTCGTTCTTCACTTGGCATATTTGTAAAAGAAAAAACTGTTTTCAATTTCAGAAAACCCGCTTACAGAGAGATTTTATCCAGGTCGCATTGTCGTCGTTAACCTTTTTATTGTCACAGACTGACAAATTTTACTACCCTTTCTTTCTTGTATAATGTTTTTCAGACTCAGTTCAGATACTGGTAGCCGAACATATTTTCTCGGTTTCCCTGTTCCTTTTCTTTTTCTCTTGATTTAAATTAAAGCAGTCCTGCCCATTGGGAAATAATTATTTGTTAATTGAGGTTAGGGGTAGAAAGGGATTGAAACGACCTGAATTTTTTCTTCCAAAAATTTAGCCTCAATTCAAATTAATTAATTATCTAATTAGTTAAGTAGTTTATTAAATAATGAAATGGTCAGAAATAATTCTTTCATTTTAGTATAGTAACAACCTCTCACTAACTCACGTGTAATTAATTAATTTCATATATGTATACAAATTAATTACTTAGTTTACTTCAGGTAAGTGATTCACTACTGCCACTAGGAATTTGACAAAGTGGAATTGAACAAAGTTGGCACTCATTGTTTTCTAAAGCACTTTGTACGTATTGTGGTACTATTCCTGTTTATGTAGAAGGTTTTAGAGGAGCAGATTTAAATTATGTTCCAATCCATTGGTGTTTTTTTTTTTGTCTGAAATCTATTGGCCAGAAAGAATATTTGTCGGAGTAGGAACCGATCAAAAACGGATCAACATCGGACTATGAACGGAATAGACACGGATCAAGATTAAAAACATAATTTGAACTAAAAATTTAAAACTGTCCGTTTTCTAGTACCTACCTATTATTTTTAGTAATTCCTAAAGTAGGATCATTTTAACTTCGTCCTGCTCGACAAAATAGTTGAAGGCGTAAAAATAATGCTTTTAAAAATTTTTATGATATGCAAAGAATAATGGGTGTAAGGGTAACAAAAATTTCAACTATCGCGAAAATCATAAAAGTGAGTTATGTAATCAAAACGTAAAAATGGGTATATTATCGTAAGTGCACATCTGCTTGCTTACAAGAATCGAACATAAAACGAGAATGGCCTTAGACAAGGGTTCTCTATCTAAAGATTGCTACAATGTTGCTTTGATATCCATTAAAATGTGGAACTAAGAAGTAATATTTGCTGCAAGAACTGCGTATACTTCTACAACTTTCTGAAATTTTGTGAAAGTTAAATCACTGTCAATCTAGAACATTCTGGAACATTGTATAACATTCCTCAATGTCCAGGAGCGTTGTAGAACATTCTCGAATCTTTAGAAACATTCTGCAATATTCTGGAATATAATGAAACTTTCTAGAAGCTTCTGGAAGATTCTATAGTATTCTGTAACATTTTAATACCATCATGAATCTTTTGGAGAATCCTACAGTTCCCTGGAACATTTTGGGACACTGAAATATCGTCGAATCTACTTGAACTACAAACTAAAATTAAAATAATTATGACCTACCTTACTAACCAGCTGATCGGGAGAATCATCAGCAACCATAGGCGTAACTACTGACTGGTTGATCAGCTAGCGCAAAGTTTCAGTTTTGGTAATCATTGTTTTTTAACAGTATACCTACTTACTGCCGATTTTTCTAAGGTGGGTAGTGAGTTTTGCAGGGTAATTGCCCATCTAACTACGCTCAGGGGGATTCCATTTAAAACACAATGTTTTTCCTGTTTGAGTGCCATAAATTTTAAATTACATATTTAAAAAAATAAATGCCCTCACAATATCTGTGAATAATAGGTTATTTTTTCCTCGAACGAAGCGTGAATATCGCATCCCTCAAAGTGACGTCAAACACTGCCAGCGTCAATTTTTTTAAAAGAACTGAAATAATTCTAGAATTCTTGAAATTATTTTTACTGCACAAAATTTCACGATTCTTTTTTTATTTTTTGAAATATGTTTCCTTATGTTAAACAATACGTATATACAGTACATACGACATATGGCGATTAAACTACAGATGAATTTCTTATCATTTAATAAAAAATCGATTTTAAAATACCTGAATGGTTTATTCCATGGTATGATTAATATGACCAACATTACAAAAATTAAAATACAAAAAAAAAATAAGAAAATGTTTTATATATATGTATATCGTTTTACATAATGTACAAAGTGGGTTTCCTTTAAGAAAAAAGTCCATGCTTACTAACAAATCATTGCCAGGGTATTTGTGAATAATTTGGTGTTATTTCCCTTTTTCTTTTGAACGAATAAATTTTGTAGCAAACAGCTAAAAACGGCATATCATTTAAGAGTCCCATTTAGAGGATTGCTAAAATAATTCACGTACCTATTTTCAACAGAAATGAACAAATTGTTTAAAGTGGAAATATCAGTATTCCTGTTTCGTCTAAGGCCAAGAGACGCCGTTTCATTACACTAGAATTTTAATATTTCTTCAATACGTGCTTCTTAAATAATACACGAATCATTTGTTCTTCCAAGAAACATCTATATTTGGACGGACCGTCTATTCCAATAATTGGAAATACTACGTTTTTGATATATATTTTTAAATTTCAAATTTTACTGAAGTTAATTCCTTTTACTTATGTCTGAATTGCGACCTGTTCAAAGCAGGTAAAATTTTTACCATTGAAATACTGCAGAAAAAGTTTAATTGATGTCTAGATACGTGCAACACAGCCTAAATATGAAGGGGATCAAAACCAATCGCTTTTACATCAAGAAAGAACGATGTAGTTCTTCCCCAAATATAGTAAGAACAAACAGAAACAAAACAGATAAAGGTCTTTTTATATTTTACTTAATCCATCAACCTACGTTTCGTCTTTGGAGTAAGGCTTCTTCAGGGTTAGATTATATGGTCACTATTCTTGATCATACGTTTGACTCTGACATTTGTATAACAGCTCTGGTTTTTAATATAACAAATCAAATTATTCAAATTCTGCTTTGTGACTTCCTTAGAGCCCTAAAATAAAAAATTCATTCCCAAAATTAGATTTTAATTACTGTGAATTATCTATGACGCTAAAAGCTCAACCCCCACAACAACTAAATTTATTACTACGCTTTTAATTAAGGACAATTTGATTAATTCATCAAGTGTTTTAATGAACAATTATTGCTGTGCTCAAAATAGTTAATTTTGTTTTCGGTGACGCTCTTTTTGAGGATGATTTATTTTGCACCCCTGGGCCCATGGACCGCCACTGCAATCAACGATGAAATGCTATTTATATTTTCATGTAGAGACAAAATAGACCGATAACTAAATGTTTTGATGTTGTAGAATGTCTCCCCCGAGCAAACTTTTCCACATTAGTTGTTATCAGACTTAAGTTTGATATTTTAATGTGCAAAGTTGTAAACAAAACAACGAATCCTTGTAAAAGGGCTCTATTGGGAAAGAGTTTCAAAAATCAACAGTTTTACTGGAAATATCTTTTATAAAGAAAGCTTAAGGTAAATTAATAAAAGTTGAAACAAAATTCTTCTGAAGTTAAAGGTAAATATTTCTTCTTTAAGGAAAGTAGTTTAAGTTAAATAAGAATTCTGTTCCTTTTTGACTTCAGTTCTTGAGATTCTTATTAAATAATCGTCTAGGAATTACGTTACATGAAACTGCAGTTAAACTTGCTCCTGATTAGCGTTAAACAAAATTAAATTTTCTAGTTTGGTAGGTATGGATTTTTAGAAATCTTTAGTCTTTTTAATTACTTTTGATTCAATCTTAAATCCAATGGTAACCAGGTCTCTAAAAAGGTAATAACTTTGATGGATTGAATAACTACAGTTAAGGCATACTACAACAGCAGTTTAATCAAAGCATTTAGGCTCTTTCATTTTTTATCTTGCAATACTGCGTAGCCAGTCGCTCGAGCAAATGATACGCGACTGCCGCTTACTTAACTGTAAGGCAGCAGTAGACTTAATTTTCATTGAAGTCAGATTTCAAGGTATCTATATTAAAGTCAAGTGGAGGGTTCAATGAAAACACCTATTTTTAACTAAAAGCCCATAAAGTTTAAAAAAAAATTGACCTTAGCATTTTACAACAGAAATCAAAGGGTAATTTAGGGGTATTTCAAGAAAAAACTGTTAAAAAGTTACCTCGTTCTTTGATCCTGCAATACTACTCAACATCAATTTTAAATTCTTAATTGAAATATAGAAAAAAGACTTGGAATGTTCAATTTTTTTTTTTTGACTTTGTCACCGTGGATTGATCTTAAATTGGCCCTTATAAAATGATGATCATACTAAACATGCCTCTTTTGAATTTGCAGTTTTTTAATTTGGGCCTTCTCGTAGGAATTTTAGTTGAGTTGCTCATTTCAGATGGGTCGCCCACCCTGTACAGATCCCATTGGCGCTATTTCAAATCAATTGGTCTTAAATGTCGAAGTAAAACAATGATGTGATGTTTGGGTAATTTTTTATGACAAAATAACTGATATAAATTTATAATTTCAAAAAGTGTTTAGGGGGTACCTACCTAACCATCTTCATTTCTTCTTTTTAATCAATTTTTTTTTTTTATAATTGGACTTCACCTATTTATTGTACTTATGTATAGTAAAATAATAATAGGTACAATAGAGAATAAAATAACGGGGTCGTTTATACAAAAATGTTTTTCATTTCTTTGTACGGTGGGAATACTTTAATCTAGTGAACCTTTGAAATCAGGTGCCTTGGAGGAAAGGAGACGAAGAAGTAATTTTTTCGATCAGGAAGAATTGATCGAATCTGCCGCTGAGAACTGGTGCAGGGGCATGGGAAAGGAGCCCCTAAAGACCACTTCGGCCTTTTTGCTACAATAAACGTGGGAATAACCCTCTATAACGTGTTCCACGGCACTTACCCACACGCTGTGGAGGGTGAAAGTTACTCTGAAGATGCTAACATTTTGAATAAAGCTACTGACCATTTTTATACAACATGTGCAATAAAATAAAAATGAATGTGTTTAACGACACATGTAATTTAGAAGATTAAAATAAGTAGGTATCAAAAAAATAACATTTTGAAAGTTAAATTCGTAAGCATCAAATTAAAAAATTAGAGATTATCATTATTAAATTCTGGATGTTTGAAATTTATGAGCTTTATGGGCTACAGTCCAGGAATCCAGGAAGGACTAAACTACAAACGTTTTTAAACAGGTAGAAGGGAAGGGGGAGGGGGAAGTAGTCCCAAACTCAATGGTCCGTTCCTATATGAAATTCACTCCAATTCTATATTGCAAATCCTCTGAAGCTTTCAATGAGCATTAAAGGAAATTTCCAATAAAAATGCAACTGCTTGATACTTTACTTTCTGTATCATTTTTCAATTTCAATTTCTTTACTGAAGTAGTTGTTTCCAAGATCAAATTTCGTAATCTTAGAAATAAATCCGAGAGGTGTAATTTTGAATGAAGGTGAAAAAGAGATAGATGGTGGGACATATGCCTTCGCTTACCAGACGCCACGTGCCAGTGCATCTGCTCTTTCCGGGCTTTCATTGTTCGTGAACATCTGCTGTAACACAACCAACGTGATGATGAAGGAAAAAAAGATCGAAACCAGAAGGCGTTTGCGGTCAAGGTTCAGAGAGTTCTAGATTTTTCCAAATAAACATACTATGCGCTCAAAAAGTTGTTGTTGTTGTTGTTGTAATCACCAGAGGGAAACATTTTCTTGTTTACAATACTCGCGTCATTAATCCTATTGCTGGTAAATCACCAAAGTGAATCATCGAAGGTCTCAAAAACTTTTACCCTATGAAATAACTTCGTTACAAGGACATAAGGATGAAGTTCATAAATTTAGAAAAGAAAGGAAAAGTTTTTAACCCCTTACGTCTAAGAATAACTGTAAAATTAATTCAAAATGTTGAAAAGAAAATTCTTCTGAAAGAAATCGTTGTAACAAATTTATTTTATAAATGAATAATTCTAAAATATTCGGTAAAAGAGGAGTTTTACTTTGTTGTTCGGTTTTACAAGAAAGTTTTAATCAAAACTTTAGTTTAGAAGATGAAATTTTACGGAGTGGTGCTTCTCTTTCCGATAATAGGAAATAAATGTGACAACATCTCAAAGAACACAACGGAAAGAAAACTTTTATTCAATGCCCTGAAAAAGGATTTATTGTGGAAGAGAAAAATCATTAGTTACAAATACGAATGCTCAAGGACTTTAGAATTAACTGATACCTGAAAGTTCTGTGTGTGGAAAAAGTACAATTCATAAAGTTGCAAACGAACTCACGTGAAAATACGTGGACGGTGGGTGTTCGAATTTTAGTTCACTGTGGATGTCAATATGGAAAAGGAGAGACAGGTAGGTCTTCTGAGATACAAAACGTTAGTTAGAGACAGAAACAGGAATAAAGGGGGACAGAGATGTGCCATTTAATTGCTGTCCGCAGCTTTTCGACCTTTGGTAATTTATCCACGGGCCTTTTTTACTATAATATTCTCCCATAACCTAACCTAACCTTGTTCAAAGAAATCTAACAGACAGGGAAAGTTTTTGGTTCCTGGAGACTCGGAATGTTTCCACTCTTAATAAATTAAATTTTGTTTTAAAGTATTATGATGTTTTATGTCATACTTATCAATGCCTTTTCGTAAAACATTTATTAGAAATGTGTTTTTAGCTCTTAATATTGTTTCTGGAATCGCATCCATTCAAAACAATTATAATTAATAAACTTTTACTTGATTCATTTTCAACACGAAGTTCTCACACTCGTGAGTTTGGCAGATTTCCTGGTTTATCCCTCCCTGGCATCCTTTGTAAACTGCTTCGAATTTTAGTCACATTTTTCGAATTCTTGCTTATGATGTAAGCGATTGTTTGCATTTAACAATAGGCTTACAGGTAAACCGTACATCGGCGAAGACAATTATTATGCAGCCTGTGTCGGTTTTCGATAGAAGTTACTGTTAAAAACATTTTATATCCTTCGTGGGAATATTTCTAAATGTTAATAAACACCATACAAAATTTAAATACGTATGGTGAAGTACAAGCTTAGTTAATTAATTAAATTTGCAAATTATTCAATTTGTACCCCTACAAAATACTCAAGTCCTATATGAATAGCATCATTTTATTAACAGTTTCTGTTTGACCTCTTTGTGGGGAAAGCAAAGCTTGTTTGTAAATCTTGACGTGCCCTTTAGTATTAAATAATATGTTGGGTTTAGGCAAACTTCTCAACTAACTAAATCTATTTCTGAATTAGAAATATTCCGGTACCCCTTTGACTAAACTATTTCATGAAGGGCTAGAATTTGAAACTAACATAATTATGCTTATGAAATAATATTTTCTCATCACAAGAATATTAACATCGAGTTTATGTGAAAAGCTAAATTTAATTTACGAAATTTTCTCTAATTAAAGAGCATAACCGGGATAAAAAAGTCAAAAATGTCCCAAGCGGCATAGAGTTGGACGTCAATAGTAAGGAATATCTGAAATAATACCTAACCTCAAAAAAAATCCTTCAAAAATCTTGTTTCGTTCACAACTTCGTCAATTATTTAAATGAAAGGCCATTTTGTGCTGCAAAAGTAAAGGAACTTATTTTTTTGCGTATCTTTGCAATATTTTCAGTTTTTCCTTTTTATTATGGATGTGGCTATTTATACATACAGTATGTATATGCAATTGGCTATTTATACATACAGTATGTATATGCAATTGGCTATTTATACATACAGTATGTATAAGAAATTGGCTATTTATACATACAGTATGTATAAGAAATTGGCTATTTATACATACTGTATGTATAAGAAATTAAAAAAATAAAAAAACCGTCGTAATAATTCTTTGTCTTGAAATACGTTATGGTAGAGGGTGGGTGTGTTTGCATGTACATACCCCACACCCCAAAATTATAATTTAATAGTTAATTTGGTATTTGGTTAGGTTAGGGTACGGGGTGTGGGGTATGTGTATGTAAACACACCCACCCTCTACCATAACCTATTTCAAGACACATTGAATTATTACGACGGTTTTTTTATTTTTTTAATTTCTTATACATACAGTATGTATAAATAGCCAATTTCTTATACATACTGTATGTATAAATAGCCAATTGCATATACATACTGTATGTATAAATAGCCACATCCTTTTATTATTATATATTGGATTAAACTGAAAAAAATCATTATGATAGTCGTACCATTTTCACGACAAGTGTTTCACTCTTAAAAATTATTTCTTTTGTCAGTTTATTTTTTAATTATAATTGTTAGAACGTTTCCTAAAATTTCTATTTCGCGCCATTTTTTGTGTTATGGAATGCAAAATAAGCATTCATAAAAAAATGAAAAAGTGCCTGTGTGTTTACAAAACTGACGACTTTTGTGACATTCAAGCGCACTAAATAATTTTCAACCACAACAATGTTGTGACAACATAACCTTACAAATATTAATTCAATATATAAAAATTGATTAAATTAATTAACAGACATTTATTTCTTCTTTTGCATGTATTAAATTACTTAAACTTAAGGATAAAATGACTTTGGAGTATAAATAAGTACTTGAAATAGTTTTCCCTCTGATAGTATGTAATCATGCAGTATGCAGTTATAGGTTAAGTTCAATGTGGTGCTTAAGTAGCCATCTTGCTTTGATCTAGCAACGTCGAAATGATTATCTACGAAACATTATGAATTCTATTCATTTTGTCAGAAATGTCAAGTTAATTATTTATTCTCTAAACTTAAGAAACAAGATTTATTGCATAAAAGACCTTAGGAACGAATTAAAATAATTGTTTTTTAAAATTATTGATCATTAAGAGCTAAGTGCCGTGGTTAATGCAATACAGTAGATGAATTTACGAGGCGTTTATGTGCAATTAACGTTGTCTTTTTGTTCTTGTTGATAATAATTTCAGCAAGTCCTTCGGTTCTTTACGAGCTTATGTATAATGTGTAAATTCTTAGGTTTGTGTAAAGGCAAAAACTGAATCCGCGGTACCTTTTATACAGACTACTGTCTCATTATATCCCCTGAGTAATGTGAATTTCTTGAATGGATGGCTCCGATGGTGTCTAACAAGAAAAAGACAGCCAGTAGCTGATCCAGTAGGTAAAGCAGGTATAAGGGGGGACCTTCCGTGGGGCATAACCTCGCATCCGGCACACACCACACAGTCGACAACAAACAACCAGCGGGTAGAAACGTGAGTGTTGAGAGACCTGACTGAGTGATGCCGGTTATAAACAGAACAAACCACAACACAAAATAAATAGGTGCCATTTTTGGGACATTTCTCGGCAATCCTGTCGTCGTCTTTGTACTGATTTTCTCGTGTCCAAATATCGTTTTTGTGTGTGTTTAAGTTTTAGAAGTTTGTTCGTGATATAATTTCGGATTGAGTTGGATTCGCGAATTTTTTGTTCAATATTTGGCAGATCTGACCTTGATTCTTACTTGTTTCGGACCCCGTTCTGGGATATTTAATTAAGTGACTTCTTCGCTGTTTATTTACTAAAGTTGTGTGGTGGAATCTTTCTTGTGGAACGAAAACAAATACCAAAAGCGGAAAGCGGGTACAAACTCACTGACTTTTTAGTAGTTTTGTTAGTTTTTCAACGTAAGGTAGTCGATGATTCATTCAACATATATTTAGGATTCCAGGCAGGAAAATTCAAATTATTTTAAAGGAGGTAGGCATGTTTACCAAATTTATTAAACTTTATCTACAAAAAACAATTCCAAACAGACTCCTCTCCAATTCGGTGTCAAAACGCGTATTAGGGTTTGGGTTTTTTAGTTTTTGATACTATTCTGCTCCACAGTACCTGCTCCAATTGATTTCCTTGTAATATACAGTACATTTTAATTGCTGGTTTAGTTAATCTCTAAAACTCTTACGCAAATGGTCATAATTGCCCATGATCAGATTAAGTTCATTTTCAATGAATTAATTACCATAATTATAACACACCGTTTCCGTTGACGAGTTTATTTAACTTTACCATGAGTTGAACTGTTACGATCATTCACAGCTACTACAAAAAAGTACAACCATGTCACCTAAAGCAATATTCAGAATCATTATTTGGAATCATTTATTTTACTGTTATGTTCCTGCTTATTGTAAAGATGATGTTATTGTTACATGAGGCAGGACGTTGTTATGCGTGATGAATACGGTTAAAGAATCTCATAAGTATGAGTGTGTAATTAAGGATTCGCATATTAAAGAAGCCATAGGAATTAATCTAAACAATTTCTGTTTTCCTTTTTATTCAGGAAATCGTACAAGTCTATCAATTTGCGGAAGAGAGTTGTCAGTTATGGCTGTAAAATTGATTTAAATAAACATGGAAATTTCACTTCCACACACATAAACAATTTTTTATATGAACCACTCTCAAAAATTTATGTCATTCTTTTCGTATTGATCATTGTAATTTATTAGGTTTATATTTATTGAAGGTATTTCTGGGTTTGAGAACCGTGGTTGAACTGGTGTTGAAGTACCAAACGTTTCGGCTATAATTTCAATATACTTCTTCAGTGGCGATCGAGAATTGCCTTATCTCCTCCGACCTCTCAGTATTCGACCTCGCAGTCGCCACTGAAGATGTCTATCTAACTTATAAACAAAACCTTTGATACTCCAACACCACTTCAACCACGACCCACAGGCCTGGAAATGTTTTCTTTAAATAAAAATACACCCGAACTTCCCCTTACATGAACCAAGAGAAAACAATCACTTTCATATACATGGAATTGTACGAAACTACCACCACAATACAAAAAAAGTAACCGCATCATTACTCTTAAGCCTTAATACTATAGAAGAGAACAGTTTGAACGACATGAAAGGCTCTGACCCCTATGACTATTAGAAATTGCATTCATTTATGGAATTTATTAAAGGGGTTGCATCCAGTTCATTCCCAACATCTGTGCTGTTCAAATTTTATCTCATCATTATTCGTTAAATAAACCTCCACACTCCACAATATTTCTTAGGCAATCATAAACTTGTACAAACAAATTTAGTAATATTCTAAGCAAGTTTAATATAAATTTAAGGGATGATATTAAAATTTTTTGCTTGGGAATATTATAAGATGTTTATTTTACAATAACTTCCTTATTAGCATATGCTTGTTATAGGCGAGGCAGAAAAATTGATTATGCAAGACGTCGAATTTGTATGGTCCCTGTGTAATTATTTTTGTTTTCTTTTCAGGTCTATTTTCACGAAATGATTCAATAATACTACAATCATCCCTTTGAAGACTTTACTAAGTTTTCGTGACTGACAAAATGTGTAACTTTGTCATGGAACGACACGTAACGACGTTCTTAGTATTAATAATCTCATTTTCACGTGGTTGCCTTGGTTCAAGAGATCTGCTGGATCAATACGTTGCTCATATAGAGAAAATAAATAACGTTGATTCACTCGACAGCCAAAAACATCCACATTTAGACCATCCATTTTACAACCATCAAGCGTCAAAAAACAAATTAGCTTTCTCACATCAGAACGATGGAAGAGTGAAAAGAGATGCGATTTCGTATGATTTCAATCAATGGACGCATTCAGCAGTTTTGGACAAAAATGGAAAAGTATTGCTAAGGTGGCAGCCTCGTCATCAGGAAATTTCCTTCAGAATTGAGGCAGCGACGAGGGGTTACATTGGATTGGGGTTCAGCCCTAACGGTGGCATGGAGGGTGCTGATATCGTGATCGGATGGATTGACGATAACACCGGCAAAGCATATTTACTCGTAAGTAAAGTTTTTGTTGAGAGGGGAATAATAGGGAAAAGGGGGAAATCCTTGGGATATATAGTTACGGAAATAAATACTCGAGTTAGTATGACTTTGACTAATAATGTTCTAAGAAGCTCACTACATTCACTAGAATAATGAAACATGCCTTTTAAGAAGGTAGTAAAATATGTGAATCTGGACTACAACGATGCCACAATTAGAGTTAGATCGGGTGACTAAAATGAAATTAAAAAAAAAAAAATTTCCAAAATTCAAAATTAATAATTGTCTTTGATGTATTACATGGAATGGTAAACATCAATGCCTCAGTTTCTCTCTTCTGTCCAAAGGTTTGAAATGAAGGCTTAAACTTGCGGAAGAGATATAACAATTTTACTCACTTCTGGCGATTGGTTGTATAAAAGTTGATATCTTATACAACTCAAAAAAAAAAAAAAATAAAGGCAAAAGGTTTTCCAATGGTCAGCAATAAATCGAAATAAGGGCCAAAGGATATTGTGTTTTACTTTAGCAGAGTGTCCTTATTCTATTTTATTTGAAAACCTTTTTATTTCGGATATCCACTTTTATGATGACAATAATAAGTTTTCTGAATTTAATGAGAAAAGTGTGTTTTATCTTTATTTTGTTTGAAACATAACAGCTTTTTCTTCACATACTGTCTTATTCCATCTGTCAAAATAAAAGACATACAGCACAGTAACCCCCAACGGTGCGAGGCTGAACTACCTTTCTTTTAACGCCGCACAGTTGGCAACATGCTTCAAATTCAATTCGATCGGTCTCATTACCACCTATAATTCTTTGTATAACTTTTCTATTACAATTCATAACACTTAATCAAATTGGGGATCAATCGACGGTGCAAATTGGAACATGGAGTTCTTTCTTATGAAGGTACTTAAAGTCCTTCAAACTTTTTACTGATGTATTTCTTTATAAAACTCAATAAGGAACAGCCCGTTACGTCTGTACCACTGACATTTAAGAAATGGTCCAATAAATAAGGGTAACTTTTTCTGAAGTTATCGAAAACGGTTTGATAAATTCGTATATTTCGACGCGTTGGTAGATATTTGAAATCATTTCCTTTTCACTCGATGGACTGAATGAGATTCGCTTATAAGGACTTGACGGAGAAGTGAATCGAATGTGTATACGTATGCATGTAGTAAATAAGTAATCAAGAAGGTAAACGGTTGGAGGAAAACCTGTTGTGGCGCGAGGAGCACCGGAACCAGACGGCATTTAAATGTGTTCAACATCCTGTCCGCGGTCATGCTCCAGCTCAAGGGGTTTTAGAAGAAAGAGGAAGTAAAAAAAATGGCACATCAGAGCCGACTCGTCCGGTTTTCGTTTACATGGCACGACTTTTGGTTAAACCAATTATTCAAATAAATCATTTTTGAGCTTGAGAACTCCAGTAATCACTGACGTATTTCAAAGATGTTTGTTTTATTTTATGCGAAAGTGAAGATACAAAGCAGTTTAACAAAAGTTGCATTCGAAGTCACTTTTGGTGTTATTTGGAATAAATCCTTAAGAATATTTTGGGGTCAATTTCAACAGGGACGAAACAATCGTTTTCTACTTTGTTCCTGTTTCAAAAATGGAATGGCTGGAATGGCTAATCGTAAGGCCAAATGAGAAATCCCCAAGAAACGCGGAGGTGTCCACACTTGTTCTATTTGGTGTGCAAATAAAAAGACAGACAATTTCACATGATCATTTTTGAGGCTGTTTAAAATGAATAATCCTATAGATGTTTGATGTCGAAAATATGGTTCTCAAATGGATATCAGAATCGTTAAGATCAAATAAAAAATTCCCAATGAAAGTGAAGGTGTCCGAATACTATCACCAGATTTTGAAAAATGCTATGACCTCATATTATTGGTGTGAAATTGACATATTATGCTCCCCTTTCGATTGCTCTCATTCAGCAAAATCAGGAAGAAAGTCCAGAGATACTCAGTAAAAAGGAATACGTTTACTACTGTCAATAATGCGTTGTACCTCCCACACACTACAATGATAATTGCGGATCTTGGCTTCATACAGCTTCCTCACCCACCCTATTGCCCTGAAGTGACTCCCCAGAAGTTACTACTTATTTAGTAATATGAATATGAATGAGCTGCAAGTTGCAAATATTGAAGGGATGCTTATTCCGAATTATACAAAGAGCATTGAATAACAGGGTGAACACAGCAAAATAAATAATTGTCACTATTCTTTTTCTCGTTTTATTAGTCCAGCCGAGGACTTCTCCAAGTAATTTATGTTGCTAAAATGAGGGTTGCTGACGATTCTTTATGAATCAGCACACCAGAGTTGACTCACTAAATCGTCCTTCACTCTGCGTTTCTTTCATTGAAGATGTTCTTTAACAAATTTTTTCGTCGTTAAATAATCGATATTAACATATCATTTCGTTAAGGGCTTCAAATCGTTAAACATTGCAACCTGCATGTAAATAATATTGAAGGAAAAGTCCGGCTTCCTGTAAATAAACCTTAAACCAAAAAGGAGAAAAATGATCCGCTCCATAAGAAGTTTGTTCAATATGTTGTAAGTGTATACTTTGACAACGATACCATTTTACCCACGACATGTCACGTGCGATACAAGATTAAAACGAAATTTTACCCTCCCGTTTACAGAGTCGAAAACTCACTCCTAACCACGTATTTCCGTTTTTCTTTGTAAACCGCATTGGTTGCAGACTGAAACTACACAATCGTTAATTGGCTTTGATTAACCCCCAGATTGTAGAAAATTGTTTTCTTTTTGACAATCACAATGGTATAGATCATCGCTTCTCAAGCTTTTTAGAGTCATGACCCACTAAATAGCCAAAAAGCTAAGAATCTCGTGCGTTCTAAAACTGCGCACATCATGTGTATGCGATTCGTTCACTACCTTTCCTAATATTGGAGGGGTAAGCGCTAATCATACGCGTTCGCTCTTTCGTATTGCACCACCAGTTAAATGAAATTAATTAACCTATCAATTGATGAGATCTATAATCATTAATTTTCGTATTACCTATTATCGTTATTCCCTTATAATATTAATTATTCCTAAGTAGTAGACACTTATTTGAACAGGCCATTCTTTCGTGGGTTCCTCATTGTTATCGAAACATAAAGAAATAATCAGGAGTGTGTGCCTTTTTATGATACATTAAGGGATATTATGTCAATAATGATACTGTTTAGTCAACTTAAAAAAAATAAATAAATGAGCTGTATTAAAATGAAATACAAATTAACATTTATTTAAACAGGAAGATTAAAAAACCAGAAGACAAAATACGGTTCTCCCACTGGACAAGCCTTGGGAGAAAATTGGACCCATCCAGGGCTTCAATTAAATAGAACTAACAGCTTTTAAATTTTTGGCAGAAGTGAAAATTTTTACAACCAGTTAAACATTTATGTAGTAAAAATTGTTCAAATTGTTGTAACGAATACATCAATTTTATATTGAAGCAAACTTTTCCCGATAAAGTTCAAGAAACTCCTTTAACAATTTTAACTGCTTCGGCTTCGCTTCCTTAGCAGCTAACAACATGTATAATAGCTATTGTGTAATTTACGCCTGAACTTCTGCGAAAATTTAATATACATAACAAGGTTCATTTTGGTAGGTATTTGATTGGCAATTGAACTCCAAATTTTTTTTTTGACGACTTTCTTTGGGCTTCTAACCCCTGCTACCCTGAGTAATGGAAAAGTTCATTCCTTACATTTCATAATGTCAAAGTCAATAAAGGCAGATGTTAATTAAAAAGTACGTAAAGTCGTTAATAAAAAACTTCTGACAGAGTCTGATCTCGTAATTGTTAAGGTCACGTAGACCACCACGGCATCAACCAACTGCTGATGTAAAATCTAGATATAAAAGTGATGAACTGTGTGGCTTTTCCTACAGTAGGAGTGTCCCGTCCCTTTGACTTGCTGCAGGCTTAATAATCCTAATGAGGAAGTTGGTAGTTGCTCATAAGATTGCAGTAATTATAAGATTAATTGATGACGAGGGTATACGAGTCCATAATTAAAGGCTGTTGCACAATAGTAATGCTAACTAACGCACCTAACACTCATTTGCATACAATGACAATATAATTTTATTTTTTACTAAAACAATACATTTCGTGTAGGATATAGTTTGCACTCCCAGGGAGTGATGAACCCCAATTTAGAAACAATATATAGAGGAAATGGTACCAATATGGACCCTGTATTTATTATTGACCTCCACCAAGACTCACAAATGTACCGAGTGATGAATCTGTTTCAAAACTCAAGATATGCCCCATACAAAACATACTGAGCTTTAGATTTCGATTTTTATTTCGTGTTTCGTGTCGTATTCATCTTATGCAAAAGTCTTACGTCGAAAATGGTAGAATTTTTATTACACACAATTCGGTTAGATCAATGATTGGATCATATACCTATGTAATACTTAATACTATATTGTCAGTAGGGGTCTGGAAAAGGATGCCGACCCAAAGGTCAGGCAAAAATATATATGTCTCCGTCATTTAGACCTGAAATGTTATGCGCATGTCCAAAGAAGGAACAGGCGCACAAGCGCATATGCATTCAGCGTCAGTTTTTTCCCACCACATTTGCCCACTTCCCCACTACAGTCCCAACGCTTGCGCACAACGGATCGAGCATGAATAAGTGAGATAGAACACAACGGATCGAGTATAAATAAGTCATATGGAAGAATCCAGTTGCTGTATCTCTCAGCGGGCATGGGCAACACTTCCGCTTACGGGCATTAGCAATATTGGGTTGGATAATTAAGCACAGCTTTTGAAATCTCTGTGGAGGTTGGCAACGCTGTTCTATGTAGAATTATATTAGATGCAGAAGGGAAATTAAAGAGGAGCAGATGGAGACCTACAAGATTAGATTATAGTTTGGTGATAGTTAACAATGTTAGACGTTTTAGCTAGTAAGGGAAGCGAAGATTATCTCAGAATGTAGCAGGTGGCTTCCAACCAGTGTCCGAAGGTTGGAAGTATTGACGTTGTAGTGACAGAATCCAAGATATAAGATTTGCAAAACTGAAAACCAACTATAAAGGCTATTATCATGCCCATATGTATTTTCCTGTAGGAATCTCTTGGACATTTCTATTTTAAGGTCAGCCTTTCGAGGAGTCCTAGGAGATTCAAAATCGATAAAACTATACTTTGATCAAATTAAAGTCGATTTCTCACATATTGCTACTATTTTGACTGAAAGTACAATTAATTATTCGTTTGCTGCTGCAATAATAATTAAAAAAAAATTGTGTTCGACATGCATAAAAAATGTAACTTTACCTGTAGGTTTTGTATAACCACAGATCATCTGCAAAGTATTTTAAAAAATTTCATCATCCAAATGCCCTTGTAGAGGACTACGATTTATTATTAGATTTCGACTTAATTGTGAAAAAAAATAAAACCGAATCTTTAGGTACCCACGGGACCGTCGCCTGAATTTCCAAAGTGTTTTATACGTAGCGAAGGCTTGGCTTTGGTTTACTTTTACTGGTTTGAGCTTTCCCCGAAGGAAGGAATAAAAGATTTAAAACTTCTATGTTGTTTGATTAAAGACATTTAATACGGAACATAAACAAAAAAGAAATTGTTTTTGAAATAGATAAAATCTTTTTGTGTTGTTAACAGAATTATTTGAAAAATAAATAGGTATCTTTTCATGATATCTGATAGTATTAATTAAAGTAATAAGTAAAGTAATTTAATTGATAAGGAAATTTCTTCTTTGAAAAATTATAGTTATGAAACTTCTTGACGAACTATCCTTACCCTTAGGCCACATTTAATATTTTCCTACAATATTAAGCAGTAAAATGTCGTTCAAAGGACTTAAAATATTTTTATTGCTTCACGTATCCTTTAATGGTCCATTAACTCAGATAAATATTTCATTAAACAGGAATAAATCAATAAGAATTGTATTCTGAAGTTGATGAAATTATCTAGATCAGGGGCGTAACCTGCATTCGTATCAGAGGGTAGGGGGATCAAAAGTAAGAAAACTGAATTTAAAGTCCAATGCTACTGCCATAAACCTTAACGTTATTGTTTCGGGTACAACCATAAAATACGTCACTCGCCTTTGAGACCACTTCCCACCCCTTTATCACGCTAACCTACCCCCATAGAACGATTAAAAATAGCATTCAGACAATTGACTTAAAAAGATTTAAAAGTACCAAATTAATTAATAATCGATACCCCTCCCTCTCCCCTATTCGGGAACGTATTTTATGAACGGCATCTTACAAGATTTCTGTCTAAACTTTGATAAAACCTCGACCTCGTTTGAGAGATTTTTTAAGGTTTCGGTGAAAGGGGAGTTCATTGTTTATGTTCTACTGTGACTATAATGCCTATGATCCAGACATTAATTATTTATTAACACAATATGAATGTTCCTCAATAAAATTTTATTAATTTGTTTGAGTTCTTAATTTTGGGGTTTGGAGCAGAAGTTTTTTTTTCTAATGTGGACTGTGTAATAAAAAGTTAAAATCTCCAGCGACTTAACATTTTTGTACAACAGTGCAGATGTGTTAAATGTTAATCCTGAAAGTTAGTCGAGCAGCTGGCTGAAGTAGGTACACAGCTTGATATGATCGCAGCTGCCTGATATTTTATCGATCTAAATGTATACGCTTTTCTTTTTTTTTTTGTAGAAACTTTAAATAAACAATTCTGTAGCAAAACGGATTTGCTTATATCTTGCAAAACTTCATCCTTGGAAACCAAATAGAATATATATTTAATAAGTGCTATACGAGACCTAAGTCAATATGGCTGTAGACATCATTTTCATATTAGGTTAATATAATGTTTATTCAGTATTGAAAAAGATTAAGAGCGCTTTGTCTTGACAACAACAAATATCCTCTTTCGCCCTAAGCATGAAAATATGTTGAAATAAGAAACAATATACAATAGCTCTTTATTTCTTGAAGTTTCATAAATTATGGTTGAAGGCTATTATAAAAATAAACATACGCAGCTTAAATAAAATAAAAAAGCAAATGCTAAAATCTACTCAATTTTATTATTACCATGCTAGTTTTTACGGTTCCATACAACCCATTAAAAAAAAAAAGAACTCTTATATGATCACGCTTTTGCTCCAACCGAGTTTTTTTTTTAATGTTTTTGTCTATACTATTTTTTTTATACATAGTTTCTGTTAAGGATTGTCACGCTGGTCCAAAGAGTCAAGGAAGTGCTCCAATCCGTGATGAAATTTCGAACTATCGGCTTTTAAGCGGATCCCAAAATGACACCCACACAATGCTAGAATTCAGAAGAGCTCTTGATACCTGTGATCCAGACGACTTTGTTTTGGGAGTAAGTTTACAAGAGCCGCCATTAAAAAAATTACTTCGAATTAAAAAATTGTTATTTCCTAACGATCTTTTACGTTTCCAGTCAGATACTGTAAGAGTAATCTGGGCTCTACATGACATTGATCCATCTTTAGGAGCCGAAATGGTGTACCACGGTGCTAACAGGGGAAGCCAAAGCGTACATCTCATTGGACCTTCTCAAATACCAAAACAAACTAGTCAAGTTCGAAATTGGGATATCACTCTAAAAAATGTAAGATCCTCTGGTACAATTTAAATGAGGAAGATACTGAGTTGTTTTGTTTTTGTAGTTTGAAGTGAAAGAGGAAACAACATATTGGTGTAAAGTCTTCAAAGCACCAGTTTTGCAACAAAAACACCATGTGGTAAATTTTGAGCCCCTAATCGGATCGAATCATACCAAGCACGTTCACCACATGCTACTTCATGAATGTGATATAGACTATACGATGGCTAGCATAGAGAAATGGGAAAAATTTGCTACCGAAACTGGAAGACCGTGCTATGCAAACGAAATGCCACCAGAATGGGAAAGATGTTTAACTCCTTTAGTAGCCTGGGCAGTTGGCTCAAATGGTACATAAATATTGTAACGACTTTTCTAGTTTAACTTATTTATTTAACGGAAATTTATTTATAACTATTTATTTAACGGAAACTTATTTACAACTCTTTATTTAACACTTAAACACTAATAACAATTCAAAAACTTATTTATATGACAAGAAAAATGCGTATTTATATCACTCGGTATATCGTTGTTCGGTATTTATATTACTCGTTCGAACGCTAACTGTAAACTGCTGTCACTGACCACGTCAACAAGTATTTATACAGACAAGGAATAATTCCAGAAAGTTCGTGAATGACCTACTAGAATTTACTCGAGCCCCTATTGTGTTCGTTTTATTTATGGCCTTGTTTATTGTCATCAAAGCGCCGACCGACGCCGGCATTCTTTGAACTCCGCTTATCTGCTCCAGGATCTCGTCGCCACTCTCGCACACATACACGCTCGTTACACTGCCCCCTCCTTAAGGGTGATCCGCCCGGATCACATTCTGCCGTTCCTTCAAAGAATCATGCCGGTACTTGCAATTCTGTCCCCTAAGGCACCCAGTCGTCATATGGAAGTAGCAATCCACCGTCCTTGGCTGTGCGGGATCTCGTTGGGGATTATTGGTGTATACCGTTATTTCGTCACCGCTCCACCGGAACAGGACCTCCAACATGCTCCGCACCACTCTCCAGTTCAGTTCATCCAACCCACATCCTATCCTTGGCATGGCTAACCTTGTGGTACCTGTGGATAGCAGTTGGTCTCTTAGTTCCACCAACGAATTCCATAACGAGCGGTAGGTGGGCTTCTCAGACGACGCCTTCTTAGTGACCAGGTAGTAAATGGATCGGTTCCCGTCCACCATACTTAGCACTTTCTTTCCATCTCCGAGTTGGTCCCGCAGCTCTGACAAACGGCCAAACTTCTTGAATACGGTGGCAATACCGCGATCCATCCCCAAGTCTTTGGCCACACAATGAACCAGCGAGTCCGAAGCAGAAAACAAATCTTCGGATCTCTCGCAGGTGACACCGAATCTGGAATTGGCATATAAGCTCGGCGTGGCCATAAACTCGTCATACTGGGGATCCGGAGAACGAGCTTGCATAAGCCTGATCCGTGCTTCTTCGTGATTGTCACCGGCATATGGGGCCAAACGGTTAAAATGGACAACCTTCGGTTTTCCATTTGGTGTGCGTCGAATCCGGTAAATAACGTCATTTATTCTCTTGACGATTGTATATGGACCTTCCCAGTGCTGCTGTAGCTTCGGCGAAAGACCTTTACGGGGCTGTGGATTGTATAACCACACCATGTCTCCCTTCTGGAAACCTCCATCAATGGCCCGTATATCGTAAGTGTCCTTCATGCGGTCGCTAGCTATCTGCATCCGGGAACGTACTTCCTCATGGATATCGTCAAGTCTTCTGCGGAGATCACTAACGTAGTCTTCTCCGGCAACGTCCTCACCAGGTTTGCAGCCAAATTTCAGGTCACATGGTAACCGTAGCTCCCGACCAAACAGTACTTTTGCTGGTGTTTGTCTAGTAGTTTCGTGAATCGATGATTGATATGCCATAAAAAACAGTGGCAGGTGGCAATCCCGGTCTCTTTGGTGTTTGGAGACCACTTTGGACAAGTACTTGTTAATGGTCCTGTTCATTCGCTCTACCATGCCGTCTGATTGAGGATGCAGAGGTGTTGTCCGGGTTTTATGAATGCCTAATGTCTTGCAGATTTCCTGGAACACGGCCGACTCAAAATTGCGACCCTGGTCAGAATGAAGCTCCATGGGTACGCCGAACCGGCTGATCAGGTGGTTTATGAGCTCCTCCGCTACTGTGGTGGCTGTCTGATTTAAAAGTGCGTACGCTTCAACCCATTTTGTGAAGTAGTCCATTGCCACGAGGATGTATTTATTGCCACCATCGGTCTCTGGAAACGGCCCTGCGATGTCAATGGCAATCCGTTCGAATGGACTGCCGACATTGTACTGGCGCATAGGAGCACGCCGTCGTTTTTGTGGTCTCTTGCTGGCTGCACAAGTTGTGCACATCTTGCACCAGTCTTCAACTTCCTTTTTGCAATTGACCCAGTAAAACCGCTCACGGACTCTTCCAAGGGTCTTGTTAACACCAAAATGTCCCCCCGAAGCATCGTCATGGAGGCACTTCAAGACTTCCCTTACCAGGCTCTTCGATACAAGCAATTGACGTTTGTTCTCAGTACCATTCTGGTTTTCCACTATTCGCTTCAGGAGTCCATCTTCCTCAAAAATTGAGTCCCATTGGGCCCACAACGATTTCACCTTCCCAGATTTAGCGGCGATCTCTCGTCTGCCTTCATTCTTCCTTCTTCCGAATAAGCTCAGAACCTTGTTCCGTCTTGATGTTATCAGGATGCCATTGTTCATCCGTGACGGTTATTCTCCGGACTTCTTCATGTTCCTCCAGGCGCTTGCAGTGCATGCAGTTTTCGGAACATGGTCTTCTGGATGAGGCATCGGCGTTCTTATGGTTATTTCCAGCTCGATGATCTATGTCGAAGTCGTATTCTTGGAGCTTTTCTATCCAACGCGCGACTTGACCCTCTGGAATCTTGAAACTCAGTAACCACCGCAAATCACATGATCTGTTCGGAGCAGAAACTTCCTTCCATATAAGTACTTATAAAAGTGCTCTACGCTCTTTACTACTACCATTAGTACTCGTCGGGTTACACAGTAGTTTCGTTCGGGCTTGGATAGGGTCTTGCTGAAATAGCAGATGACTTTTTCCTTTCCGTGTTGTATTTGTGAGAGTACTGCGCCTAACCCAACATTGCTAGCGTCGGTGTCCATAACAAATTTCTCCTCTGGTATCGGATAACTCAACACGGGTGTGGAAACGAGAGCTTGCTTCAACTTTTCGAAGGCAGCTTGGCAGTCCGGTTCCCAGCAGAATAGTCTGCTACTTTCGGTTAGTCGAGTCAATGGCTTGGCAATATTGGCAAATCCAGGAACGAAGCGTCGATAGTAAGTACACAGGCCAAGGAAGCTTCTGACCTGATGTACGTCAGCAGGTACTGGCCATTCTTGTACGGCTGTGATCTTCTGCGGATCGACTGAAACGCCGGTCTTCGTAACTACGTGCCCCAGGTAATTCACTGTCTCTTGAAATAGCTCGCATTTTTGAGGGCTTAATTTAAGGTTGACATCACGCAGCCTTCGAAGTACCTCTTCCAAGTGTTTCAGGTGATCGTCGAAGTTTTTTCCGATCACGATTATGTCGTCAAGGTATACCAAGCAAGTTTTCCCAATTAAGCCGTTCAAGGCCGTCTCCATGAGTTGTTCAAATTTGGCTGCCGCATTACACAACCCGAACGGCATCACGTTGAACTACCATAGCCCGGTTCCGATCGAAAATGCCGTCTTCTCTTTGGCCCCAGGATCCAGGTCTACTTGCCAGTATCCACTTTTAACGTCTAGTGTTGAGAATTTTGTCGTTCCCGCAAGCGTGTCCAAGGTATCATCGATGCGTGGCAAGGGGTAGCAGTCTTTCTTGGCGACATTATTTAGCTGGCGGTAGTCAACACAGAAGCGTGTAGATCCGTCCTTCTTCTTGACCAAAACAACGGGCGACGACCATGGACTGGTCGATGGTTCTATTATTCCGTCCTTCCGCATGTCGCTTATAATATTTTCGGCCTCTTCCTTTTTGGCCAGTGGTAGTCTCCTCGGTCTCTGACGGATGGGCTGCGCTTCGCCAGTGTTGATTATATGGATGCCGATGTTGGTTCGCCCTTTCTTGCCGTTGTCCAACGCGAACACCTCCTGGTACTTTTCGAGGAGTTCTCCTATTCGACGTTGTTCAGGTTGATTACGGTTTTCACCCGTCTCCTTGTACAGTTTTAACAACGCCTCCGGAATACCTTGGACTTTGCACATCCCTGAACTCATTCTTTTAACTTGTGGCATGGCAGTGTCTTGGGCGTGTAACTAGAATGTTTCGCTGTTCAGTGTCACATTATTTCTCCGGAAATTCAAGCAGAAGTCATATTTTCGGAGGACGTCCAAACCCAGTATTACATTGTCCTCTATTTCTGCCACTAAAACGCAGTGTTTAAAAGACGTTCTTCCCATTTTGATGTTGACGTAACTTTCGCCCCTGACTACTACTTGTTCTCCAGTGGCGGTACGGAGTCCATTGCGTTGGCAAAAATTTACTGGGCTTGGTCAATATTCCGGGGCTTATGATTGTTCTGCTAGCTCCAGTATCCAGCAGAAATGAACACTGCTTACTGTTTATGAGTCCAGTGAGAAAAAGGCTGTCAGTTCGGTCTTTCATTGTCTTAGTCAGTGCTACTAAACCTGGGGACTCGTGTCCCGGGACCGACGTTTGCCCCGCCGCGTCGTCCCTGATTAGTTTTCCGGAACGCGGGGCACGCGCTCTTGAGTAACCTCTTCGTTCTTGCAAGCGCTTCTTACGTGTCCCAATTTCCCGCAGTTCCAGCATCTTATTATCTCGGTTTCTTATTTACTCTTCCCACTATCCTGCTAAGTACTTCCTCTAGTCTGTCTTCGTATCGACCGTCGGGCTCCTCCCTTAGTTCGCGCACTCTACCTTGCCGTTGCGATGCTGTTTAACGACGTCATACTCCAGTGCCCGAGCCAACGTGTCAATGGGTGTTTTTGGCCTGTCTAGTCGAAGTCGCTGTTGTATGTCGTCATCCCTCAACCGATCGATGGAAGAGTCGACAGCCAACTTTTCTAAAGTGTCGTCGGGAGTACCTGGATACGCGAGGCGGACCAGACGAGCAATATCGGCCTCGTATTCTTGCAAGTTTACCCCTGCCTTCTGACGTCGGTTTCTTAGCTGCACGTGACTGACGCTCGTCATATGTGCCTGACCATACCGCATCTCTAACTTCTTCACTAGGTGTTCATAGTCGTTCAACTTCTCGGGTGGTATGGAATCCAAAATCACCTCGGCATTACCATGCAGCGCGCAGACCAGCTCGGAGGCTTTATTTTCCAACGTCCATGCGTTCGACTTCGCGGCCGTTTCAAATTTCTTGAGGAAAGTGGTCCATGTTTTCCCGTCGAACTTAGGTGGCTTCGTATATGCTTTCTATGAAACACCGTGCCCATTTTCCTGCTTTACACTTCTAGCATCTTTATCGATCTGTTCGGACATTGTCGTACATAGAAACCTTTCTTCTATTTCTTTAATTCGTGAATCTATTTCTTGAAATTTTCCTGCAAAATTCTGTTCTGTTTCGGCCAATTTTGCGTCGAATTTCTCTAAATTTTCCTTCAGTTCTTTTGAATTTTCGGTTAATTTCTCCTCCAGGTTTTCCATTTTCTTTTCCATATGTTCTTTCAGTTTCCCTTCCAATTCCATTGAATTTTCCTTTAATTTCTTTTCTGGATTTTCTTTTAGTTCCGTTGAATTTTCGGTTAATTCCTTTTCTAGTTCATCCTCAAATTCGTAGGTATTCGGATCGAAACCCTCTCGTATGAGAGCTTCCTCGAGTCGCCCTTGTAAGGTGAGCTTGTTACCAGACGTATCTTCGTCTCTCTCCTCGAGTTCACTTTTCAGTTCGGTAACTTTCAACTTCAACAACTTTTTCAGCATTTAGATTTATTTTACTATTTTTCCTCTACTAGAAATTTCTCTTCTTTGGGGGATCGATTGGCTGAGCACCCCACACCTGACACCAATGTAACGACTTTTCTAGTTTAAATTATTTATTTAACGGAAATTTATTTACAACTATTTATTTAACGGAAACTTATTTACAACTCTTTATTTAACACTTAAACACTAATAGCAATTCAAAAACTTATTTATATGACAAGAAAAATGCGTATTTATATCACTCGGTATATCGTAGCTCGGTATTTATATTACTCGTTCGAAAGCTAACTGTAAACTGCTGTCACTGACCCAGTGGCGGCTGCTCAATAAGTGCCAAGGTGCCATGGCACTACCATACAAAATGTAAAAATTATTTTTTTTAAGCTTAAAATTGAGATAATAACATATCTATACTTCTTTGTCTTTTTCTTGGATTATATTTTCCGAAACAATCCATTATCTACCTACTTACATTCAGTAAATATTTACAGTAAGCAGAAACAAACAGTATAAAACTATTCGTTTAAAGAATAATATTTATGTGTGTATGTGTATCAATAGCAGTCTGGGCCACAATTCAATTGGCACGAAACAGTCGCAGTTTGTGGAGCTTTGCGGGGAGAGAGAGGATGCGAGAGGTACGCGATTTAAGCGGGGATCCGTGCCAGACACTACACTGGCACGGCTGTGATTCATGGTTCGCTTGTATATAGTTGGAGTGAGAATTGTAATTCTCGTTGTTGCCACATTTAAATAAATATCCCAAATTCTAGGGAATTAGGAAGTTGCTTAGGGGAAGGGGGTTACAAATAGCGTATCAACTTTCTTTAAATATAAATTAGTACCTATACTCAAAAAACTGAACCATAAAAAAATAATATTCGAACATTATAAAATGATGATGTTTCTCATCAAAAAGTTGCTGTCGATAATATCGATAATTTTAATAAGCGGGTGATCAATGTTTTTGCAAGTAAAAAAGAGCGCCGAATGGATTTTGTTTATCGATCAATTTAAATGACTTTTAATAACTTAAGTGACTATCGGGTAGAGGACATAATGCTAGTTTATTATCAGACATTTATGTATAGTGAAAACGCGTTTCAACATTCTGCTAAAGACTATTACAGGTGAATTACATACACGTATTACTTAAATTGTATTTCACGCGTCTTATACCTAAGAAAATTTTGGCACCACCCTATTGATTAGTCACGAGCCGCCACTGCACTGACCACGTCAACAAGTATTTACACAGACAAGGAATAATTCCAGAAAGTTCGTGAATGACCTACTAGAATTTACTCGAGCCCCTATTGTGTTCGTTTTATTTATGGCCTTGTTTATTGTCATCAAAGCGCCGACCGACGCTGGCATTCTTTGAACTCCGCTTATCTGCTCCAGGATCTCGTCGCCGCTCTCGCACACATACACGCTCGTTACAATATTATGATACCAACAGCTTCCAAAACTATAATCAGATGAATATTTCAGGGGAAACTCTTCCGGAACATGTTGGATTACCACTATCTTCAAGAACACCCTCCTTCTACATGCTTGAAGTTCATTTTGACAATCCTTCAATGAAGAAGTCAGTGGATACATCTGGGTTGAGATTGCAATACACGAATAAACTAAGACCAAATGAAGGTGGTGTTATGGTAACTGGGATTACAGTTTCTCCTTTGCATTTCATTCCGCCTCTTCAAAAAGAATATAAATCAGCCGGTTATTGCAGCATGGACTGTACCAAAGAGGTGAATAAAACTTTGGAGTACCATTCAAAAGAAGTAGCGACACTAATTTTTTGAAATTCAGGTGATGCCCAAAACTGGTGTAAACGTTGTTTCCGTTCTACTGCATTCCCATTTAGCAGGCAGGAAACTGAAGTTGAGGCACATACGTGGTGGAAAGGAACTGCCGCCAATTGTTCAGGTAAATGTAACAACTTTACCTAATAATTCTTCTCAAATTATCGTAATGGTACTTCTTTCTTAGGATGACCATTATGATTTCAATTATCAACAATCACGAGCATTGTCCCACGAAGTTACAATTCTACCTGGAGACGGTTTAGTGACTGAATGTACTTATTCCACACTCGACAGGAAGAAGCCCACTTTAGGTGGTTACTCCACAAGAGAAGAAATGTGTCTGGCGTTTGTCCTGCACTATCCGAGAACACAACTGGCTGGATGCTATTCCATGCCCCCAATCAGATACTTCTTCAACAATCTCGGAGTCAATGAATTTTACAACATGAACATGACTGAAATCGAAGGCATGTTCCTTCATGGATTGTGAGTTAAGAGACGTGTTGATATTGTGTCAATCTTTTACCTATCATATTGTTTGTGTTTAAGACCCGATTCGACAGCTGCTCCATTAACATCGTCGACGTCATTGTTTCCTCCGTACAAAGCAGGAGACGAGAACTCGATCGAGGCTAATCAAAAGGCAATATTGGCTTTAAAGAATGCAAAAGAATTTACAGAGGGAGAGGCGAGTGCAGGTTTCGGGCCATTCGATAATTTAATCATTAAAGCGCCAAGTGAATTCAAAAACAAAAGCTTCATGTCCCATTTGAGGAACATCCCTTTCAATGAAACTCTGCTTACGAAACGTATTGAAGAATACTTTTATACAGGTTTACATCTTACTTTTTGTAGAAGAAGGGATGATACTTTGGCTCTGGTAAGTTCTTTTTTTTTAGTATAACACTCTTTTTAAATTTCAAAATGTAGTCAATTGGTCTAGATTTTTTGATTATTTCTTGGATAACTCTCAAAATGATAACAGGCATGTTATTGATACTCTTCATAGATTTCTAAAATTACTGAAAGTAAAATTATGAGAAGACAGGGTTTCTGTAACAAAAATGTACAGATTATTTTTCTTCTTCACTTTCTATCTACAATGTGATAAAGTAAAGTCGTTATTGTCGCGCGCTAACTTGACCCAAAAGGCCTAACCTAACCAAACTAACCTGATCTAAAGAAGACCTGATAGAAAACACCTTAAACCCGTTGGTCTTACGGAAGCCCTCTAAGGCCATAAATTCCCCAACGTAGACGTGTACTTATCGAGAAAAACAAACAATATTTGTAAGTTAACATTCGTCGAAATTTTGCACGCCACTGGTAAACAGTTGAGATTGTTCCCACTGGCCGGTTTGCAATCAAACTTTCCGCTCATTAACTGCCCTATTTTTCTGGCTTTTATGGAAAGTTTTCGTGCGACAATAATAATATTTTGGAGTTTTAGTTAAGGATATTAAATTTTCTTACAGCCTGAGAAAGTTGAAACGTTTCCTAATTTTACTGCCTACGAGGATGATATTGCAAACAAAATACTTTGCAGCTACAGAACGAAACTGACTGGCGAAAAAATCAATGCTGCTACCACAATAAAATTGCACCCCTTGTTTCTTCTGTTTTGTCTAGTCCAAACTTTGCGCCTTTTTGAATGGAATTGAGTGAAAAGAGCAAACAAACGAAAGATTATACCCTAATATAATACTATGCCTAAACCAAAGATAAACTCAAAATTATTGCCAAGCCATTTTGAAAACTTTGAGGGTTTTCATCTTTTATAATATGTAATATAGGTACTTACTTCGATTAGATGTTTCAGCCAGTGCCGTACTGTGATATCTTACGATTAAATAAAAAATACAATAAACATAGGTACTTGATCGCTCATCAGCTTTTTAAAACTCAAAATTAATAATTTTCTTCGATCAAAAAACAAAAAAAAATCGTATAGGGTATATATTACTTGTAATACCACAATAAACCACTGGAAATTTGTAGATGAGTGCCTAATTTTTTCTATTTTGTCTTTAGAGGGTTGAGAAGTATTTTAGTGTAAACTAGAGGCAAATTAAGAATTAATATTTAATGTGTTGGCTACCCTGTATACTTTTCGACTCTCACAAAGGCAGAAGAAAGAAAATGAGCCACTAAAATCTACAATATATGGTATTAATTAGTAAAAAGTTTTGGACGACAAATTTGCTCCAAATTATATTCTACATTTTATACAATTATATATCTATCATAATATGTAAACCATAATAAAAAAAATCCTACAAGTATATATTACCAACACCCACATGCACTTTTTTTTTGATCAACCAAACAGATTTTTGTTTCTTTTTTTTATTTTTATCAAAACAAACAAAAAGGAAGTATTCAGTTTATTACTTGGTTCTTGAATAATTTTATTTTATTTTATGAGTTTCTTTACATTTAGTTTTCTGTAAGACTGAATGGTTAGTTTTTTCTGTACATTCTTTGTGAATAGTTTTTGTTAATTTGATCTTATCGTTAGGTATTTATTTATTATTTCATGCTGTGACTTAGTTCGTAAGTATCCACTTTTTGATAAATGTATTCGTAAGTACACTTTTGTAGTCAAATAATAGAGTTAGGTTTTAGTAATAAAACACTTGAAAATGTATCAATCAATTTATTTCGGTGGATAACAAATTATTATAAGTGCAAGAAAATTATGGCAGTTAATTAACAATTAACTTCTAACTGAGGATGACACCTTAGTGTCGAAAAGCGTTATTGTGGAGTATCGGGTTTTAGTGATTATTTAACAAATTATTAAATATCTTGAATTAGAAAAAAGTAGGTACAACCAGAGTCAAAAATGCAGTCTCTCTGAAGAAAGCCTAGACCGCCAATTCATTATTTTTTATTCAAAATCCAGTAGATTGATCCAAAAAAAAGAATGCTCAAAAATCTAAAGACACTATCATTTTGGGTTTTGGTATAAATTTAATGTATGCAGAATTCATACTTGATACATTAAATTTAATTATTTACTTCTGAATTGACGTGCTTACAAAAATGGTTTTGAAGTGTTTTTATGCATATACATAAAAAGGCCAAAATAGACTTCTTGTAAACAAAATTCCAAAGTATTAACTTTTCTTTAATTATGATTGGCAAAAATTTTACAATCTAAAATTTGGAACAAATGCTACAGCCTATTAAACATTTGACTTTTTTTTTAAATAAGCATGTTTTAAAACAATTTCCATAAATACGTCAATTTGGCAGTATGTAAATATGACTTGCGCTTACATTGGAATTAGGTACCTATATCAAAATCTAAATTGAGAGTACACGATTTGGTTTTTAAGCATATTTTGGATCAATACTACGCATGATTCATTATAATTGAGTCATGAACACAGAGTCGTTGGTACGAAGATTCGTTATTGTTGGACCTCCATATCTTCTGCTACCCTGACCTGAACTTCGAATTCTTCAAAAATTAAGACATCTTACATCATTAAATATTTACGATTCCAACGCTTCCCCATTTATAATTTTTCAATTCAGGGTATATTCATTAATTAAAAAGTATCTTCTCCGCGTCTACGTTGCGTACCTCTAGAGAATATAAGGGTAAATTGTTTTACAGCATAGCCTTTGAGGGAGGATTTCTCCTACCCCCTGAATCCGACGCTGCTTTAATACTCAGTTGCTTTGGAATTTGGAAGTTAGACGTACGCTAGCAAAAAGAGTTGATTTTAGGGATAAAACCGCCCTTTTCCCATATTCGCTTAATATCATTACTATTTTTTATTTTTTATATTCAAACATCGAAAATCTGCGACTTTTTTTGTTGATATTAATTTTAATTCGACGTTCACCTCCTCAAAAACCCAATTTTTTGGTTTTTTTGTTTTGTTTCTTTAAGATTGTCTCCAGTTCCTCTTTGATAGATTCTTAACGTCTATTAAAAAAAAAAAGAAAAACGATGGAGATGTAAAGTAAAAAAATTGCTCGAATTAATCTTTTTCCATTTTTTCGCGTCTTTAGATAAATTAGTAAAACATAATGGCCATATTAAATACACATTAAATTATATCTCTGCATCGATTAGCGTGGTCGTTAAAAACATCTTTAGAGTTATTTTTAATATCTGATCCTTTTTTGCTTGTTTATCAGTTATTCGTCAAGAAAACGTCTATAACATTCAAAAGTCAAGTCAAGTTCACAATACCAGCACTTACAAGGACAAGCATATAGCGAACAAAAAACGGTCAGATAACAAGCCATAATGACTCTGTTTTTTTAAATAAACAAGTCACAATTATATTAAATGTAGGAAAGAATACAGATAAATATATTTCAGTTATTCTCGGGCTTGTGTCGGGTAAAGTTGTGTAGTGGAGTGCCAGTGGGGTTTGCAGCAAAGGGATTACATTCAACGTTTTAGAACGCGGTGAGTTTTGATATTTTATTCAGTTTGTATGTACTTTCATTAGATGCGGTAATTAAAGGTTTAACAAGTTATGCATTAGAACATTATGCCTTTGATGAAAAGATCTTTAGATCTTTAGTCATAGTTTCAGTTCCCACAGCTTATTTTCGTTAAAGTTTGCTACGAAAACCACACTATGATTTTCAAGATGTGCGAAAAAGTTCATACTAAATTTAATCCCAACATTATTTTGAATAGCAAAGTCTTGTTCCCTAGAATTTAACGTTTACAAAGATTCATAAAATCGATAAATGTTTCACTCAACAATATTTAATAATAAAATTTTTGTTTTTATTTCAAAACAGTCAAAATTGCAAAGAAATACTTAAAATAATTCAGAGTATTTTCATATTTTTTGCTAATGTTTTGGATAAAGAGATCGTTCGAAATGAATTCAAACGTATCCTCATGCGGTCCAAAAAAAATATTCGACTTTCTTTTGAATCTGCATCTCAACAAATACGGAAAAGGAAAAAGAAAATTGAGGAAATTTGTACTTCTAAAACCAAGGATACGCATTGAAATAATAGTCTTATTTATATTTAACGAAAATATTTTCGATCCTGTGACCCCTGGTCAGGTTAGGTTAGTAGTAAAACTTCGACAAAGACCCGTTACGAAGGTCGTAGTGTGGCGATCTAGAAGGCAATGTTTTTGACGGCGCAATCACCATTGAAGGTGTCCATCAAAGTTATAAACAAAACGTTTGGTAGTTCAAAACTAATTTGACCATTTCCCATACGTCGATTTTCTTCTTCTTTGAATAGAAACTTGAATGAATTTAGTTGGTAAAATAATTCCGATTAAAAATCGCTTTTGAACCGTTCTTATTGGTTTTCTACTTGATTTTCAAATGACGTAAAAAAATATTTTATTTATTAATTCCTAAATTTAACATAGGGTGTATTTATATCACTTGAGCTACCGCTTTATCATTTTCTCCCCTGAAACTTTATTCCTGACGTTACTTAAGGTTCCTTTCTCTGAAACGTGTCACATATTTTAATTTAATTTAATACTTCATATTACTTATGAAGGGATGTTTTGCATAAGAATTTACTTAAAAACACGCAAAATTCCATTAACGTATTTTACCGAGTTCACAGTTCAATATCTTTTAATTTAAATCAACTAAATTTAAAATTATCACTCCAACGCATTTTGAAAAAATATTACTACCTTAATTTAGTTTCATCATTTTAATTATTCTTACGAAAGGGAAATTTTATAAAAAAAACTTTTGATGGTGGTAGGAAATCTTCCATAGACTAGTATAATTTAATAATAACATTTGTTAGTTATTTTACAAACCCGGAAAATTTACGAAAAGTAGACACTTAGGTCATCTAGTATGTAGTGGCTGAACCAAAAGCACTGTTAGAGCCGTTAAGCGTTGCTTTTCTTCTATGTTCTAGTGCTTCTAGTGTAAAATCTTGTCTATGGGTAAAACCTAACTTTTTTTAAAAACTGTTTTTAAAAAATTCATTGACTTAATTTAAATACAAAACTAGTTTACAAGTAAAAAAACAGATTTCTTATGAAAAGTATTATATTTTACATATACATTGGTTGTTTATAACAAAAATATTTAATATACAAAATTAATTAGTAATCAGGACTTGGCCCACTCGTGGATGGGACATAACCAATTCGGGAATACACTTCCTGCTTTGGTTTCGGCCCTGGCTGCCATGCTGGGGGTTCATTGTAGGGTTTTGACTGTTTTGTTTGCTCCTTTAGAGATTCTTGTTCTCTCCTCATAGTCTCATATTCTACCACATCGTTTACACCTAACTCGATACTTGTTGGAGGTCTTCGCAACATAATTGCGAAGTTTATTCAACTTTTATCAATATAATTTAAAAAAAGTGACGCTAAAACCCGAACTTGACAGGTTGTGTCAAATTATCTTCTTCTTCTTTAAGCCACGTGCGTATGGTCCTGGTATTTATCTGTTCATTTAGCTAACAGGGCCGCACTTGAGGAAAATTTAAGTAAAATTTGCGAAAAATTATCAAACACTTGATATGGATTCGATTATTGTTTTTACTGTACAATTATTCACTTCTTAAAAAACCTTTTTGTTTAATTTCCGTTGCAAAGGGTAGGTCTACGGCGTTACGAAGTGATGAAGAATTTGAATAGCTTGGTTTACTTTTATATTTTACTTTTTTAAATATAGCGCAGAAAATATTTTTCAACAAGGAAGGGTCTTTTTTTTTAAATATTTCATATTCAGTGGATAACGTCATATAGTTTCAATAAAATAAGGTTAGGTTAAATTAGAGAACAAAATTAAATAAAAACTATGATTATTTTCCTCATTTCCAAATATAGTGGACCAAAACAAAGTTTATTTTAATTAAAGGATTATCATTGTAATGACTTTTCTAGTAGAATTTATTTATTTAACGGATATTTATTTTACAACTATTTATTTAACACTTAAACACTAATAGAATACTTCAACAACTTATTTATATGACAAGGAAAATGCGTATTTATATCACTGTATATCGTAGTTCGGTATTTATATTACTCGTTCGGAAGCTCACTGTGAACTGACTGACTGACTCTTACTGGCCACGTCAACAGGTATTTATACTGATTAGGAACAATCCAGAAAGTTCCAGAATGACATACTGGACTTTACTGGAGTGCTTATTGTGTTCGTCTAATTTATGGCCTTGTTTATCGTCATCAAAGCGCCGACCGACGCCGGCATTCTTTGAGCTCCGCTTATCTGCTGTCGGATCTTCTTGCCGCTATCGCACACATATACGCTCGTTGCACTGCTCGCTTTCGTACACATATACGCTTGTTACACTGGCCGCTCTCGCACACACATATACGCTCATTACACTGCCCCCTCCTTAAGGGTGATCACATTCTGCCGTTCCTTCAAAGAATCATGCCGGTACTTGCAATTCTGTCCCCTAAGGCACCCAGTCGTCATATGGAAGTAGCAATCCACCGTCCTTGGCTGTGCGGGATCTCGTTGGGGATTATTGGTGTATACCGTTATTTCGTCACCGCTCCACCGGAACAGGACCTCCAACATGCTCCGCACCACTCTCCAGTTCAGTTCATCCAACCCACATCCTATCCTTGGCATGGCTAACCTTGTGGTACCTGTGGATAGCAGTTGGTCTCTTAGTTCCACCAACGAATTCCATAACGAGCGGTAGGTGGGCTTCTCAGACGACGCCTTCTTAGTGACCAGGTAGTAAATGGATCGGTTCCCGTCCACCATACTTAGCACTTTCTTTCCATCTCCGAGTTGGTCCCGCAGCTCTGACAAACGGCCAAACTTCTTGAATACGGTGGCAATACCGCGATCCATCCCCAAGTCTTTGGCCACACAATGAACCAGCGAGTCCGAAGCAGAAAACAAATCTTCGGATCTCTCGCAGGTGACACCGAATCTGGAATTGGCATATAAGCTCGGCGTGGCCATAAACTCGTCATACTGGGGATCCGGAGAACGAGCTTGCATAAGCCTGATCCGTGCTTCTTCGTGATTGTCACCGGCATATGGGGCCAAACGGTTAAAATGGACAACCTTCGGTTTTCCACTATTCGCTTCAGGAGTCCATCTTCAACAATGGAGTCCCATTGGGCCCACAACGATTTTACCTCCCCAGATTTAGCGGCGATCTCTTGCCAGGTCGGTCGTCTGCCTTCATTCTTCCATCTTCGGAACAAGCTCAGGACCGGATCAGAACCCTGTTCCGTCTTGATGTTATCAGGATGCCATTGTTCATCCGTGACGGTTATCCTCCGGACTTCATGTTCCTCCAGGCGCTTGCAGTGCTTGCAGTTTTCCGAAACGCGAGGCACGCGCTCTTGAGTAACTTCTCCGTTCTTGCAAGCGCTTCTTACGTGTCCCAATTTCCCGCAGTTCCAACATCGTTTTGGTCTCGGTTTCTTGTTTAATTTTCCCACTATCCTGTTAACTATTTCTTCTAGTCTGTCTTCGTATCGGCCGTTGGACTCCTCCCTTAGCTCGCGCACTCTACCTTGCCGTTGCGATGCCTGTTTAACGACGTCATACTTCAGTGCTCGAGCCAACGTGTCAGCGAGTGTTTTTGGCCTGTCCAGTCGAAGTCGCTGTTGTAGGTCGTCATCCCTCAACCCATCGATGAAAGAGTCGACAGCCAACTTTTCTAAAGTGTCGTCGGGAGTACCTGGATACGCGAGGCGGACCAGACGAGCGATATCGGCCTCGTATTCTTGCAAGTTTTCTCCTGCCTTCTGACGTCGGTTTCTTAACTGCACGTGACTGACGCTTGTCATATGTGCCTGACCATACCGCATCTCTAACTTCCTCACTAGATGTTCATAGTCGTTCAACTTCTCGGGTGGTATGGTATCCAAAATCTCCTCGGCATTACCATGCAGCGCGCAGACCAGCTCGGAGGCTTTATTTTCCAACGTCCATGCGTTCGACTTCGCGGCCGTTTCAAATTTCTTAAGGAAAGTGGTCCATGATGTTTTTCCGTCGAATTTAGGTGGTTTCGTATATGCTTTCGATGAAATCCCGTGCCCATTCTCCTGCTTCACACTTCTAGCTTCATTATCTATCTGTTCGGACATTGTCGTACATAGAAACCTTTCTTCTATTTCCTTAATTCGAAAATCTTTTTCTTGAAATATTCCTGCAAAATTCTGTTCTGTTTCGGCCAAATTTTCTTTAAATTCTTCTCTCAATTTTTCTTTCAGTTCTTCCAGATTTCCTTTTCGTTCCTTTGAATTTTCGGTTAATTTCTTTTCCAGATTTTCTTTCAGTTTCCCTTCCAATTCCTTTAATTTCTTTTCTAGTTCATCCTCAAATTCGTAGGTATTCGGATCGAAACCCTCTCGTATCAGAGCTTCCTCCAGTCGCCCTTGTAAGGTGAGCTTGTTACCAGACGTATCCTCGTCTCACACCTCGAGTTCACTTTTCAGTTCGGCAACTTTCAACTCCAACAACTTTTTCAGCATTTTGATTTATTTAACTACTTTTTCTTCTACTAGAAAATTCTCTTCTTTGGGGAATCTGTTGGCTGAGCACCCCACACTTGACACCAATGTAACGGCTTTTCTAGTAGAACTTATTTATTTAACGGATATTTATTTTACAACTATTTATTTAACACTTAAACACTAATAGAATACTTCAACAACTTATTTATATGACAAGGAAAATGCGTATTTATATCACTGTATATCGTAGTTCGGTATTTAATTACTCGTTCGGAAGCTCACTGTGAACTGACTGACTGATTCTTACTGGCCACGTCAACAAGTTTTTATACTGATTAGGAACAATCCAGAAAGTTCCAGAATGACATACTAGACTTTACTGGAGTGCTTATTGTGTTCGTCTAATTTATGGCCTTGTTTATCGTCATCAAAGCGCCGACCGACGCCGGCATTCTTTGAGCTCCGCTTATCTGCTGCGGATCTCGTTGCCGCTATCGCACACATATCCGCTCGTTGCACTGCTCGCTCTCGCACACATATACGCTTGTTACACTGGCCGCTCTTGCACACACATATACGCTCATTACATTATCGTATCTGATAATTGTATTTGAGACTAACCAACAAAAATTAAAGGCATTAATGCGAATTAAATCTGAATCATCTACAAATTACTTCAAATTAATGCAACTTTATGAGATTTAACGTGCGACACCTGCCCGCTTTGGGCTTATTCACACGCCAAACCACACAGGTCGAACCTGGGTGGAATGGAGTTTGTTCCCGGGTCTATCCCGGGAACGACCTGCCGGGTCAAATCCCGACAGGCCACGACGCTACTGGGGGCCAACGAGGCGAGTGACCCCCAGCTCGGGCCTATCTTCACCCTTATTCGAGGAGGAGCGAAGCTAACTCCTGGGCACCCCCCGTCGCCGAGGTACCAGTGTAGGGATACTGGTCTCCATCGGTTACTCCGGAGCACCCCTCGCTGGGTGGCATCCGTTTCCCGTAAAAACACCGGACACTCTTCGGCATTCACAACTAGCCCGAGCACTATCCTTCTCCTCTTCTCACTCTGCCATCGTCAAGTGAACACCCCCCCCTAAAGGGTTAGGATGCACACCCCAATCAGCGCAATCACGTCGCGGTGGTCTCTGCCACTTCGCTCCTACGCATCTCAGTCGCGAACCCCCCTAATGGGTCAGGCCGCTCTCTCACCACACCCCCGCCTGATACCCCCTTGCCAGACTCGTACTTCGTTGATGGACATGGGCTGGAACAACACCCAGAGGTCCAGAACGTTTCCGAGCCTGTCGAGGTTCCCATGCGATTGTCACTGAAGGTGCCGGTGACCGCACCGAGATTGCCTCCCTGTCGACGGGTTAGCTATGTCGGTGGGGGTGGGTTCAGCCCCCACGTCAGCCTTCCCGTCTGTGCTGGACTTAACGACACGTTTGTCTGCCAGCTGCCGGCTACATCCCTCAGGTTTTCACCGGCTTCCACTAGGCACCAGACGAGGTGCCTTCGGCCCTTCGTCCATGACCGTCAGCAGCTTTCAACTCCGTCTTACCTCCAAATGCCCGTCTCGTCCATTTAGCTTCCCCGCGCCAGCGCGGGTACTAGCCCCCCCCCACCACGACGAGGTGAGGACACGGGGGGGGTCAAATTAATGCAGAAAAATCTATTGCAGTGATCATACCCCCGCCGGGATTCGAACCCGGGTCTCCTTAGCTTAGGGGTTGGAGCAATGGCGCGTAAAGCCAGAGACGCGGGTTCGAATCCCGGCGGGGGCGTGATGACAGCAATAGATTTTTCCGCATTAATTTGAGGTAATTCACGTTAATGTATTTAAAATCACCACTACCAAGTGCCACTATATTTCAGTGTTAAAAAATTAAAGGTATTATTTTAATTCACTTACCTTTTTTCATAATATTTATTTAATTCGTTATTTTTTCCTGAAGAAATTAATAAAAAAAGACAAACATTTATAAAGAGTTTATTGTTTCCTTAAATAAAAAAATGACGTGCACAAAGACCTAGAAACTATTATATACAACTTGTTAACACTAAAAATTATACAAATATAACACAGGCACAGTCGGTAATGTTGTCTAGTTTTGGTAGATTCGGTAAATATAAACAAAATAAAAAAGATATTGTTCTTAGGGGTAGCAGTACAGTCACGTCTTAAATTAGGTTAAAATATCAGTACATATAATGCCTTCACAACAAGGTTATTATTAAAGAAAAAAAAAAATAGTCATTTCTCATACCCGAATCAAAAAAAGAAAACACTTTGGCAAGGCGACGATATCACTATCTCGGTTTTGAAAAAATACGATGTAAATGGTTTGAAATAAGTCTTGAGGATAATGAAAATAAACTACCTAGAGTTGAAGATACTACAAACTGTCTTGCCGTGGCACAATAACCCAACCATCGGACTGTTGCCTTGCGGTATTAGAACTGAGCTGTTCTTTTTGTCTTTGCAAACTCTCCCTGAGCAAAATTAACGATTCTTTTTCACTCTGGAGCTGCTCTATCGTTTGTCTACGTCTCTGTTGCTCCAGACTCTGAGTTTCATGTAATTTAGCCTTGCGCTGCTCTAAGTACGCTAATTCAGTCTGTATCTATATTCAAAAAATCATATTAATTTAGACTCGGATAGGTTCGGTTTAGATCCAAAGTGAAATCAGTAATGTAAGAAGAATTCAACGGTGTTACATATGTGCATTAGAACAAAAGACGAGGAAGGTTAGGGTAGGTTTTTGAGGAACTGCTGAAATACTGAAATATAAAAAACTAACGTGAATACGTACTTTTAAATATTCTTGAGCAAGTTGTTTATGTTCGTCGAAAAGTGCCATAGAACGAGGATCATGCTCATCGGGGGTGGCGGGTCTTAAATGGGGATCTAGAAGTAAATGCATGTTGTCCAAATCCGGATCTGGCGGAATTGGACTGCTGGAAACGTTGACAGAGCTCTGTACCGATGTTTGAACTGTATTTGTCGTGCCTATAACAAAAAAAGAATGAATAATACATCAATTAATCCTTTTTCAAATATGCCAAAATGTCATAGACACACGCGGTTTTTTCTACTATATTACAGTGGCGTAAAAAACAGTGTGGCAAACCCCACGGAAACGGCGCACCAAAGTCAGGGTCGCCCTCTAGCCCCTTGAAGAAAATGATGAATTGAGTAGGAATCAGGAAAAAAGTGACTTGTAGATAATACGAAACACAAAAATATATCTCATGAGAATGTAGGAATTTACAGTAGATATTAAAAGTAAAAATTGAGGTAAACGATACGTTGGCCAGAGCTGCAGAACAATTAACGTTGGATTCAAAGAGCGGTTAACCCAGTTTACTTATAATAGATTTTTTATACTTATTTTTCAATTAATGAATTTGATTGTTGGAACGACTTTTAATTAATAATTATTGGCAAGATTAGGTTTTATTGATCTTTTTATATTTATGTATACATTCTTTTGTAATTATTGGATTATACAAATAATTAAGTGCTTATATCCCAAACTTGATTCTTTCCAAGTTATCATCATACAGATAAAATTAGCTCTTGATTCCACCCCCAGCCGAATTAAGTCAAAGTATGAATTAAAGTTAGTCAAACAGGTTCCTGATCAACATGTTGCATTTTTACTTTACAGGTGGTTTAATAGCACATTTTTACAGGGTGGGCCAATTTCTATGTTTCTATGTCTATGTTTCTTCCACTCAAAATAGGGATCCCTATTTAATAAATTTGAAATTTGCTTTTTTCTTTGCTTAGGTAAGTTATGTTTTTTTTTTTAAATTCCATAGTGAGTAAAATAGAATGAAAACATAAAACAGAAGTTTGTGGTTCACTATTATTTAAAGTGGAAAATAACCACGAAATGAAAATCCTCTAAACGTTGTAAAAGAAAAATAAACATACGTTTGTTCGAAAACTGAAAACGTCGGAATCGTTTTGAATGGCGCCAATGTAGTTTAGAAGTAATTAATTTATAATCACTATTAGTCATCTATGTAGCCAGAAATTGGCTTTTTGCCAACCCTAATGCGCGAGACAGGTAAACTTCATCCGAAATCGACAAATGGATGAAATTTATTCAAAATTGTAACTACCTAACGCCACTTATTCATCTACGAAAAATTTCAATTTTGCTGCTACACATTCCAAACGATGATAAACAAGACAGTTTCGAATGTAGGTATGTAAAAACTATTCACAGAGCTTTCAACTTTTCTCAAGCTAAAATTAAAATTTGATATTATTAATAGAGCGTGGAATAATTATTTTAATTTTTTTTTTTTTTAAAGTAGGCACGGGAAACCAGGAAGGCAGATGACCTCATGAGTTGTAGTCTCATATTTAACAATGATAAGTGACATTTATCTGCGTCTTCATGAGTATAGTTTTTGTTAAATAATTTTAACTAAATTAAAAAAAGTTCAACATACGAAGGAATATTTTATGAACCCGGCGAGTTCTTCAGAACCACTCGATATGAAATATAATTTTCAATTCTAAATAACTCAGTACTTGTAGTATTTCTCAATTAACGTGCTTAAATTTAGTTAAATAATTTCTACAATTCATTCAAATAACTATGTTTTTGTAAAAGACATTTTTGCACTATCCTTTTATTATTATTCTGAATAATTCCATGATATTCGTACATATAATAAATTTTGCGACGTCCTTGTCTTACAATGAACGTGCACGTTTGACCAGCAAACTCGTGTAACCATGTTAAGTGCATACATTAAGAGGTGGGAAAAATGTTAGAAGGAAAATTGGTTAACTGCCAGGACTTAATATCTTAAAACTATTGACAAAAACGTAAATACAGTAATTTCGAGATTTCTATTTGAAAATTATTTTTAATCGATGTAATTGATAATATGTTTATTACCAATCTCTCGAAAACTATCGAATGAAATGAGTTTTCTAAAAATCCTACCAGACGATTTTTCAGACAGAGAAACTCTTATTCTGCAACTGATTTTTGAAAATACATTGTATACTACAACACCTCTATCTCACTTTTCTTTTATAAAGTTCTTGAAATACGCCAAAAAGGTTCCCGAACTCGGCCTCTACCATCGAGAATACAAGGCCTAGCGGCTTACGCGCGATGTCATTGATTAGTCATTCAAGTAGGTCCTTGTAGGAAACTCTTTTAGTCTAGTAGTACGCAGGGAATTAGTTTCACCGCGGATTCTTGTAGAAGTCGATTAGCAGATGTATAGATAGAATTTTCTACAAAACAATTCTGGACAGCAAAAAACACTTGCACGAAAAATATTTGGCTATTAAACTATAGTGGTTGAAGGCGAAGAACCCCCATTATTGACGTCACGCTGAAGATGTTAGAGAAACTGTAATTTATAATATCTGCGTTCAAAAATCTTTTGCAAAATTAAAGGAGTTAATTTTAGAGGACAGTTTGAAAATACTCATCATTTATCACAATGGCTCCTAATATAGAAAATTATTCAAAATATGAATTAAAAAAGAAAAACCCTTATAAGCGTTTTCTTTCCTTGACTAGATTTGTTAATTTTTGAGTAACACCAACGGCTTTTTAAAAGTTTGTCAAAATAATGGAGTTAATTCAAAATGATAGCAACAGATGTATTTTACGACATTGTAAATTTGAGGTCGTTACCATTTCCGAGAAGAATCTATTTAATTAAGTATATTATATACACAGATGTTACGTGCTACATCAAAGGCAATACGGTCCAGCTCGGTTAGCCAATAAAAAGTTCATTAGCCGGAGTAAAAGATGCTGTTTCGTATTTCCGTTGTTTCGTTTTCAAAACTGAAAACTTTCGATTTCCACCCAGTTCTTCTACGAACGTTACGCGGAAGACATATAATATTCACAGAAGCATTCGTCACAGAACTCGAAATAAAATTAGGTGAACACGCCTTCCTTATTATTAAAAATGAGACAAAATCTCAAATTTCAAAGTCTGATAGTTCCTTGTTGAAAATTTCAACTTTAGTCTATAACTCGAAAATTTATTGAAAATACCAGTAAATTTGTCTCAAAAAATGAAATTAAGAGTGCTTTAGTATTTCTTGAGTATACAAACACCGAAATTGACTTACAATTTATTCAAAAACAAGGTTATTTACTATCATTTAAAAAATCACATTCTTGACTGAATCCCGATGGCAATTACCGAAGTCTCGTGCTGTTTTGTACTCTATTTAAGATGAGGTGACTGTAGATTTTACGATCATGGACATTGACCATTCTATAAAATAAAAAAGCACACGAATGCGGCATGCCACCTTTCCACCACATGTGATCGTTACCGTTGACGGATTTTTGGCCTCCTGTTATTATTATTATTACGAGTTCAGTGGTTGTTTCGTTTATTGCGGTATTCAATCTCGTTGGCGAATTTATTGTTTTATAAACAGGGAAGAAAATTGTCGCGAGACACGCACTGGCGACAAGCCAACAACTGTCAAACTTCTCGGACATGTGCATGGGCATGAATAATACGTGTGTAAAATGCGTTTGCACATAATTCGGCCCGGACGGTCGTGGGTAGCTGCGGAAGGACGCGTTATGACACCAAGGATCGGCCGAGGACACTACAGTGGGAAGTGCGAGCAATCACGTGACAAAATCTCATTAGTATTTTAACAAAGAAACGTTACGAAAAATTCAGAACTATAAATGCAATTAAAAAACAATCTTATTTAACGTAATCCTTACCATAACAGCGTTTTATGACTTTTACTGAAAATATCTCGCTAAAGGGTGAAATGTAGCCTAATGATAAAGATTTATGCTCATTTCATCCCTTATACTTTTATTATCTGAACTGAACTGTGGCTTTTAGTTCCTGAATGACCACAGTTAATTACACATACATTGTAAAAATACTTTCCTTTACCTTCACCTAACCTAGCCCAAATACCAAATGATCATTTAACGCTGATTTGGAACTGTCCATAAAATACGTCACTCAGAATTTCACTAATTTCAGCGACCCTCTTACAAATATTGCGAGACACCCCTACCCCCGCAATAAACGATTTCTTGTGATTAAAAATAGGATACAAATGAAGAAGTACTACCAAATTAAGAAGAAAATAAAATAAAATTGATGAAGTGCGAACGTTACATTTCCTTAGACTTCCCCCTTCCTCTTAGTCACTTCTTGTCACGCTAAGTAATACCCCTCCCTCCCCCTATTTGAAAACGTATTTTACGAACAGCCCCTTACGTTCTTATTTTAATAAAAGTTATTTGGGGGAAAGAAAGGAGACAGGCGGATTTTTAGACCCCGAGTTAAGTCTCAAAGTCTATAAAATCTGGAAAAACAGTCTCTAGAGGACGTTAAAATCTGAAAATTGAAGTTAACCGAATGAAAATAGTAGAGATCACGTAGATTATGAAAATGAAATATCTTTTTCCATCTTCAATAATTTTAAAATTACTTAATGATTAGGTTTTAGACAATTAAACTAATGTTATCCCAAACAACTTTTGAAACTTTAAGGATAGAAGGAAACTTCTTTTATTTTCGTAATCTAGGTGATCTTGCTTGCATTTTTTTGTCACATTTGTTCGATTCAGTTAATGACAATTTATAGAGACTGTTTTACCAGAATCTAGAAAAAACGTGGCATTGAAACCTTACTCAGGGTAACGTAATCAAAAGTTTGAGACTTCCTCAATATGACCAATGGACTTTAGTTAGTTAGTTACATTTAGCACAACCATTACCATAACAGAAAATATTTTAAGACAAGTTTTATTAACGTGGGTGAAAATTTTTAAGTTATGACTTTTGGAAAATGTTTGTAGGTAAAAAATTTCATTCACTTACCATGAAGAATCATACAATAAATTTTATAACTATTCGAAAATATTCCAGAAAACCCTCAGGATCAAATAACATTATATTAGTATTTGTTGAAAAAATTTATGAATAATTTACCACTACGATATACGTATTTAATGGACGAATTCTTTTATTCATAATCTTTGCCAAAACAATATCATAATTACAATAAAAAATATTATGTCACATAAAAAATTAATGCAAAATCATAGACTCGACAACTCGGTGTTTCCGGTATGTCAGAAAATGAAACATCTTTGTTATGATTGATTCACTTATACCTACTTGTAAGAACATTAAACTCTTTGGATAGAGATAATCTTCACAGTCCAGACGTTTTAATGAATCATCCGATGAAATACTCACTATAACTTGGTCATCGCTTTTTTAAACGTCATTTTTAAGATTAAATACATTGTGATCCACATTCCTTTTATGGTGCAAACAGTGTCTGTCTCATTTGTAACCATTTGGTGCACATTATTATGTATGTGTATGTTTGAAGGACGCGACCGGACAATTCAACACTTTTTTATACTTGTATGTGATAGAGGCATTAATTAATTAGAAATGTTAAAACGTATTACATCATTGGGTCATCTGAAAGCACATGATGTATGTTCGTAAAAAGGAAATTCCTTAATTTATTTGAAAACATCTCATTTTTGTGCACTCATCCTGGAATGACGTGATTGAAAAAATATTGCTCGCATTTCAAAGAAATTCTTCTCTATACATCATTTTTTCGCACTAAATTGTTAGTCATAGAAATAACGTAATGTAAATATATGTAAATTAGTAATTAATCTTGCGAAATAATTGCTTAAAGATAAATAATTAATAAACAATAATTCACTAGGGATTTAACTTTTTTTTTATTGTAAATACATGGTTTAACTACTTTTCTTAAAAAGATGAGCAAAGGAAACGATTTACCAACAGCAAAGAGATTTTATAGAAAATTATTATTAAACTATGACTTAATGATATTAATCATTTATTGATTAGTTCATTAAAATACTATTTGTAGTAAAATAAAGTATCTATGAGAATTTAAGAGAAAATGTGGATAATTGCATTTAGCTCCAAAAATCCAAATAATTGTTAACCCAACCTAACCCTTACGAGATTTTATTTTGCCCTTTAATATGCTTCATTATCTCATCTAACAATAAATAAATTTTTTGTTAAATGCCATAAAACAATGAGTAAATTCCAAAATAAAAAATATTAATTTCGTTTCAAGTAATCTAAAATCTTTTTATATTGCCATTAAAAATTCTGCTATAGTGCTGTTTTATCAATTAATTTTAGGCAAAATAATATTAACACCATTTCTTAAAGAATATTCGAATAATTGACTACTTAATCTAACCATTTAGGGATTTCATTTTGCCCTTAAGATGCTTCACTGTCATTGCAAATGACTTCCAAAATTATTTTTAACTGTCATGAAAAAAAAAAAAGTATTTTAACCACTGGATTTTAAGACAAATAATGTTAAAGTTTTGCCACAGCAAAAGTCTAAACAATTGTTATTAACCTAGCCTAACCTTTTGAGGATTTTGTTTTCTAATATGCTTCAGTGTCATTGAAAAAAAAAAAAATTCACAATTATTTTTAATTAGCATAAAAAATTGTTTTTTAAACAACAAATATAATTAAAGCCATTTCCCAACAAAATATTTTCTTTATTCATCATCAAAATATTTGTGCTCCGTTTACCTTGACGTTAGTTAAAACGTTAAAATTTAGTTAATTGTATAACTTTATTGAGGGTCTATGTTTTTTTAATTAATAAAAAAGTTAGACAATAGAAAATGTTCTCAAGTTGATTTACTTAATTGCAGTGAAGCAAAAATATTTGTCAGATTATGTATGAAGATTATACCTATGTGGGTAGAACTCCCTTTGAATACGATCCAACTTTTGTGGTTTTCGTGTGTTGAAATAACACTTGTGGTTGCCGGACAATCACACATTATTGCTTTAAACTTTAATTACTGGCAGTATTTGCAATTGATATCACACAATATTCATTCATGTACACACTACAAACTGTCAGAATTACCCCGCCAAAGAAGTCACAAAAGTCATCACAATTTTTATTTTATTCACTATTTACAAACATCAAAAATTCTTGTTTTTATCTTCACTATACATTAAATATTGGATTATAACACTCATTTGATGTTTTTATCACGTTTATTCGTTGTTGAATAACTGAAGATGATTCTTTGCAAGATCACGTGCGATACAAGAACATATCCGTAAACAAATATCAAGCTGCACCACTGACTCTACTAAAGTCACTTGGCGGGATCGTTTCTAAGCATGTGGTGCTCGCTGATGCTGACTCTAGTTGTGGATTCCCTCAACGCCTACTCCTTGCTTATTAGCCGACGTTTTGGCTCGGATCCTGCCGAATTCGACCGTCTAAACCAGAAAGTAAATCGACGCACATAGACATGAAATGCATGCATTACAGTACGACACTTTCAATCATCAACAAAAAATTACTAAAAATCAAAAACCACTTTTATACTATATATGAAATCCATCTCGAGTTTTCTAAACAAATTTTTGAAGATCCCTGCAGTTTTCCAATTAATTTGTAATTCATTTTTCAGTAGAAAACTTAATTAATTGATTCAAATATTGGTCAAAATTGTTTTTATGGTTTATCTACTTTTTGATAAATCGTCTTCTCAGAACAAAATACATAGTTTAAATGGGGGTATTATCCGTTAATTGTATTTGGAGAAAAAAATCTGAGGCCCTCGTTATAAAAAAAAAAAGTAATAAACGGGAATACGGCACTGTAAATTTAAAAGAACAGACCAGTATACACAACCAAACAAACACTTCTAATTCGAGCTCAATGAGTCAGCCGTTCTAAAAGCGGAAAACCAGCGCGATTCTGTGTATTGGATATAGCACACAAAATGCTTAAAGACGGGACACCGATTGACCATAGTACCAACTCGCCTCTCTTTCATATCTATGAATAGGTGGCACACAGATACTGTGGTGGGTCTATACAAGGATCAAACTCAAATATTTTTAGATAATAGAAGATAAATGCCCGAAGAACAAAATATTTACTACCTGGAACAACTTCCCCTAAAAAGTTATTACAAATACATAGTTTTAAGAATTTATAATTCTGCCCATCATGGGGGCGTGCTTTAAATGACAATAGAAGTAAAATGAGTCAGTCACAAGAAATGTAATAGAAAACCAGCTTCATGAAATGATGTCAAAATAAATCCATACTAATCATCACTTCTGATGATGAAGACACCAGATGCGTTATTGTCTTATACTGATGGTACCCAATGAAGTGAGCAATAAATCACTTTGAAATTGTCCGTTTTCTTTTGTAGCTATTGAATTAATTTCAATTTTTTAAACATGATCCTTGTACATATTTTCTGTTGAAAATTGAGAAAAAACCGGGCTACATGTCCTAAATTCGTTCTGGATGAATAATTACGTTTTCCTGTACACCACACAACCGAAATAAATGATATGAACGCGACCAGATGATTGCTAAGCAAGAGAGGTGAAAAAATGGACATGGGCCAATGGTACCGATGCGTTGAAAAACCGTTACCCGGAAATGTCAAGGATCCCCTGAAAATAGGATAATAAAACGGGTGCGATTGAATGGAAATGAGGAAACAGAGATGTACTTGTTTCACGTTTTGTTCGTGATCCCAATCCAAAACAAATAAATGATCGTTATTGAATTCGAGCCAGAATATTCACTTTCCTGAATCGAAATTAATACAACATCTGGGAAACGTGAAAATATAAAATCGGTCTAAAATACTTTACTCTTAAACATCCATATTAGAAAAGCAGGGAAAAAATAATAAAACATTGTTGGTGCCAAAAAGAAAAAGAAGAACCCAATTTGGGGTAAATATTTTTTTTATTTTAATGGTTAATCACACCAACGTTTCGCTTTTGGTACAAGGCTTTCTCAACGTAGATTAAAATAAATTGTAGTTAAATTGTAACATTTTAATCTACCTTGAGAAAGCCTTGTACCAAAGGCGAAACGTTGGTGTGATTAGGTAACCATTAAAATAAAAAAACATTTACCCCAAATTGGCTTCTTTTTCTTTTTTGTTCATCCTATTGGGGAAGAAATTTTATATAATTGTCGGTGCCTACTAATATTATAAAGTAATTACATTTGTAGACTTTCTTTGGATTGGTTAGGGACTTTTAGCATTTTTGATATCTTTTTGGCCTGTCAGTCTATTAACTATTCCAAAAATCCTAAATTCTTGTTTATTTTGTTACACTAAAGTGAGGTTAGTTTATGACATGGTTGATCTTAGTAGCGGATGGATAAGTAATGAAATTTGTAGGTTTATTAATGTCCAGTAAGACCCATTTATGAACTAATAATATTTGTCATGCAATGGTCCAGTTAAACAAGTTTAAATATCCTTAATTCATAAAATGATCTTGTTAAATTTTAGTGAACCTGTAAACTACAACAAATCGCCACAGATGACGCTAACTTGCTCGTCTGTCGTAGTTTATTGATCCTACTTATTAACCACGATAACCAGTTGGGTTGGAACTGCTAATGGCACGCGTCTCATTTGTGATTGTTCTACGTGTTTAACTAGAATTTGATTATACAAAAGTACGTGTAGTATATTGCGATGCCACTGTATTTTTTGTGTAATTTTACGAGTAGGTAATACAAACACAAAATTCTTCATTTAAATAAATTTGAGATGGTAAAACTGTCCCCATAAATTATATCTAATAAAATACTGCACAACTTAAAAACCTACACACTGTAGAATGGCGCCAGTTTATTGTGTACTATAATTATCGAATTTTTCATTTTTGAAAACAATGAGGCATACACCATCCAAAATAGAATACAAGACGAGCAACGTCTGGGGCGAATTTTACGAAAAAAGTTACCTACATGTCATTAGCCAAAACCAATAAGTTGAATTAAAAAATACTTCACTGTTTCTTATCAAATAAGTAGGTAATGACGTCATATCATTAGTTTTTTTGAAAATCTGCAAATTTCCAGTAAGTATATTAACCCTACCGCCACGTAGAAAATTGTTTCATGGTTTTTCCGGGTTAAATGTTTTTTTCATTTTACATGAAAATGCTTAATTCAAGACTTTTCCATAAATAACGTTTTTATGGAATTTAGGAAGCTTTAAATATTCTAACTCCACATTAACGAAGAAAAAAAAAACAACACAAACACATTCTACCAAAAAAGTTTTTGGACTTTATTTATGGTCATCCATCTACTACTTTAAGTGGAAACTGCAATTTTTTAAACTGAACGAACAGACAAATCCATCGATGTTATTGGGATTGGTCAAATAAAAACATTTTCGCGACTAGGGACCGTCCATAAAATACGTTACTCAGAATTTCACTTTTTTTAGACACCTCCCTCCCCTTTCGTCACACTAAGTTACACTTCCAATTTTAAGAACTCCAACATAAGAAAAATTAAAATTCCTTAGACTCCCCCTCAACCCTTATTACATCTCGTCACACTAAGCAATACCCCCTCCCTCCCCCCTACTTGCGAACGAATTTTTAAGCTCAGTTTAAACTCCTTTAACTTCTCACAATTTTAGAATATTAAGAACCTCTGCAGGATACGAGGGCACATTTTACAATTTCATCCCCTTAGGGGTACATTTTTGTATCAAAGTAGCCCACGTCCATTTACAGGTGTCAGATTATCATCTGCGTATCTCAAATTCAAAAAAATCGATTCAGTGTTTTAGTATTTCCTATACAGTTTCATCCCCTATTTTATCTTCTTAGATAATTTTAAAAAACTCTACGTCTAATATCTCCAGGACCATACTACCACTGCACCAAAAAAAACTCGGTTTTTCGGTTTAGCATTTCCATAAGTTTTATCCCCTTTGTGACCTCTTCAGGGATAGATTTTTGGAACAAATATAGCCTTTGCCCAGCCTCTGCTATCAAACTATCTCCGTGCCACATTTTACCAAATCCATGCTAGGATTTTGGCATGAAAGTTAACAACTTTAACGTTGTTGTGCAATTAAACTACTCAATCCACGTGGCACGCAACGTGATTTTACAGAATCAACCCTTAATTTGGTGCATTAGTCATAATCATTAGCTGTAACCTATTTCCTCCCTATTTCCATTTAGTTGTCATGTACCTTGTACCCTATCAATTAAGGCATGTTTCCTAAAATCATTTGACATCCTGTATTTGTTACTAATCGGGTTCGGACTGCGATATAAAATGCGTACCTACATTAGAGAGTTTCTACAAAGATTAACGCCTCTCCCGAAATACGTACGAAAATTAAGCAGATGTTACAACTATTATAATAGTAAATTTAGTAGTATGTGTGTAACACAAAATCCTGGACCTCGGTCAATTTCAGTGGGTGACCAACGATGCCTTTCAAACGTTCACGAATTCTTTTTCGGATCTGGAAAATTAAAAATAACGCGCAATCGTTTGTTTTCAAATGTGACTCAGGAATCGATGTCAAAGTTCTTTTAAAATCTTTGAAGTTAAATCCGTCATCTAGTGCATATGAATATTTTAACTCTTCTTTTAGCATCATTTCGCACATGGTCAAATTCAAGTAAACATTTTCGTGGTATTCGGGGGTCATCAAGTTTTAGATGTTAAGGATCCGTATTTTTACGAACCAATACAAAAGTAGCCAGAAAATTTTCCTAGAGTGGGCAGTTGACAAGTTGATCAAGGTTTCAATTTTAGTCTTTCTTTTTTGTTAAGCTTAAAAACAGTATACTGCCAATTCTTTTATGGTGAGCAATAATTTGATAAACATTTTATAAAGAAAATTCCTATTTGTAACGACAGACATGGTAACCTAACCTAACCCTTTGCCAACAAAAACAAAACGAAAGTGCAACAAAACAAAGAATTGTTAGCAATTTTGTTTTGTTTTTCATGCGCCCACGTACTGTACGATACGGGCAAGTTGCGTTTGTTTGATATTTGAACACCTGGGCACTAGAATGGTTCGCACGGTTGAAATTTTTGGCGGATGAGCCACCTAGTTTTTGGGAGCTACGACCGGGTGCAAAAAGGGCCGCCGTTGTACCGACAACAGCTGCCTTGTTCTGTGAGTGTATATGACTGAGCTCTATGCTCTTGCCACAAATTCAACCTAAATAAACGGTCGCATAATATCGTCCCGTTGCTGTTATGTTAACGTTCCTGCGAGCGTGACATATTAGTCACTGTTTAATTCTGGACAAGAATAAAATCAAAGTAGTCGTAGGACACGTACAGGGTGGGCGCTCGTTATAGGTACACCAAACTGCACCACAAGCAGGATTGCCAACTCAGGGGTTTTTGGGTTATATGAATCGGGACTGACTACAACACTTTCGCCCTTAAACGATATTTCTTGCCTTTCAGCAGTTTTGACGTTAATATAGTGAAACGTAGCCAAGTGTATTTTATTCCATTATATTTAGTGTTGAAATGTGTGTTTAATTCTACGATGGTTAGTGTTGAATTATGAGCAACATGCTTCACAGTGAATTCACCATCCAAACAAATTCCCACAGTCAGAATACTTGACACGAAAATTATTACTCTAAATATCTGGAGCCTGTGAAATGTAGGGTTTTCAAAATTACACCCCTTATTACAAATGGGGAAGCCAGAAAATTTACATCCAGGGTATGATTGGGTCTGATGGACGCAAGCGGTATTATGACTTTAAGGGCTCTTCACAAACCTAAGATAGGGGTAGATGGGACAATATTAGACAATGATGGAAATCAAATTTCTTGATGATGAACTGTTTTTAATGAAACATTTTTTTTTGTACAGTGAAGAACGGCATATAATGCCACATTGAAGTTAATCATTTGATAAATGTTGCAAAAATAGCGCCGTTATTATTTTTTGAATTAAATAATTATATACCAGAAGTATTATTGGCTCTGAGCTTAACAGTAAGCCTGGGGGTAGGTAGGGTAGGAAGCCCACACAGGCTCTAGGGCCAGGCTGGCAAACACCACCTCGACTATATGACCAGTCCAGACATGTTTTTTTATAATATTTTGCCATATTAGATTTGCAACCACCCAGTATATATTTCCTTGCAACGTACAGTCAGCATGTCTACCAACAGTCGCTCGTGTCAAAAGCGTCTTTTATTTTGTTTTTGTAAACAGTATACCTACCGGATGACGTGGCTTTTCGAAATGAATCAGATTACATGGTGGATATGTGATGAATTGTTTTGACTAAAACTTCTCTATAAACTAGTTGGAAGCGAATTTCATTTTAATAGTTGCATAGCAACATCTGAAGCTGTGGAGAATTTTTACTACCCATTTGTTAACGTTGACTAAAACCCCCAAAACTGCCCGAAAAATGGTGATCTATGGTACAACTTCTTTTGAATGGTATTTATGAGTGGTTTAGATTAACCCAAGTACTATTTTAGATGTCGTTATTAAAAAATTTGCATTAAAAATATTTTCGGTAATTTTTAACACCAACCGAGGTGAACACGTAAAAAAAAATGTACCAAAATTGATAGAATGTGTAATGAGACATTATTAATATTGAATTTGAGTAACACACTGAAACATAGTCAGTGTTTTTGTTATTCGTATCTCTAAATTTATTTCTTGTAGGGTTAGTAAACAGGTATAATCAAAAAATTAAAAGGTGTTATGTGTTTTAAGAGCCAAAATTTTATTTTTATAACGTATTTTTCACAATGAATACCTGAGCGATGAACCAAGAAACCGCTATACCTATATTTACCGTTAAAATATTTTAAACTTAGGTTTAGGTGAGATCCAGAAATGAAATTATTAAATCAGAAAATTAGACAGACATACAATTTCAGAGTAATTTAAAACTGCCCCCTCATTTCACACAAAGGAGCAAATTTTTGGCATTTATTTTACTTTTTAAGTTCATGTATTTGAATTTTTTAACAGTTGGAACACAGATCACTCGGTATATTTGCAGGAATGTGTAAACAAGGATATGATCGATGTAGTTCGAATGAGTAGAAGGAAAAGTATTAGATGTCAAAGGAAAACATATACGATTTTAATTGCTGATGAAATATTGGACATCGAGGCGTTTTGTCCTATTTTGAGTTTGGGTAATGAATCACGACAACCAGAGCCAATGCACCGGTAGTGGAAGCCGAGATGAACTATAAATAATATTCAGAAAGCGATTGGCTGATTATAAATTATTGCGCCCAAAATCACGGTCCAATGTTACCATCTAAGCCAAAAAGTCGAATGTAAAAATTAAATAACATTATTAATAAATTCAAAGGTATAATAACAAAATTTAGCCATCATGGGAGTTATTTCACCACTATCCAGCTTGACCCTTATCAATGTATCTATCCCTTCTAAAATTGAATGCCCATAATTACAATCGTTAATTTAGATATAATTATCATTCAGCAATAGGTTTTTTCTAATTATTACTAGATATATTCACATATTTAAAATAACTTTTCACAAAATTTATTTATTTATTGATATTTGAATAGGACGAGATCTGACGAGTCCGCTAATATAGTATTTAATGAAAATAATTTTCTAGTGTAGATTATTATATTTCATTTTCAAAAATTTTGGTTTAGTACCAAATGCCCTATATGACCATTAAAACTCATTGTATATTTACTACAGTCAGACTTGTGGCCAATTCTGTTGACCAAGACACAAAAATTTAAAGCTAATTTAAAAATTGGAGTCGAGTATCCCATCACGTGATTTTTTTTACAAATGAAATAAAATGGGACATTGGAAGACCGCCAACAAATTATTTTCCCTGATATGGTAACATGGCCAGGATTTTCCAGTCTTGCAATTAGTTACGCTCTAGATTTTTCCCTAACCATAATCAGTGGCATTGTGGCATTTTCCCTAGCCACTTTATATAATTCAATTTTCGATTGATTTTCAGGAAAATAATAAGCACTTACCCTTTTTAGGCACCATTTTGTCAAAACCAGCCATGGTACGTAACTCCATGTCGCTATATTCTTCTATGTCCCAAGCGTGCTGAAATGAAAGAGACAACCGATAATTTTTTGTCCATTTTTCTCATTCAAACCTTGATTAATTGAATTCTATTATTCAACAAAAATTATTTCTCAAAGCATATTATTCGTTGTTAGCAAAATTTTTTACTTGTAGTAAAAATTACAAAATCATTGAAAGACGCTTTTCAGGCATTTCTTTGAAAATGAGAATTAAAAAAAAATTAGTAATAGTAACATCATTCAATGCACCACGCGTCTCTATGCCCTAATAAAATCGCTCTCCTTAGCAATCTTGGTCATCAAGTGAATCACTGGTCTTAAATTAAATCATAGTACAACACTTGTTCTACATGCAACTATCACTCAAATCAATTTTAATATATGTAAGTGAAGTTAAATTTTTGTAAAGGGTAACGTATACATATCTATGAATATACCTTACATACACCCTCTATGATAATTTGAATTTTTTTCATTGGATTAAATTAAGAAAGATGTGGATTATACAATTTTTGTTATTTTCTTTTGAGAAGAAGCTTCGTTACATAATTTTTTATTATTATATAAAATCTTATACATAGTAGTACTCTTTTAGTTAGTTTTGACTTATATTTTATTGATAATAAACCAATACGAATGTTTTTAAATTCAACACATTCAACAAAATTTGTTCTGCTTTAACAGCGACAAAATTTAAATAGTGTAAGTGTTAAAATCTAATTTCTCCAAGAGATAGTTATAAACAAAAAACATTTAAGTATCTACATTATTTTTTTTACCTTTCTAAACAAGAACACACATCAATATTTTGCTTGCAGTTATACTTATTAACACTACGATAATGTGGTAATGTATGTGCATACAGCAAGTTAAAAAAACTGTTTAATCCACAAATATTTCAATTGCAAATCAAACAAAAAAAACGTACATAACAACATGGCAGGTTCATTTGAATGTATAACGATTTTGAACGTAGATAAATAATTAATAGTTTTGTCATAAGTGTGGGTAATAATATCACAGGAAGTCACTTGATTGTATATTGATCCTTATACAACGCGTCTATTACTCATTAAGAATAACCAGTGTCATTAAGAAGTCATTCATTAGGGAATAAAATAAATTTGAAAATCTGTAAAAAGTCACGATTTTTTTTAGATTTTACTAGCCTAAAAGTATAAGAAAATCTTTCAGGAAATGCTATTTATGCTATTATTTCCAGTTGGTTTAAAGCTTAATTTCCTGAAGTGACATCCCCCTTAAAGATGATTCTGCATAACCACTTGATGATTTGTGTTTTCTAATTTTAATTTTCAAAAAGTTTCTCATAATAACGTAAACGTTGAAACGGCTCTCAGTCAAATTATAATAAAAAAATTGTAAAAGTTTAGTAGGTGGCGGTTTAATTTTTTATTATTGAAGTGAAAGCTTCTTTTAGTACACTGATACCACTCCAGAGCTAGACGTTTCAGTTTTTTTTTTTTTTAAGTTTTCACTTCTACTGGCAATATCTATGACTGCTATTTTTTTTTACGTTACAAAATGTTTCACCAAGCATCTTGCAAAACACCCTCATCCTAGATAATGCTTTTATAAATAGGTACACTAAAAGAAATCTATTTTAATTGCGTTTACTAAAACGAAAATCCTTGGGCATGAAAAATTGTTTCAAAAGTAGTTTTAATAACTGACGGGTAATGTGAGAAATATTCCTGTACAATATTATAAATTATTTGTTTAGTTATGTATGTTGACTATTAGTTACCTCGACTATTTTTAGTTTTAATAATATACATGCATAGTAGATTTCAAAAAAAAAGTCTTACAGTAGTCGTCAATGATGTGTAACATACAACCTTTGTAAGGAAGAAAATTTTCAAATATATTACAATGTTTAAAAGAATTAATTGAAGTGGCATTAGAAAATCAAAAACAAAAAAAAAGAATTATTTTTTTATACTTTGTGTTGCTTTAACTCTTTTCAATTTCTAAATAAAATCATTCTGTAGACACTTTAATTAAATCTGCAATTGTTTTATATTTTAGAAAAGAAAACAAATTTTGTGATAATTAACTCAAAACAAAAATGACCTTTTTGTACACTTATTTTAACTTGAAATATGACTTGGTCTTACACAACAACTGGGACATTAGTGTATACCACAAAATTAATTTATTATATTCCTTAAACTTTTACAATATATACGACCTTTTAGTTTATTTTCATCTTGTTAACAAGCAATAGCAAGCTCAACAAACAAGAAAACGTTTCAATACGTAATATAACAGTTACACATCAAACGGGACATCATTTAATAAACTACCCAATATTCTATATTTTTAACTTTAATTACGCAGACGAGGCGGCTTGTTTTAACTGTTGTATGATTCATTTTTTGGTCCAGGTCCCAGAGATAAGCTTTTTTTTTCGTATCTCTGTGTCATCGTTGTTGTTTAGGTGAACTCTAATTAAAGTTCTAGTTCACCAGAATATTTTTAGTTCAATAACAAAGGGGGTATTCCCTCACTTCGTAAAAATTACACCGAAAAATATCTACAGGTGTCATGAACAAATGATTTTACATTTTCAGGGAGGAAATGAATTATTTAAGATTAAAAAAAGTAAGCTTTTTTTTCCAAAATCGTATGAATATGTTTGGTGTTTGTTGCTTTGAATTTTTATAATGTTGACAGCTGCCCAAACAGCTGGATGTCGATTTAGTTACCACAGATGGCGTTCACTTGCTGTCAGTGGTAAAGTCCCTAGATAATCAAAGTCTGGACGGTTGCATTTACTTGTTTGAGTAAGACTGCGAACCTTTTGTCCTTTTCTAAATATGAAAAGATGGCGACGTTCACGTGACTGTGTGTATATCATCAATGGTTCATCTCAATGAAATCATAGTAAAATCTGTCGCGAAGTTTATGTGCACTGCCTATGGCACGCTGCTGAGAACAATTAAGTGGGAATCGCGATCCTTGTTTGGTCGTTTCGACAGAATGCTAACCATTTACATTTTCTTCATTAAGTATATTTCCTTAAATAGCAATTTTCTTCAACGAAAAGAGGATATTGTACAGTATGCTCCTCATTGAAAAGCACTCTGACAAGCCTCAAATTTTTTATACTACTCAAAATATTTTACATACGCACACATTTTTTCTAGGAATTTACTAGAATTCTGTAATCTCTAATCTGCCTAAGAAAAAAGGATCTTGCGAATAACGTCATAAATGATCTAATTACATCATGACTGATCTACGTAATGTAATGTTTACATCGAAGTCTGAAAAAAGTCTAGAAGTAAATAAACTGCAGCTCCTTTTAGACAACAAAAATCAATTAGGTTTGGCAGTTACTAATTTTACTCCACGAATGTAGGTCAATTGTAAAAAGTGTGCAATAATTAGAAATTGCGCTTGCGGCTGTCCAGAAATATCCACTCGTAAAATTTTTAGAACCGACATGACACGAGATGGAAAACCTTGGATTTAATAACTGAAATTAACCAAATTTTACGAGTCACCAAAACGTTTTGAAAATAATCAATGATCATAAATATAGCGCGGGGAATCGGCATTCAAAATATTAGTTTTACTATTCATTCTAGATGTGCAACGCAAGAAAACAAACCAAAAGCTATTTGCAAACTAATTAACATTTTTAAAATTAATTATTAATTGAGAAAAAATTAGACAAGGAAAAAGTACAGAAATTTTGGTAGACTTCCCATTATATGGATTTAATAGATTAGAGATTAGTTTGTTAGCCCCCTTAATTGATCAGAGATAGGGAATTGTAGAAGCAATTTGAAAATTTTCTAGGTTATTTAATACTTTTGGTACCTCATTTACAGAAAAAAAAATTAACAGAAACCCATGCAATCAGATGCTGATACCTAATTGGTTGGCTAAAATTAATAATTGATTAGGCACAGATAATTAAAAAAAATAAACAATAAAAAGACCCCTTTTGCGTACGACGATGCGAATGTGCAAAAAAATATATTTTTGATAAACCTGAATAATTGATTAGTAATTAGAGATTTGCAAAAACAAATTAAAAATGTTCACGCCATTCAAGCTTATTAGATACTTTTGACAGCTCATTTAAAGTGGCACTAAAAAGTTCTGATAGCAATGGCCTTTTTCATTCTTTCATAAAATTATCTATGCCTGACTAAATATTTTCTTTAATTGACCAATTGTCAGCATCCGAAACTGCATCGACTGCTATCAGTCTTATAAAATACAGTCACATCAGGGGTGAGTAAGATGTTAATGTTAACATTCTGATTTTATTTAATTAAATATACTGATTACATAGGTAAAATATTCAACTCTAACTTCTATAGTTCAACCTCTCTTATTAGAAAGGCTTTAAAGTGAAATCCCTAGATAATCAAAGTCTGGACGGTTGGCTTTACTTGTTTCAGCAAGACTGCGAACCTTTTGTCCTTTTTTAAATATGAAAAGATGGCGACGTTCACGTGACTGAGTGTATATCCTCAATGGTTCATCACAATGAAATCATAGTAAAATCTGTCGCGGAGGTTATGTGCACTGTCAAATGGATCAGATGTGCCGTTTAAATGTGACAGATGAGGTGAAAATAACCTAGAAATATAGCTGTCATCGCTGTCATTCAATTTCATTAGCGCCACCATTTTATTCTTGTTCCAATTGCGTGATTAGTACGCATTGAGCAGACTTTAATTATCTAGGGACTTTACGTGAAAGATCTAAGCAACGCCAAACCTTCATTTTTGGAAGCTTACAAAACTGCTCTTCCATTTTTTACATGATTTAGTAGTAAATTTGCAATGAAAAGAGTGCACAGTCACAAGCCGAATGCTGTTGTTTAACAGTATCTTTGCTGATGACTGTTAGTTGTTCAATGTTGTTGTTTTTTGAATATTTGCTATTTTAATTTATTATTTAATGAACTTTCCCTGAACCAATTGCCAGTTGGCCTGATGAGTTTTGAAAAAAAAGAGAAAAAACTCCATGTCAGATTTCGAATCCGGGACAAGCGTGTAACTAATCGTAATGTTATCCAAAGAATATGTTATCATAAACGCTAAACGGCTATTTGACAATTAGACTCCATCTTTAATATAAAAAGTAGTTGCGCGCGCATAGGATAACGTCACATTCATTGTCGTAATTTTAGTAAGCTATCGTTTCACGAAAGTACAGCGAATAAGAATTAACACAAGAGTAGTTTTTACCAGATTTCTATTGTATTTTTTTAATACTGTACTAAAATAATTATAGTAGGTACCTATTTTTAATTGTGTATGTAAGTAATTAAAAATCACTTTATTTTTAAAGGGCAGAAATACAAAATAGAAACAATATGAAAAACTTCTAGGTACGGTTTTATTTCCCAAAAATTTAACAATACGTTTAGTTTTCTTTTTTTAAGTTAGGGCAGAGAGACGTTACATTTAATTCAAATTCAAGAAAGAAAATATAAAAAAGTAACAATAAGTAGATTTACTTTTATAAATAAATGCAAAAATAGAGCTCAAAAAAAATAAAAAGAATAAAACTCAAATTATTAAGAAAATAAATCTTTTTAGACTTTCATGCAACCGAATAAAATATATTTCGCATACCCATTTTAAAATTCTAATTTTACTTCTTTTGCATAACTAAGTACTGATACAATTACTTATTCTTTTGAAGCATGTACAGAATCCTAATGAAGTGTATTTTATTGTTACAGAATAAAAGATGTTAAAGAAGAAATAGCAAATTCCACTTACCGGATCGACTTCAACAGACAATGGTGTAGTTACTAGAGGATTGGGTTGCGGCAAAGTAATCTGCCTTTGGGAGTTTTGAGTAGAATTAGAAACGAAAGACTGCTGAATGTCGTCAGCGTAAGTGTCATCTTCTTGTTCTTCTTCATAATCTTCTTCGAAGCATTGCACAGGTTCGGTTGCATTCGAAAATAATTGACAAAGTTTCAGCATAATTTGTTCAACCTGAAACAAAGCAAATACCCCAATTAATTTAATACAAATAAATACACAACTTTAAGGGCTAATAATAATTCAAATTCATTTGATTCATGGTTTACCTCTGACATGCTGGGCCTGTTAAGAGGATTTTGATCCCAGCACTGCGTCATTAGATTTTCAAGTAAAGGAGGACAATTCCTGATAAGTGGGGGTCTTATTCCTTTATGGACTGCCCACATTATTCTAAATGCTGAGCCACCGATGTGGTAAAATGGCTTGCGCCTGGATAAAACTTCCCACAAAATTATACCCCAGCTGAATACATCACACTTTTCGGTGTAGTTTGAAGACGTAAACACCTGTAAATGAAAATATTACTTGTTTAGTTAATCATAATGAGAGAACATGGGCCACCGTGAAAGTAATCAATTATTAATATGGCAATACAAACCTCTGGGGCCATCCAAGCTGCACTGCCCTTGTTATTAGTCATATATGTGCTTTTATCAGCAGCCGTACCAAAATCACAAATCTTTAATTTTGTACCTCCATCAATTAACAGTAGATTAGGAGGTTTCAAATCTCTATGAATAAGTGGCTTTGGTTTCATCGAATGCAAATATGAAACACCCTACGGAATAAAAAATAATTACAGTATTGGGGAGAATGCGATTAAAATTATCACTATTTGACGATGAATTTTGTTTAATCGACCTAAAATAAAACGAAAATAAAGAATAATATTATTCGCTATCTCGCTTAGTTTTCGAAACATCAATTCATTAGGTTGTAAGTTCTCAGTTCGTCGAAGTCATACGTATTTTCTAAAAGCACTTCATACACAAATACAACGTCGTCAGTCCCTAATTAAACCAGAAAGACATGTTTTCTGACTATTAAAGAAACGTATGAAAGTGTTTTATTGCTGAAAGTCTGCCAAAAATCCTTCAAAAAGGGATAATTTTGAAAAGTTAGGTTATGGTGAATATATTACGCTGATGATAAAAGAATTACTCATTTTAAGTAAATTTCTCTTTTTATAAAACATTTTTGCAAGCTTATAAAATGTCACAAAACATACCTTTTAAGACTAGTTATAGATATAAGGTATTTTAACTGTGTATGAGGTGTTATTAGACAATAACTATAACACCAATGAATTCAAACGGTAAGCTTTAACGCTATGTGTGTAAATTAACTTCAAGTTAGGCTCACCACCAAGCTAATTTTATGAAACATTGATGAATTCAGAACATACAACTTAAAGCATACATACATTGAAAACAAACGACATTTTATTCTTTATTTTTGCCTTTGGATTATGATTATGAATTGTCAAACAGCGACGCTCCACAAATCTTAATCGTGCCATTATTAACCCTGCATATTACCAGATAAAATGGTAATTTCCCCAAATTACCTGTGCACATTGCAGTGCCCATGACAATGCATGATCTATTGTGTATTTCACTTTTGGAGGTGAATGTAAGATGTTAAATAAAGATCCTCCCTCGGCATATTCCATAACCAAGCAAATGTACGGCCCCTGCGTACATGCCCCATATAATCTCACTATGTTTTCATGATTTACTCGAGACAATTGGCGCACTTCTACTGCGAATGCCTTCTTTTCTGCTTCGGTTGTAATATTTTTGACAGCTACATTAATATCTCTCCACACAGCTCGATATACAACTCCAAAACTACCTTCTCCCACGCACTAATAACAAGTAAAAGGTGTAAACAATTATGTGCCCATTAAGACGTTAAAAAATGTAGAAACTAAAACAATTGTCAGCAAAGAAGGAATCACAAACTAACCTCCTTCACTTGGATTTCATTGCAATCAATTTCTTCAACAAAATGTTGACCCTCTGTTTCTTCATGGTTAAAAGCCGCCATTTATAGTTAATTAATTACATTTTAGATAAAAAATCTGTTCTAAAGGCCTTTTGTGGAACTTTGTATTATTTTACTACTTTTTGGTTAACTGCATTATATTACTGTCATTTAACTGTCAGTGCTGTCAGTTTACAAATCCTATGGGAAAGTACATAAAGTAAAAATTCCCATCTAAAATTAGGAGACGTTCAAATATCGCTATGCCAATGATCAGATGTATAAAATCATTTCAGTTAAACCAAAGAATATATTATATATACTAACGTTAAACATTTACTTCAAATGTCATCAGTAGATGTCAAAGGATTGATATTCATTTTTCTTACAATGAAATGAATGTATCAAATAGTAAACCAGACGAAAAAAATTCCGAATCTGTTTTGGATGATTCTTTAATTTTTTGCCGCGGCCAAGCGAAAGAAACATTAGAAAATGAAGGTAAAAGAGTGGGAAGAATTTAGTACCTCATCATTAGTACTGTTACGCCGTTTAATATTCCAGGGAAAGACGAACTAATTAATATTTTCTTTATTTCGGTACAACTTGGTAATTTGCAAGCTGTAAGTGATTGCTTAAATTGTGGGGTATCCCCTAATGTTCGCCAAGCTGATAGCACGAACGCTCTTCATGTAACTGCAGAACTAGGAAATGTGGATCTGGGGCGCTTGCTTCTCTCCAGGTATTTAAATTGTGTAAGAAAAAGGGCTACTAAAATTGTTACAAAGCAATTTACATACTATTATTACTTTAATGGTATAAAAGTTGCGAAATGATAGTTTGCGAAAGAATTGATCTACTCTAATAGAGACCTTCAACTACAAGTGAAAGATCGGTTGTGGATCACTTAAAGAAATTCTCTACTCTTAATTGCTTTAATTTATTTAGGCCACATTCTTTTTGAATTATGACTAAAAATATCAATTTTCCCTTTAACTTCGATTAGCAGACAAAATGATTAAAAACCTTCTAAACCAATTTTATTTAAAAAAAATTTGATTTCATTTTTTTTATTGCTAGAAAAGAAACTGATATTGATATGAAGACAAGTCTTGGATTTACACCGCTTCATATTGCATGTTATTTTGAAAAGAAAAAATTTGTCGAGCTGTTATTACAAAACGACGCTAATTTAAATTGCAAAACAATAAATAATGCTACTCTTCTCCATACAGTAACAGTTCAACAGAACTATAACTTACTTTCACTTCTTTTGAGTAATGGCGCAAACCCAAATGTTTTGGACAATTTTTGCGATACCCCCTTATCAAACTGTGTAATTAGAGAACCCAATTTTGATATGGCTAAATTGCTAATAGTCGACTACAAAGTCGACACTAACCTTCATTGCAAGGGACTGCTGCACATCTTATTAGGTTTGTTTCTACACATTTTTGTAAATTTCTCAAGGTGTAACTAAATCCACAAGTAGGTACACATCAATTTTTTTCTTATTTAAAATCTCAATTAATCTTAAACTCGAATTTGGTGAAATTGGTCAAAAGAATTTTCCAAGCATTATCATCATACGAGTGTGATTTTGAAAAAATCAAATCAGTAAAGGGATAATTTTGTCGATAGATTTGGCTCAGTCTTGTCGTACACAAAATCAATTAAGGTTTGCTGAATTACTCATTGAAAATGGGGTGGATATTAATACAACCCATGAGGCAACCAGTAAAAATGCCCTCCATTACGCAGCAATGGTTGGGTATGAACCCATGATTTCGCTATTACTCAACAGTGGTGTTAGTACAACTCAAAAGGACGTTTGGAATCGGACTCCCTTACATATAGCCGAGCAACATGGAAATGAAGATGCAGTTTATATTCTCCTTGCTTACGAAACCCGACAAAACTATGGAAAAAAGTGAAATTCACATTGAATTTTAATATTTCTTCACTAATTCACCCTGTTGTGTCATCTAATCTTCCATATAATAATTATCAGTTTAAATCAACAATTTGGTACGACTACAGTTAATTATTGAAACTGTCACACTGACAATGAGGGCATTGAACTTGATCGTTCATTTGATTTCCCGTGGATTTCCCGAGGAAAAATGCTTAGAATCTAGTGCTCTCTTGTGTGCAGATACCTAGTGTTTCATTAAAAATATTATAAGAAGTAATATGTCTTAAATTGACGATGTATGAAAGAAAAACGATTTCCTATGTTTAATTTTCTTGTTTGAGGTTAGGTTTGAATTCCAGGGATAAAAAGATTATCCGTATTCCCATATACAGTATTTTTGTTACCCCAAAACCTTCTGCGTCATTTTTGACCTTATCCTACTTATCTGTATGCCATACGATTCCAGTTTCACAGTAATACTTTTTTTTTTTTCGTTAAGAGTTCAATTAGGTAAATGAAACATGTAGAAAGTAAAGTAAAACTAAATGCGTCCCATTTATTTAACATTTTTCTAATATTTTTTCACTTACAACGATCGGAATAAAATTGTAATCTTATTATACTGACTGATTTGATTCCTAATTTTAAACATCAAATATTAGAGGTTATAATACGACATCATTGATTACACTTGCATACATCCATACGTAGAAGTTAATTAATTACGTGACACATATTTCTACGAATTTTATAGGACAATTAGGTACATCAAAATATATTAATTAGCGTGAATAAGTATGCGTGTTTGTAATTAGTTGTACTTCACGTTTACTTTACAAGACCAGCCTGTGATAAATAGGAAGGTTTGGGTCCCTCTGGCTTGCCAAAAGTTGAGAGAGGGTGTAGAATTCGTTTTTAGATCTTGCAGGACCATTCAAATACCTTAATTCTCTTGTTGGGTCGTTTCTTCTCTCAGATAAGAAATATCTCTTCTTTTTGTTGTCAGAAAATCCATCCCAATGACTTCGTTTATCTTCATAAGCCAAATTTGAATTAGATTTAGGAATTTCTCCCATTCGTCCAATGTGAGGGTAGACAGGTGCTTCCAGCCAATTTTCATCATCGTCTCCTACATCATATTCATCTTTGTCACGTTCCTTATCCTGGTTATCTTCGTAAGTGGACCAAATGGGATGGTAGTAGTTGTTCTTTTGTGAAGAATGTCTTCTGTCGTTTTCCCAAATCTGGAGAATGGTTAGCCATTCTTCTGGACTCAAATCAATGTTACGTTTAGTCCTGTCACCCATTCTTAAAATAATAGAATAAAAAGTTTGTAAATTGACGAGATCGAAGATACATTGAAAGGAGATCCATTCTTTCAGTATGTAATCAGTAAACCTAAAGTATTTTTCTTTTGATATCCTCAATTGTTCCTAAGTTTAACTTGTTACAACATTTCACCCGAGTTGATGGAAGGGGTTTAGGTTGGTGAGTCTCCCCTAGAGGAGCTCCAATACTAGCCAGCTATAGAAATCATTGAAAATCTTCTGAAGGTATCCTTTCAAAGAAAAACATTAAAGGCACAGCCCTAAAATTGTTTTTTTTTCTAAGAATCTCTAAAGGCCGGGATACACCTGTCATTAATATTTCCGATCCGTCTCCGATCGCCGATCTAAACGCCATAGTTTACACCTTTCCAGCATATGCCCCGTCCTCAACCCCACTCCACACTTTCAGGTATAAAACCGGACTAGCTCATCCAAAAAAACGAGAAAGAATCTGGCGAGTAGCAAGAGTGCAATAGCTAGGGAGCTTCTAAAACACCGAATTTTTCCAACTTTTTCCTTCTGCACATGTGCAGACCGATGACGTGAGCTGTTCGGTAGTTGTATCTGATTCGGTGTTTTAGAAGCCCCTTAGCTATTCTACTAGCAGGTGTTTGTTGCCGGATCTAGAAATCGGAAAGGAGCCGGAAACATGTATAGCATGTGCGCTCACTCCTTTCCGATCCAGATCAAATACGTAACATTTGTTTTGAAAAATCAAGGTGGGTGCAAAATGGCAGGACGTTTAAAGAAGTGTAATGAGCGTATGTGTGCGAGAGCGGGCAGTGTAGCGAGCGTATATGTGTACGAGAGCGAGCAGTGCGGCGAGCGTGTGTGTGTGCGATAGCGGCGACGAGAACCGACAGCAGATAAGCGGAGCTCAAAGAATGCCGGCGTCGGTCGGCGCTTTGATGACAATAAACAAGGCCATAAATTAGACAAACACAATAAGCACTCCAGTAAAGTCTAGTATGTCATTCTGGAACTTTCTGGATTGTTCCTAATCAGTATAGATACCTGTTGACGTGGCCAGTAAGAGTCAGTTCACAGTGAACTTCCGAACAAGTAATATAAATAGCGAACTACGATATACCGAGTGATATAAATACGCATTTTCCTTGTGATATAAATAAGTCGTTGAATTATTATTAGTGTTTAAGTGTTAAATAAATAGTTGTAAAATAAATATTCGTTAAATAAATAAGTTCTACTAGAAAAGTCGTTACATTGGTGTCAGGTGTGGGGTGCTCAGCTCAGGGTTTCGATCCGAATACCTACGAATTTGAGGATGAATTAGAAAAGAAATTAAGGGAAAATTCAAAGGAACTAAAAGGAAATCTAGAAGAACTGAAAGAAAATCTGGAAAGGAAATTAACCGAAAATTCAAGGGAACAAAAAGGAAATCTGGAAGAACTGAAAGAAAATCTGGAAAAGAAATTAACCGAAAATTCAAAGGAACTAAAAGGAAATCTGGAAGAACCGAAAGAAAATTTGAGAGAAGAATTTAAAGAAAATTTAGAGAAATTCGACGCAAAATTGGCCGAAACAGAACAGAATTTTGCAGGAAAATTTCAAGAGATAGATTCACGAATTAAAGAAATAGAAGAAAGGTTTCTATGTACGACAATGTCCGAACAGATCGATAATGAAGCTAGAAGTGTGAAGCAGGAGAATGGGCACGGGATTTCATCGAAAGCCTATACGAAACCACCTAAATTCGACGGAAAAACATCATGGACCACTTTCCTTAAGAAATTTGAAACGGCCGCGAAGTCGAACGCATGGACGTTGGAAAATAAAGCCTCCGAGCTGGTCTGCGCGCTGCACGGTAATGCCGAGGAGATTTTGGATACCATACCACCCGAGAAGTTGAACGACTATGAACACCTAGTGAAGAAGTTAGAGATGCGGTATGGTCAGGCACATATGACGAGCGTCAGTCACGTGCAGTTAAGAAACCGACGTCAGAAGGCAGGGGAAAACCTGCAAGAATACGAGGCCGATATCGCTCGTCTGGTCCGCCTCGCGTATCCAGGTACTCCCGACGACACGCTAGAAAAGTTGGCTGTCGACTCTTTCATCGATGGGTTGAGGGATGACGACATACAACAGCGACTCCGATTAGACAGGCCAAAAACACTCGCTGACACGTTGGCTCGGGCACTGGAGTATGACGTCGTTAAACAGGCATCGCAACGGCAGGGTAGAGTGCGTGAGCTAAGGGAGGAGCCCGACGGTCGATACGAAGACAGACTAGAAGAAATAGTTAACAGGATAGTGGGAAAATTAAACAAGAAACCGAGACCAATACGATGTTGGAACTGCGGGAAATTGGGACACGTAAGAACCGCTTGCAAGAACGAAGAGGTTACTCAAGAGCGCGTGCCCCGAGTTCCCGAAAACTAATCAGGGACGACGCGGCGGGGCAAACGTCGGTCCCGGGACACGAGGCCCCAGGTTTAGTAGCACTGACTAAGACAATGAAAGATCGAACTGACAGCCTTTTTCTCACTGGACTCATAAACAGGAAGCAGTGTTCATTTCTGCTGGATACTGGAGCTAGCAGAACAATCATAAGGCCCGGAATATTGACCAAGCCCAGTAAACTTCTGCCAACGCAATGGAAGCTCCGTACCGCCACTGGAGAACAAGTGGTAGTCAGGGGTGAAAGTTACGTCAACATCCAAATGGGAAGAACGTCTTTTAAACACTGCGTGTTAGTGGCAGAAATAGAGGACAATGTAATACTGGGTTTGGACGTCCTCCGAAAATATGACTTCTGCTTGAATTTCCGGAGAAAGAATGTGACACTGAACGGCGAAACGTTACAGTTACACGCCCAGGACACTGCCAAGCGACATGCGGAAGGACGGAATAATAAAGAACCATCGACCAGTCCATGGACGTCGCCGGTAGTTTTGATCAAGAAGAAAGACGGATCTACACGCTTCTGTGTTGACTACCGCCAGCTAAATAATGTCACCAAGAAAGACAGCTACCCCTTGCCACGCATCGATGATACCTTGGACACGCTTGCTGGGTCGACAATATTCTCAACGCTAGACCTTAAAAGTGGATACTGGCAAGTAGACCTGGATCCTGAGGCCAAAGAGAAGACGGCATTTTCGATCGGAACCGGACTGTGGCAGTTCAACGTGATGCCTTTCGGGTTGTGTAATGCGCCAGCCACATTTGAACGACTCATGGAGACGGCCTTGAACGGCTTGATTGGGAAAACTTGCCTGGTATACCTTGACGACATAATCGTGATCGGAAAAGACTTCGACGATCACCTGAAAAACTTGGAAGAGGTTCTTCGAAGGTTGCGTGATGTCAACCTTAAATTAAGCCCCAAGAAATGCCAGCTATTTCAGGAGACAGTGAACTACCTGGGGCACGTAGACACGAAGACCGGCGTTTCAGTCGACCCGCAGAAGATCACAGCCGTACGAGAATGGCCAGTACCTACTGACGTACATCAGGTGAGAAGCTTCCTTGGCCTGTATACTTACTATAGACGCTTTGTTCCTGGATTTGCCAATATTGCCAAGCCATTGACTCGACTAACCGAAAGTGGCAGACCATTCTGCTGGGAACCGGACTGCCAAGCTGCCTTCGAAAAGTTAAAGCAAGTTCTCGTTTCCACACCCGTGTTGAGTTATCCGATACCAGAGGGGAACTTTGTTTTGGACACCGACGCTAGCAATGTTGGGTTAGGCGCAGTACTCTCACAAATACAACACGGAGAGGAAAAAGTCATCGGCTATTTCAGCAAGACCCTATCCAAGCCCGAACGAAACTACTGTGTAACCCGACGAGAACTACTGGCAGTAGTAAAGAGCGTGTAGCACTTTTATAAGTACTTGTATGGAAGGAAGTTCCTGCTCCGAACAGATCATGCTGCTTTACGGTGGTTACTGAGTTTCAAGAATCCAGAGGGTCAAGTTGCGCGTTGGATAGAAAAGCTCCAAGAATACGACTTCGACATACAACATCGAGCTGGAAATAGCCGTAAGAACGCTGATGCCTTATCCAGAAGACCATGTTCCGAAAACTGCAAGCACTGCAAGCGCCTGGAGGAACATGAAGAAGTCCGGAGGATAACCGTCACGGATGAACAATGGCATCCTGATAACATCAAGACGGAACAGGGTTCTGATCCGGTCCTGAGCTTGTTTCGGAAATGGAAGAATGAAGGCAGTCGACCGATCTGGCAAGAGATCGCCGCTAAATCTGGGGAGGTAAAATCGTTGTGGGCCCAATGGGACTCCATTGTTGAGGAAGATGGACAATTGCTTGTACCGAAGAGCCTGGTAAAGGAAGTCTTGAAGTACCTCCATGACGATGCTTCGGGGGGACATTTTGGTGTTAACAAGACCCTTGGAAGAGTCCGTGAGCGGTTTTACTGGCTCAATTGCAAAAAGGACGTTGAAGACTGATGCAAGAAGTGCACAACTTGTGCAGCCAGCAAGAGACCACAAAAACGACGGCGTGCTCCTATGCGCCAGTACAATGTCGGCAGTCCATTCGAACAGATTGCCATAGACATCGCAGGACCGTTTCCAGAGACCGATGGTGGCTATAATTACATCCTCCTGGCAATGGACTGCTTCACGAAATGGGTTGAAGCGTACGCACTCCCAAATCAGACAGCCACGACAGTAGCGGAGGAGCTCGTAAACCACCTGATCAGCCGGTTCGGCGTGCCCATCGAGCTTCATTCTGATCAGGGTCGGAATTTTGAGTCGGCCGTGTTCCAAGAAATCTGCACGATATTATGCATTCACAAAACCCGGACAACACCTCTGCATCCTCAATCAGACGGCATGGTAGAGCGAATGAACAGGACCATTAACAAGTACTTGTCCAAAGTGGTCTCCAAACACCAAAGAGACTGGGATCGCCATCTGCCACTGTTTCTTATGGCATATCGATCATCGATTCACGAAACTACTGGACAAACACCAGCAAAAGTACTGTTTGGTCGGGAGCTACGGTTACCATGTGACCTGAAGTTTGGCTGCAAACCTGGTGAGGACGTTGCCGGAGAAGACTACGTTAGTGATCTTCGCAGAAGACTTGACGATATCCATGAGGAAGTACGTTCCCGGATGCAGATAGCTAGCGATCGCATGAAGGACACATACGATATACGGGCCACTGATGGAGGTTTCCAGGAGGGAGACATGGTGTGGTTATACAATCCACAGCCCCGTTAAGGTCTTTCGCCGAAGCTACAGCAGCACTGGGAAGGTCCATATACAATCGTCAAGAGAATAAATGACGTTATTTACCGGATTCGACGCACACCAAATGGAAAACCGAAGGTTGTCCATTTTAACCGTTTGGCCCCATATGCCGGTGACAATCACGAAGAAGCACGGATCAGGCTTATGCAAGCTCGTTCTCCGGATCCCCAGTATGACGAGTTTATGGCCACGTCGAGCTTATATGCCAATTCCAGATTCGGTGTCAAATCCGAGAGATCCGAAGATTTGTTTTCTGCTTCGGACTCGCTGGTTCATTGTGTGGCCAAAGACTTGAGGATGGATCACGGTATTGCCACAGTATTCAAGAAGAAGTTTGGCCACTTGTCAGCGCTGCGGGACCAACTCGGAGATGGAAAGAAAGTGCTAAGTCTGGTGGACGGGAACCGATCCATTTACTACCTAGTTACTAAGAAGGCGTCGTCTGAGAAGCCCACCAACCGCTCGTTATGGAATTCGTTGGTGGAACTAAGAGACCAACTGCTATCCACAGGTACCACAAGGTTAGCCATGCCAAGGATAGGATGTGGGTTGGATGGACTGAACTGGAGAGTGGTGCGGAGCATGTTGGAGGTCCTGTTCCGGTGGAGCGGCGTCGAAATAACGGTATACACCAATAATCCCCAACGAGATCCCGCACAGCCAAGGACGGTGGATTGCTATTTCCATATGACGACTGGGTGCCTTAGGGGACAGAATTGCAAGTACCGGCATGATCCTCCGAAGGAACGGAAGATGTGATCCGGGACGGATCACCCTTAAGGAGGGGGCAGTGTAATGAGCGTATGTGTGCGAGAGCGGGCAGTGTAGCGAGCGTATATGTGTACGAGAGCGAGCAGTGCGGCGAGCGTGTGTGTGTGCGATAGCGGCGACGAGAACCGACAGCAGATAAGCGGAGCTCAAAGAATGCCGGCGTCGGTCGGCGCTTTGATGACAATAAACAAGGCCATAAATTAGACAAACACAATAAGCACTCCAGTAAAGTCTAGTATGTCATTCTGGAACTTTCTGGATTGTTCCTAATCAGTATAGATACCTGTTGACGTGGCCAGTAAGAGTCAGTTCACAGTGAACTTCCGAACAAGTAATATAAATAGCGAACTACGATATACCGAGTGATATAAATACGCATTTTCCTTGTGATATAAATAAGTCGTTGAATTATTATTAGTGTTAAAGTATTCTATTAGTGTTTAAGTGTTAAATAAATAGTTGTAAAATAAATATTCGTTAAATAAATAAGTTCTACTAGAAAAGTCGTTACAGAAGTCTGCAGCGAGACGCAGATGTTTTTACTTAAATCCCAGATTGTTCCGATTCTTAGGGCAACATCGGATTGGAGTCGGATCGGAAGACCGCGTGATGGATGTGTCCCGACCTTATTTTGTTAGACCTTATTTATACTTACCTACAATACCTACGTTGTCAATAATTTGGCAATTAAATTTGTGTTACGTGTTACTTAATTCTACGGAAAATTTCATTATGTATAAACAGGAGAAACACTACTTTTTCTTTTTGTTTGTTTTTCACCTTTCAGTAGCCGGTTTCTTTTAGCAAACAATATAACTTGGAAACCGTAGAATCATTAGAACAAAGATGTTCTCGTTCGTTAGTGTATTGTCTTTTTAGATAAAAATAAATAACAATCTTGCCTTGTTTACAACGTTCCAAATAAACAACACAATTCACCCTACTTTAATTAATACGTGGAAAATTTTACGATGAGGGGTCGCAAGGATGTTTGCGTTATTTTTCTCTTATAAATAAAAGCATCATCTAGATGAAAATAGTATAGAAAGTAACCGAGTAAGGACGAATAACCATTTACCATTTTCGCCGTACAATAATTAGAACTGAACACACATGACGTAGTTTTAACTCAATTTATATATTTTTTTTGGGTTCTGTATTTCTAAATTGAAAAACGGAACCGATCGATCGAACCGATTTGGTACACATATGAAGCTCTATGATCCAAACACAGACGAATAACGTAAATAAAATGTGGGGTCACTTTAAATTAAAAATTTAAAAAGAAAAAGTTTTGCAAATTAATGGGGTTATTGTGAGGATCTCAAATATATTTCTTTTGATATTTAGAAAAATAATATTTAAGAAAACAGATTAAAATTAACTACCCCACGTCCTATCTTCGAAACCTTGAACTTGAAAATAAAAATAAAATACGAAAAAAAATTGTTCTTTTTTTTAATAAAAAAATAGCAGAACTATCTGTAAGAATTCTGTGGTTTTAAAATAACATGGTTAAACTTTCCGTATTGTAAAAATTCCGAAAAAAATTATAAACTTCTTTATTTTGTTTTTGTTTAAGTGTCCACAAAATTAAATGCCATTTTTTAAATTCTGGACTCGCTCTGTTATCTCTTCCTCGATTAACAAAATTGATTATGTCTGTGCTTCTAAGAAAAGCTTTTTATAAATCGATATCTACTAAATGTATTGCGGATACATTATGAAGACAGGACGACGCATTATAAGGAATTAATTAATTACTGTCACTACAGAATGAACATTATGCACGGTTCACTTGCTCAGTTTGTAATAAAGTTATAGAAATGCGGGAACATGACTGTCAGGAACAGTGAATTGAAATCGGAAGCAGTTGGATAAGAAAAAGTGACAGAAAATGTTTTCAATATAACAGCGCATACCTACGTAAAAATATAATTAGAAGTGATTGTAATCATAAAACGATTATAATTTAACTAATCTGCGTGTTAAAAGAGTTGAAGAAAAATTTTAACACGTGTTTTAAAAGGTCAAAGCCGTGAGAATAAAGACTGGGTGCATTGAGAAAGAAAAAAAGTAGTTAATTAAGTTTTTGTGTATGATTAATGCGATGGATACATTAACATGAACAAAAAAAATTGAAGTTAAGAGTAAGTTGAATGTGGAAAATTGATTGCTGTCATCATTAATTTGAGGTAATACGCTTGTGTGCGATCGGGCACACGTGTACGTGAACGAACTGGTCGACTGACTAACAGATTTGCCGTAGGCGTCTTCGCTGGTGTTCGTTGTACTTGTGAATATGTGTATTGCAGCTGCCTTCTAGGAAAGTTTCATTGATTATTGCTGTTATAAGTCTGAGTTTGAATTCCTAATCAGTGCACCATAAGCAGTTCAGTCTGAAATATTTTACATACTAAAACCAATACTGGATCTCATATGCGCTATTTTCTGAATTAGTGAATTACCCCAAAAGGCAATACAGACGCCAAATTTTGTTTTGGATAAGCCTTTTTCTCGAAATAGTAAAGCACCTCCACTGTTTCTAGTTTCAAATTCAATGATCTAATCTAGATATCCTTCTGCCTCTCTCTGCTCCAGCTTTTACCTCTAATATATTTCAAACTAAGGCTTTATGCCTCAGAAGGTATTCTAACATTTTATCTCTCTCCTTTCCATTAATGACTTCTTCAGTAGGTACTTCCGTCTCGGGAAGTCACCGTATTACTAAACAATTATGGTGGTAATGTGGGTACATTTTTTTTAATGCATTTGTATTTATTCTTTTTTTTTTTTTTAATCGTTAATGCTTCTACCAATTTATTTCCAAAAACTATTTACCAACATTTGGAAAATATTCATCAGTTGGAAACCATATTTAGTGTCATTTTATCAATCTATTAAGTATTTATTTTTTTAAAATATAATAAAATGGAATGTTTATTAGGTTGACAACATTAAGAATTTATTTTTCTATGAAAGCCCTCTTTTTACATACCCGCCTTAAGATACTTTATCATGGGATTATCCTTTTGTGTAAGATGGTTCATAAAAAGGAATAGCGAAAGTAGAAAAACGAGAAAAACCAATTTTGTTGTAAGAGATTAGAGTCAGAGAAAAGCAACTTTTCATCCAGTTTTCTCTTAAAAGGTTTCAAGCATTACTTCTGTAAAAAAAAAAATTTTACCTGACTTTTGCATCTCTTCGTTTTCTCCGCCTTTCATCGAATTGTTCGTCGTAGTATCGATACTGATTAGGTGGACTGGAATCTCTATAGAACTCGGACTTCAGTATCGCGTTTTCTAAAGCTTCGTCAAGCTTTTCTCTTTCTATGTTGTACTGATAGCTTTTGTCGATGTCAGACAAAGAGGATTTCTCATCAAACTGAGAATAGTCGCCTGTATCAGATGGCAAGTCAGGGTAATTGTTCCTATTTTTTTCTTGTTGCCAATCCGAAAACACTTGGGATGCTCCTTTTCAATGCAATAAATATTTATTATAAGTATAAAAAGTAAAATAGTCGCTGTCAAGAGGGTGTAAATTTTTTTTATTTGTTTGTGAAACTTACAATCTGCGTTTTAGAAGAAAATTTACGAAAGATTCAGTAAATTCTGCTAGGAATTAAAAAGCCATACAAAGAAGTATAACACGTAATAAATTTTCCTACATACCTCTTTTTATGGCAGAAGAAAAAGTTGAAACTTTCTGGTTATCATCGGAAGCAGTTTCCCCATTAAAAGCTCTTTTTACTGGAAATAAAATCTTTTTAATAAATATTTATTTCATGCATGGTATTAAAAAAACAATTATAATATAATTTGTTTGTTTTATACCCTAATTGCAATATCAACTTCAACGATGTGAAATGACATATCATTTAAGACTCATAATTAAACGGAAAAGCTCGAGTTTGATGTGGTAAAGTACACATCGTGAGCAAACAGCATTAGAAAATTATCGATTATTGATAAAATACAAAAATACTTCAGCCATATGTACGTACTTGTTTTATATCGGAAAAGTATGTACTAGAATATCCCATCAACGATAAACAGCAATTTGGTAAAGAGTTCGATAAGCGAAGTGAAAATTGCTAGATGATAATACTTTAAAGGGTGCTGATAAGAACACACAATCAAAAACAAAATTAGTATTCAGGAAATAATTGAATTTGATTTCTATTTTGGAAAAAAAACATTTTTCAGTTTACAATAAACAACATACATTTCAGAAATCTTTGAATTTAATTTACAAAAAATAAAAAAAAAGCTTTACAAGGTGCACAAAAAGAAAATAATTTTTACCTTTGCTGCTTTGTTTAAGTTCATTAGCTTTAACATCTTCTACAAGACTTTGTGGCAATGAAAAGACGATTCCTAAGTTGAATAAAACAGCCACTATCGTAACTATCCAACGCATCCTGTATTTACTTCTTTACCCAACGAAAGCTCTCTATTGACTGGTTCCCAGACGTTGCTGGAGAGCTTTTGAGCTTTTATTATACGACGCCTACATTGAAAACGAAAACCGACGGCGAGGTTTATATCTACGGACACGAATCTGTTTCCACCAATCACGAATCGCTAAATTCTACTTAAAACTATAAAGAAATATACGAAGTTTTCCTCAAATAAATAATATTTTCCGACAGAGTTACAAAAACTATGAGTCAAAACTTTGAATTTGTTTCTGATGAAGTAAAATATTTCAAAATTGAAAAAAAAAATTAAATATCAATTACAGTAAAGTCCTTAATAGTCAACCAAAAGGTACACATCTCCATGTATTTATATTTTCCAATTTTCCAGCTAATTCTAAGGATTTTAAACCTGTTAATAATTACAAAAGTTTCTGAAAATTCACTGTAAATTTAATCACGACACATTTCAATGGAAAACGCTTTTCCCCGTCCTTGTTTTCATGCGCATGATTTATAAAGATTTCCTTCGGAGAGGGACGAGGAATGTCAACCCTCCGTCACTTGTTGCAGTTGCCATCGCGGCTGTACATTATCAATTCTTCATGAATAAACGATCGCAGGCTCATATTGTTACTTACAATAAAAGTTCAAGCTGAATACAAAGGTACCATCAGTAAAAACCGATAAATAATTGAATAAAGTCAGCCCGGGGAAATGTGGAGCAACGCGTAGTAAAAAGGGATGAACCACTTGTTGAATCCTTATCGATTTGCTGTCATTATCCTTGGAATCCACGTCAGTGTCACAAACAGGTGGGTGGGGTTTCTCAGGTATCAAATAAAAACTAATTTACGCTTACACGTTGTAATATACATATATAAAAATAGACGAAGATTGGTCGTGAAATAACATGAGAAGGCACTTAATCTAATTGAATAAACAGATTAGTTTTCAAACAGTTTTACACAATAAAATCCTTACAGTCAATGGGATATAATGACGCAACTTGATATCTTCAAGTAAACCTGAATAATGGAGACCTACGTCCTTTGAAAATCCCGTTTATTTTATTGAATTCTACACCAAATGGAACTAAAGATAAATTAAATCTCATCTCATCTCATCTCGTATTTTATGTTACTCATTTCCGTTGCATTCACCGAGAATTACGATATTGTATATTAACGAAGCCAAATAAAGGGCATAGCCGAAGAAAAAGATCAAAAGTGCTCCAAGCAATATAAGAAAAAAAAAATACGGATATATTCGTGGTCAATAATAAACAGTACAAATAATTTAACCCTAATCTCAAAAAGAATTCAATTCAACCAAAAAACTCGTTTTCATTTCGAAAATTTTTTCATCCTTTTGTTAATGCTGTTACTGTCTAATTATTTACTGATTTTTAATTAAATTTCGATTCTCATTTCTTATTTTCAAAAACGCTGAAAGTAGTAAAAAAGGGTTAATATTTTGGATATAAAAAAAAATCAACATTCTATTCTACTAAATCGAAAATCATGGTGATAGTTTTGTTTTTATTCAACTCAGTTTTAAAATTTTTGGACGTCTTTCGATTGCGCGATAATTTTTATAAAAAACATATCAGGTTTATAAAACGCAAAAATACCTTTTATTAAAAAAAAAAAAAGAAGATGTAACCACTTCCAAAATTAACGAAGTTGCAAGGGAAAAACAATTTTTTAATTTATTTTTGAGGTTATATGTTAAACCATGAAGTGAAATGCTCTTCCTTACATGAAACTGTTAATTAATTAATTATATCATTTATATATGCGATTATTTAACTAATACTAATATGAATCGATAATGTCGCCAAGATAAAAATAAATTTGGCTTTCGAAATTTAACCATATCTCGACATAACAATAGCATAACCAATCCCAAACGAAATTGTTATCAAAGCAAACAAGTAATCACAATCACATCGTTTACGAATATTGATTTAATAGATATATGTAAAGAATTGAATTTCGATAACTATACGAAGTTTTTTCACTGAAAATATTCGACAATACTTTGATTGTTGTTCCAAAATCTATTCGATTGAACCACCAAATCTAACATTTTTTAAGCTGGGATTTCCCAGTCTTCAGGTCAGATTCTTATAATATTCGACTTTTCTCTTTAATTAGTTATCTAAATATTTGCTCTTATTATGGGATATGTAACAGAATGTAAAATGTGCTTGTAAACCTGATGTAACAAACGTTTACGTTTACTTTCACTAACATCGTAAACAAAACGGTCGTTGAAGAACCGACGCGTCGGTTTTTGCATAGTAATTAAATATCTACATTTTTTGCGTTCGTCCTAGTCCATTATGCAAATTTACAAGAAACACATGAATATTCAGTGAGCAATTTTCTTGCACAAGCTACATTAACCAATTTCTAGTTAACGGAATTAGTGAGTATTTCTCGTTATGATTTCTTATTAAGGGGTGAATTATTTGAACAAAACAACTTATGCTGATGATAAAAAAATATGCGAATCGATAATATTGTAAAAAGGTTTATTTATTTAAAAAAAGTTATTTGTATTTTAAAATTTTCTTATACAACTTTTTTCTACAAAATTTACTTTTAGAAATTTTTAATCACACTTGAGTTATTCATTTTTATGGGACAATGGACCAAAGATTCGTTAAAAAATGACGTTCGTTTTCCATCACTTCCCATAAATTATCCTTATCACTATTTAATAATATAAGTTATATTGGTCACGTGTTTGTGCCAATTCCTAAGCTTTTTATGAAATTTATTAAAAAAAAAAACAATCTTACGTGTTTTTTTTTTTTTTGAAAAATGTCTTTCGAGATTCAATTCAATCAATCAAATCAATATAGATCTAGACTATTAAGAAGTATTAATCTTCAAAAATTATAAATATTAAAAAAACCACCAACAAAAAGATTTAGTTTAAAAGGATTTAGTTTAAGAAAGCATCGTAATGATATAATCAAAACCCACATCTTTGGTGGTTTTCATCCTCAACGTTTCGTCGACATCTTCAAGACAGCTTCATTGAAAAACAGTCTTAAAATAATCTAAATACTAACGTCGATTGCTCTTGTTGATCTACGTGCAGTTACCGATTTCTACGAAATATTTAGCGTAGGAAACTTTCCTCTTTCGTTATTGATCGTCTGGGAAAATTTGCGAGCTTTCCAGTTAGTTTTCATTTCCTTCAAGGGCTGTGCGGTAGGTGGCGCAATACTACATTTAATATACTTTTGAAAGCTCTCTTATCAGTGCTTATATTTTTCGCCAATAGAGACGTTGAAGTTATTAACCATAGCACTCGAATATCCTGAATATTTAAGTTGATTCTTTTGCTGACTTTCATTATTAATCAAGAGCTTTTGTATCTAAAAAGATGATTTAAAAATAGCCAAACTTTCAAACTTGAAAATTTGAATGATAATAAGATACATTGGCAAATGTATATCTTTCAATTAGTATTTATATTTCGAAAAAAAAAAAGTTTATTAATATTATTATATTTACTATTTCAAACGTACTTACAAAATCGCTTACAGACAATCAATAAATCTTTAAATAAATTTTTCGTCAATTTTAATTAACCGACAGCATTTTTTAATTTAGCTGCATTGGTCCAACAGATGTTGTTCTGCCTTTTCTGGTATTTCAGTAATTGTGTTCATATACCTATTTTCTATTTGACCTTTCGTAGCGATTAACCATTATCTATTCAAATGTAAATGTAAATTGTTGGATTATGACCTAAATTGGTTATATTGTCTAGTTTACCAATAGAGGTACCAGCGATCTCCATAAATTATTTCTCAATGGTATTTTTTTAACAGGTCATATTATATCCCTTAATAATTCGCCAATATAGATAGATGATTAAGCTTTCGATTTAAAGATACCGTTGCCCGTTAATAACAAAAAAATCAAAAAGTTTAAAATTATTGTTTTCGTCAGAATAATTGACTTTACATTTTTTAGCATAAACTACATAGTAACCGCCATCTATGGAAAACTTATTTAACTAACATACATAAGAGTTGTTGCAGTAGGTTACAATTTATTTATATTTATCACAACAAAAATTAATAATAATTTTTGAACAAATCTGGAAGCGTTACTCATAGTAGGTATTAGAATGATTTAAATAGTTAATATTTTTATTTCACTTCATTAAATGAAAAACATTAAACAGATAAAAGAAAACAAAAGTCAAATCAAATCAAATACCTGTTTCGAAAGTGTCATTTGCAAATCAACAAGCTTTTTCAAAAACTTTGAATTGATTATTCTGACAAATTCAAAACATTCAGATCAATTCAGTTAACCAGCGTGGTCGTTTTTCATGTTCAAGCCGTTGAATGACAGCGGTCAACGGTAAAGGTTAAAGTTCAATCTCGTGTTGCCAAGAAATTAATGCAACAAGTCAAAGCGATTTGTGTGGAAACCAGTTGATATCGACACTTCGCTAAACTGCTTAATTGAAGAGTCAGCTTCAGTATTTATTACAACCACCACCACTCCAAAATGTAAATTAGGAAATGCATAAGTTTTAATAAATTATTCATGTTGAACAATTTGATTAACTCATAAAGGTCATATATCAGTTAATTAAATTATACAAAAATTATTCATTTAATTTCGCAAAAAAGTATTTTTGTTGAAATTAATTAAGAAAATCCACTTCAATAAACACAGTCAGCGGATCGCGATTTCGAACTTATCAGTTCTTATCAGAGCGCCATCGGTAGTTCCTTAAGAAAACTGATCAAAGGATTGTCTCCTGTTTATAGATGGTTTACTAAACTATCGCAGTCGGCACGTTAAACGCCATCTGTGGCGACTTGGTATAAATTGTAGCTTCATTTATATTCTTTAAAGTCGATTTTTTCTCTTTTAAAGTTCATTACTTCACAATATTAAGTCTAAGCTGATGGAAAAAATAGTGAAAATATTTCACTAAACTAATGTAAGTTAACTTTTTCTAAGATTGCCATAAACTTAATTGTACCTCAGTCACTATATTTATTTGTCATGATTTTGAGTTCTTTGGTATTTAAGGCCATTAAAGGATTCTCTCCGAACATACTTAAAAAAGAGACAGATGAATAAAATATAAACAACAGCAAAAGTGATATTTTTAAAAAAAGATTGTTGAGTTCTAATGCCTTTTTTACATTTAAATTAAATGACACTCATCTTTCTATTCAAGCTGGAAAACGCTATTTTGATCAAAAATAATTCTCCATTCTGAAGAAGTTATTTAGTAAGGTTCTCGTTCAAAACAAAAAGGTTGTAAAATTTATCTATATATTCATTCATGCTTTCAAAACTTCTTGGAAAGGAATTTTTTGAATGTATAATTTAAACTTCGAATGGTGTCCGATTAATGTTAACACCATTAGATCTCTGAATATTGTATGTGGGATTTTGGGGTTTTGATTTTTTTGTGATGTTTCCAATATAGGTATCTACATATTTAAATTTTGGAGCATTGTTAGTTTTATTACGAAGTAAAAATCAGATTGTTTTTTAACTGTCAGATTAGGTTTTCTGACGTACTTTTTTAAAAGAATTTATCAAAGTTCAAAACTTCATGGTGAATTTACTGCAGCCAATTTCTTATTTAAAGCTACCAGCTTTTAAGTAGCTTTATAAAAAGGAAGAAATCCTTATTCTTTATGAAGTGACTACATACGTATTCCAGCTTATATTTAATAGGAAGTTTCTCTAATACCCGCATGGAATTTTATTCCTCCATTGGCAGCGTAGTTTCTTCAGCAAAGAAACCCTGTCACCCTCAACAAGGCAAGCAACATGTAACTGGTTTAGACTTTTATCCCTCACATATATACTCCGATGGTCCCTACGAGACCCGGCAGTGGGCTGTCTACCTAGTTCCCTTTTTTCCTGGCTCTCCTGGGCACTCTGACTTCCGGTTTCGCAAAGCCTACCCTTTACAAATAACATTTGCATGAAGCCCACGCTACCTGCCGGTAGTCAGTAGAGTTGGAAATGTTGTTGGAAAACTAAAGGGACGATGACGTGTGGGTGGTGGTGGAGTATTGTCAATGGGTAAGGATAGCAGCGTGGCGCCAAAAGTTGGCGCATGGGACTTTGGTGTAAGCGAGGCCACGCTATGTAGGTTTGAACGAGAGGGAAGGAGACGGAGGTCGGGGTCGAAGACGAAAGCTCGCGAAAGCTCAGTATCGCGCGACGATCGTCCTGGAAAACTGTTGTTGACGCGAGTGCTTTTTGTGAATATGCGACACGTAGCAGGGCCTTTTTGAAGTGCTTTTTAAAAGTTTTTACGTGCTTTGGGGATTCTAAAGTAAGAATTACTATTAAATATAACGCTTACAACAATTTTAACTAACAAAAGTAATCAGTAAACATGTTTTTAAAAGAAAACCCACTTCTTAAATTTCTATTATTACACGCCCACAGGTGTTCTTCGATAATTAGTTATTTTTCTTCTCAACAGTTTTAGAAATGAATGGAACGCCCGATCGTTTATATTATTTATGAATAAGAAAATATTTAACTTTTTCATTAGTTACAGAATCAACAAAAAATAATTAAACATAAACATTTATTCATTATAAGTTTTTTTTCCTGTTGGGTTAATATGAGTAAAAACCTTTATATTTTAAGAAAATCTTAGCTAATTATCCTATTTGAATTTTTAGCAAATGGAACTTGTTGAAATATATTTACAAATTTTGGGTTGATGGAATCTATTTAATAATTTCATGCTAAATTCCGTTTGGGATTAACTTCATTATTTATTCTTTTTGAACAGCACTTTCTGAAATACAAATTTTACCATTAAAAACAGGGAGAGCTAATAATTTATCAGCTTTAGCAATTACAGTGCACTCCTCTCTTCAGACTGAATAGTGAATATATTAAATAAACAATGACATGAAATTAGTGACAATTTTGGAATTATTAAAACTAGATAAACTTCCTAATTTAATTTAATCAAAAAAGTACTTACCCAGAAATAAACCACAACACTTTGTCTAGTTTATTATGACAAAATTGTTGGCTTTAACATCGTTTTTGTTTTTTTTTTCAGAAAACGTTTTGTGTTGGGAATTGTGATGGAGAGCAAAATGGCCAGCATTACACTCAAAATGGTTGTACTTCTTCTAACACTCAAAGGTTTGTTTTATTTTATTTTTTTAATTATTTATAGAAATTCCTTCAATAATCCTGATTTTTGAAAAAAATCTGCTACCATTATAGAAATTTAATATTGCTATTAGTTTTATAACTTTGAAAACTGAAGAATAAGCTTCTATAAACTTAAGGTTATCACTTTTCGTTGGCATTAGGGTTGATGTAATGTAATCTTTTGATCAAAGAGTTTAATTTTATCAAATGTTGAATTTTGACAAAGTAACTTTGATGAACCCTGAATATTTCCAAAAAGAAGCTGCCTTCCAAATTTCACATTTCTGACTTTAGTATTAGTTTCGACTCGATGTTGTTGAATCAAGAATTGCCTTTTCTGTTTTATTTGCTAGACAAATTTATAGATATCTGCGGGCAATATCCAGTAAAAGTTAACAGAAATCTATAAACTTAACCCTATTGGAAAATCGAATTCAATTTTAGAATTGCAACCGACCAGTTTTTTTTAATTTCTGTTATCTTAAAAAGCGAAGATCCCTGGCCCGCCCGTACTGTCTCGATCTTATTACGTCATTACCAATGCTTCTCAATTTTGGTGATCGAGCTTGTAGATCTTATATAAGCACAGATGATTTGCTTTCCTTTTACGAGGCTTTGAAAACTCAAACTTATTTAATATTGAAGCCGATGGACCATGAATCTTTTATACTGAAAGGACTCTTTTGTAACGCTGTAGTCTCTTCAGTAGATATCGACGTTATTTTCCTTCTTTACCCGAATTCTTAAACATCGTACCCAACCATATATAGTGTGGATCAGCGGCTTCATTTAAAAATTGCATGCGAATTTCGTTTTACTTTGTGTTACAACTGAATAGATTCTACTTTTATTTCGAGATTCGTTAAAATTAATAAGAGAAATTGCTTCTTAACGTTTTGCTAGCATGAGCGAGTTTCTTCAGAGGTCTCTCCTTCATAGATGCTGGATGTAGACTGGCAACTTTCCTCGCGCAAGTTTTATTTGTACTGGTGGGTAGAGGCGGGGCTTATCTCTTTTCAATCAGCCGTGGTATGCTGATCGGTATCGTTCGGGTGTTCCTGAGGATCGGGTTTCAGATCTGGTTGAGTCTGAGGGTCTTTTCTTTCCTGTTGACGTTGAGTCTCGTTTGATTTCTGGGTGGTTGCTATGCAGAGCTTTCTGCAGGAGACCCCTGATGCTGAAAGGCGGGTCTCGGTTGTTCGTTGCCGATATGATGGCCTGCTGGATCTTCCTCGTTGGTGTGAAGATAGTTCTGATGTGGCGTTTCTTTAGAACTTAATCCAGCATCGAAGATGGGAGGACCTCTGAAGAATATTTAGTATTAAAAACGACGTAACTGGTCCCGGAAATCGGGGCGTACTGTTTTTTAAATTCGTTTATTTTTTTTGCATGAAATTTTTTGTTTCCATCAGAACGGAAAAAATTAACTGAATTTTAGTTAACTCGAACAAATTAGCCGTTCTCAAGGGTAATTTTTATGGAACATCCCTTTATTGTAATGTGTAATTAAATATAAAGTTGTTTCATGTAAAAGAAATTGTTGTGTGCCAATTAGAACGGGAGTTAACCTAGTTTTCCGAAAAACCTTTTGACCTTCTTTAGCATTTTATTGTATTACACAATACAATGAACCAGTTATATCTTCATTGAATACTCCACTGCATGTCATACAATGACTCGTTTCCTTGTTATTTCAGAAAAGGGAATGGATTTTTTTTGTGCGTTGGTTATCCCTATAAAGCCCATAGTCACAATTTTCAGTGGGACACTCTTTTTAATTTAAGCTGGAGTTTTCCGGATTTATTGATTTATCTATTCAATGTTTTTATTTTGGTAGGATTATCCACGTTTTGTCGATCCTGGTGGTCAATGTTTTTGGTAGTTCAAACCCGTAAACTATCGTAACTTATAGCTGCGCTAAGCGTCGTCTGCGAACAATAGTCGTTGCCAAAACAACAAATCTCTAAACCATTTCACTATGAAAATATGCAGACGACGAGAGCGTGGAACATTCCAACGGGAAATTGTAAGATTTAAGAGTGCATTGTGATAGATGCACTTGTTTACGTTCTAATTTTGTAAAACCGTAGAGACGCTTCATTCTACATATCCCATTTATTCTCTAATAATATTACTTAGGTCTGCCTAGGGCGAAATATTGGCAGCAGTTTTTATACAGTAAGTATACCTTCATATTTTGCCCTTTTTTTAACTTTAACTTTTTTTATACGCCTCATAGAATTATTACATAGACAGATTCAACTGTTAGGTATGTAGAGAATTATTTTTGAAGGGCTACACTTCAGCTTGTTGGCTAACACTTTGTGAGGACTCAACGTTTGAGGATTGCTCATGTATACACGATTCTTTACGTAATCTCAATGGATGAATCTGAGGGTACTAAATGTGGTGACCTTAATCGCTGAAGATTTTCCACCAACCTTATAGAAATTAACTCCCGCTGTAACTCAGTTATGTTATGTTTGTAGACATCCTGATTCAAAGCCACAATGAGTGCAAAAGAGTCTATTCGATTGCCTAACTCCATAAAGATTGGTCCTTTTCAAGGTCAAATGGTGTATAAATTCCGATCGTCTCACCTTTACGGCCGGTGTCAATATCTTAATTAGAGTTATATACAATGTACGGAGTGAGTAAATTCCCCAGGATTCTTACCTCTACTGAAAATATGAATCGGATAATATAATAATAGAATTCCTTTAACGTTTTGTACCTTGAGAACTTGACATTTTAGGACTTTGGCTGCAGTGGGATCATTGATCAGGACATCTCAAGGAATAATACATCTCACTTTAAGTGGATTTAAGGTAGACATTTACTCCACTTTCGAGATAACACCAGTTTTTTGAGACAGCCTTTGCTCCATTTATATTGACCCTGGTGATGTTAGTTTGCGTCACCTGTTACTTGAAAAATTATGCAGGGTTTTGAATTTGCAAAGAACAAATAGGAAGAAGTTCGGAATACAAGGGGTGAACATGGAAACATAAAATTATCACCGAATTCAGTGTTAGGTTCAAACTGTGGATAAAATTGACTTCAATTTGTTGTATTGCATACTTTCTCTGCCACATATCATTCCAGTTGTTTCTCTCTTAAAAGGCTTTGACGTGCCTTCTTCTTCTTCTCCTTCTTCATTTTCCTGGTCATTGTTTTGTTTATTTCAATTCGTTGTTGTCTGAGATCTTTTTGCAAGGCCTCTAACTCTGCTCTTTCTGCCATCGATCAACGTGTGGGAGGTATCCCTGCCAGTATACGAAATTGTTCTAAACAAGCTGGTGGTACAAAGGCTCATCCTTCTGTGTACAGTGCTCATCCCTTGGTACATTGTATTTTTTTTAGCTATAAGTCCCCATGCTGGCGCACCACAAAGGACCCTGCTATCTAGTTTATATCAACCACCTTCGGCTTGAGTTGTTGAAGATTCATATCAAGTGGATCAACTTTTTTGGTAACCTCATTGAGATGCTCACTGAAGCTGACGATTCGCACTCTTACATCGTTTACGCGAGCATTTATTTATTGGTCTTTCAACTCGACTATAATTAAGACGTCAAAAAAGCAAAGACCTCGATGGAGACACTGCTTGGCAACCGGAGACTCAATACTTCTTCGTACCCACTACCGATCTTTGTGGTAGTCCTCCTGGTAGTTGCACAATTATCTCGCCACATTTCTGTGTCCTGTCCTTTAGATAGGAGTCGACCATTTTTAAAAGGTACTTTAGGATCCTCCCGTGTATGGCTTCAAAGATTCACTCCCAACTAACCGTGTTGAAGGAATTTCTCACATTCATAACTATTGCACAATAACCGCCCAATTACTTGCAGATGGTCTTCACCACAGTCTCTTTCTCTCTACTCTGTGATGTTTTTGTTGACTTTCCTTTTTGTAAATCATGTTGTAAGACGCTCACCCTCTACCGTTCCTATAGGCTTCCCCTACTCTGTTGATAACTGTTGTTCAAGTCTGGCAACTCAAAGGGTCTGCAACAGGATGGGACTCCAGAGGGTCTACCTTTCCCAGTTTTGCTATAAGTACATACTAATCTTTTATGCTTCCATATTTCCAGAAAGAGTATTCCTTGGTGGCACTTGTTATATACATACATCTAGTACGGGTGCCATCCACCCACCCACCCATCTTTCCTCATCTATTTATATCTTCATTGCGCCCTTAATTCTTGTACGGTTGGTGCAAAGGTTTTCTATGTGTTCCGGTATGACGAATCCTCCCTCTCATTCTTAAGTTGTTGGATTTGTGAAACATATCTTTTCTACTAACCTGGATTTTTCTTTTTCGTGGACTTCTCAGTCTTCCTATCTTAGCTAACAGCAAAAAGGCGAAATAATTGTGCCATTCTAGTCTTCATATTAAACAATTGTTTTAATAAGGAACTATATTCTGTGTTATTTTCTGCTTTTGCTACTGGGTTTGGGATTTGTGTTGACTCGCAAAAATGTAAAATGAAATTTCGCCTCACCATGGGATCGAGATCTATATATATGTACCTACTGGTATCGTTCCAACGTCAACGAGTAATATCTCCGCATGGCTTCCTTACATTGTTCGCCGACTTCAGCAACAATTTCGCAAGATATTGAAAATGTCGAATTGTACGAACGAACAGCCCCCATTCTCATGTGAGCTCTTGCTCTGGAGTTTTCTACGAGGTATGTATGTAGTCGTCATTCACGTCCGTTGCACCACACCGCTTGCTGGCGCTGTTTTTAAAACGTTTTATTGGCACTTTGTACGAATCACTTCTTGAAAGGTGGCAGTTGTTCAAGTAACATGCTTTCACGACAGCAGACTGTAACGGCTACCATTAGCTTGGGAGCTAATTCAATGTTATTTTCCACCTACAGCTCCACTGAGAGCAAGTATAAAATGTGTTAAATTGAAAACGTTGATTACAACAAAGTTGAATTGATTTAACAAGTTCGATAATAAGAAAAAATAGAGGAAATCGTTTTATCGGAACAACTCGGAAAACACCAATTTAACCTGCAATGTGCGTAATAAAAGTATTCATGATTATGGTCCTTTAATCTTTGATACGGTTTGATATTAATAGAATTTGGAAAAGTAAACATAACGTGTTTAAACAAAAAATGTTCTTTATAGTGATTACCACAGATTACACTGCCTTGCTATCTATGGTAGAGTCGCTAGAATAGAGAGTCTGGCCATCTAGAGAGTTAGTTCCGATTGATTTGAACACATAATGACGGAATCAACTATTAAGCTGCTATGAAATGTAACAGCCATAAATAAGGTGTAAGAACGAGTAACTTCCTATTGACCAGACTTTAATCTGTGGTTGTATAATAATATGGTTTGATTAACTAATTGCACTCAAGAGAAATAGTTGCGAATCCACAGTGATGCTTTTAGACTCCGGATCCTCCTATCACGTTAAAAAAAATTCAACGTTTATTCGCAGTTATTACATTATTATTAATTAAGATGACGTAATGTACACGTAAACATTTGGATATTCTCGTAGCGTCTTTCTGTAACTACCTCATGAATATTAATGTCAGAAACCCTATAGTTGATTAGTTAATTAGGAAGAATGTCTGTATAATATTAAGCGAGGAACATTGTAGTTTAGATGACACGCTCCCTGTATAGTAATCCTGTGTTTAAAATTTATATGATGTGATAAAGGAGAACATAAACTAAATACATGTATATTGGCTCTATGCCTCGTCAAAGTTTGCAGTAATATCAGTGATTTTGGTGTCATTGCAAACTATTCTCCAGGACATACAGGAAACTGATAGTTATCCAAGTGGAAATTCGGGCGAATAAAAAAGAGGAAAACAATTGGAACAAGTTGTTAATTACGACGCAACTACTGTTCTATTAACCATATTGCTGTATCACCAGTATTACCCCCATATTCCCAAAACACCAGATGAATTTCAATAGGATAGAAGAAGGACTTTGTTTGAGTAAAGTGTGGTATCCAGCATTAGAAAGAACGACGCAGAATGCTTCAAATCCACCAACGAACAGTTCAAAGACCACCCCAACCACGACACGCCCACTGCCAACTGGTGAATATATCAGTACGCGGCCAGACTCTACTCCACTCAGTCGCTGTCGAGACTCCGAGATACAATTTTGACTGTCGTTGTTTACTTTATTCCCAATGAAGCTGTCAGCCGCAGTGGCCAACGAACCTTTTCGACATAATCTTAGTTTTACAATAGTAATTACGGTTCTTGTACTCTCTAAAGTCGATATTATTGATCTCAAACCATGAAATCTTGATCCTTTCCCATACATATAGCTGTTTTATACTGTTCCTAAATTTAGTTTCAGTAGCTTCCAAAATAAAGTCAAATACGCTTTTGATCCGCATTTTAAGAAAGAAGAAAAGAGGAAACTAACTTAGTTTGTTCAACTTTTTGTATCCCAAATTTTATTTTATAGATGAACAGATAAAAAACCATTTTCCTATTTACGTTGCGGTTCCTTAAATGAATTTAAGAAACGTAACAAATTTTGTTTTATTTTACTCCTCTTTTTGTAGCATGTTTTATAGGACGTGCATTTCATCCAAATTAAAGAATATTTCTTAAACTCAGGAATTTCATCAGTTTGTCCCTTTTCTTCAATCTAGTATCTGCTGGGAATTTTATTATTAAGTATTCGGAACGAAATCGTAACCTCTTTTCTCTTATTATATATTCGTAAATCAACCATTCAAGATCCAAACTTCGAACAAATTTATTCGCGAGCAGAAGTGGGAATGGATTCTTTATGAGCCACCCTCTCAATTTTCATTTCAATCCGCAGCTGGCACCGAAATAGACATCTGTCATTTCCGACCTTGTCTTTATCAGCCCGTCGTTAAGAGACCAATTCTGACAAGAAATTTTACAGTAGACTTCAAAGAAACTTACTTCAATAACTCAGTATGAATTATTCCGATCCATTAGGTAAACTTAATTGCCAAGGAATGTGCAATAGAGATTTAAATAAGAGATAGGTGAAGTTTACTTCGTTCACTTCCACCTTTCGCTGTTTAACTTTGTTGCAAGAAACGTGTACGAATTCACTTTGAAAATAGAAATTCCTCATTTCGTAAATAATTTCAAGCACCCAGGACACAATTATGTATCAGTCGCTAGGAGTCTCGAAATCTCTGAAAGAGTCGCGCTTGGTACTGGGCAACAAGTGGAAGACTGCTGTCTCTGATGTTTCAGCTTTCAGCCTTTAGGAGCATGACTGGAATCTTCGAGATTTTAGTCTTTAGAAGAAAGACTGCAGTCTCTCAGTTGTTAGTTTTGGGATAAAGACTGTTGTAATTTGGAGAGAGATTGCTGTGTTTTGGAGGTTTATATTTTTTTGGTACTTTGATGGGAAACTTAGATTTTCGTCAAAAATCGATAACTTATTCTCTGTAGTCTATTGTTCACCCCATCTTGATGCCCCTCGGGACATGGCCATGGCACTATACTTGAGGATACTCTTTATAAATTATCTTTTGGATGGTCTTTTGAGAAGCGAGTGTCTTTTTTTTTGTCTTGCCCTATTTTTGATTTAAAATGCGAATGTGTATAAGTAGATTTGAGTATTTTCTTCGAGATTTCCTTCCTAGTTCCATATCATTCGATCGTAGCCGTCAAGTTGTTCGTCTCGTCATTCGCAGGCTTCGTACGATAGGAAATTCCGATATGAAGAATAAAAATTTCCAGATGAACGTAATATATTTCGCAGCGCACGTATATTTACCCTTATATTTTATTCAGGCGTTCAGTCGATGAAAAGCGCGGACTTAATCAAAGTCTGGCGCACGTGCGAGTGACGCAATTCTGCTTCCGGCTGTACGGCTTAATGGAAGCGATATCATGAACAGATTTATTTCATTTTCTGTATGAAGCTGGGCATGTTATTAATGCTTTCCGGAAACAAAAAGTTACGGGACATGCAAGGAAAAAGCACATCCACGTATTTACTACACGCGCTTTGTATGGGATTCCGGGGGAAAATAAACTTCTGTGTGTAAATTGATTTTTTTTAATTATTTCCATGAAAACGTCTAATATTACAATGATGATAAACAAGCAATGTCTGGAAAACTGAATTAAGTTTAGGTTACCTAATTTATTATTTGTGAAATAAAACCTTTTTTATGGCGTATCTATATATTAAATTTCCTTAATCAAATGGCGGGCGTAAATCACCCCTTGCTAAAAAACACCCTCAGGTATCCGTTGCCCTTTCGACCGAGTCATTTCACAAATGGTGGTTCGTTCGTGGTAAACACATTTAAAACTTCTTTATTTGACAAGCATTGCATAGTGTTTTAAAAGTCACGCAAACTGTGGCCAATTGTTCTTCAGTTCTTTCTCGATTAATGGACAGATAAAACTAATTCTCAAGTACAAACACAACCAAAACAGCGTTAAATTACAACCATCTTTCAACCGCACGTAGGTAAGCAACCACCTCTCATGAACTCACTCGCTGTAGTTTAATTTGAACAGTGTTTACTGCTTTGGTAAACTGTTCCATAGAACAAAAATGGTAAACGTCAATAATGTCGGTTGTGGGGTGGCACAAAGAATCGTAGAATGAAGAAATTATTCGTGGACGATCAATGACTTTGAACCATGAATTCTTTTAGATTTAGATTATAATTAATTTTGTCGTAGATTGATTGCTACACTTATGAGACCGCCACTGCCTTTTGTTGTGTTTAAATTTTGAACTTGAAAACTGGGTTACAAAGTTGCAAATTTCCGTCCACCCGAGCCATCCAGCGCCAACTTTATTGCTAAATGAAGTGTGGAGATGTAGACAAGTGATTAACAAGGGAGCTGTAGAGGGGAGGGCTGAACGTTTGCTCATACAATAAAATTAGATCACAAAGTCGAAGCTCATGGAAATGGCGGAAATTTACAAGTAAAGTGCCTACCCCTTCCTGTGATCTAATAAATCATCGCAGAGGTGTTCTTAAATCCCTGCCGTGTCAAGTTATCGCGTAAATCTTCCAACGCCATACTGTTTACTACTACACCTCATGCGATAATCCATGTCAACAAAAAGTTTGATTAAAAATTTTACTACCCTGTTCGTTTATTGTTATATACACGAAAAGTTAACGATTATACACCACCAATCTAGATCTGAATCAGTGTAATCACTCAAGGTAATGTAAACACACTAACAATTAATAAATTACCACAAAAAGTAAGCGAACGCCATCTGTGGCGATTAGCCATGTATTGCAAATATCCAGCAAAAGATTCCTTTTCATTTAAACTTGTTGATCTAAAGCCACGTGCAATGCCATAATATAGAAAACAAAATGTGCTTGGGTGACATAAAATTACCAGGATCTTGTTAAGCATCAGTAAACCCACAGATGGCGTTCACCTGGTGTCTGCGGTAGGTGATTAATCTACCTTTCAACCGAAGGATTTAGTTTGATTGACATTTTGTCAGAACTGTCTGTGGAGGGTTGGTGAAAACTAATAGGGTCGAAGTCGCGATTCGTGTTTAGTGGTTTCGACGGAATGCTTATCAATCAAGTTTTCCTCCACGCTAGTAATTATTGATGCTTGAAGTCTTATTGTTCAAAGTATGAGCTTGAGCATTTTACATTATAATTTAGACTAATACGATTAATATGTAGGGTGTAAATCCCTTATGGAGATTCTGATTCATCCCACCAGGAAAAACAGGGTCGATAAAATATGCATACGCAGGATGAACCATTCTAATCTATCTTAACCTAAATCGAAAAGCTTACAGTAGAGTTCAATCTTGAAGTATATATGTATATCGAAGGAATACCAAATGATATTATTGAATTTGACCTGAGGGTTGACCTTCAATGTTCTAATTGATTTCCACCTACTAACCTAACCTAACCTAACCTACTATATTTCTGACCTCAGATCCAATGAGCACTTAACTAATGGTCAAAATCAGTCGTGATTGATAAATATGGGTCATTATATCTTGAATTACTTTTCTAATTATTACTTTCTTTTAACTTTGCCCTAATATTTTTTTATTTTATTATAAAAAAATAATTCCTGTTCTTATCCTTTTATCATCCAACAGTTCATTAAAAAGGATGTCATTGACTCGTCGTTTCCATCCCATCACTGACTACACTTAAGTGGGTAAGATCTTTCGGCCGCTAGTTGTCTCTTCCGTTTTATATTTGCATTTTAATTAGTAAAAACTAATTTCGGTCTCCTTCGTCGCTTCTTTCTTTTTTGACGCAAAAACAGCTAATTGCTTTAAAATTACTTTTAAGAGTGGTAGATATGATCACAGTAAGTGCCACTTCGTCGTGCTTTTCAGATATCATCTTAATTAAACTCTATTTCATTTATAAAAATAAAAATAGTTTTAATTATAGAGTTTATGAATAATAAATATTAATTTAACGAGGTGCATATAAGTATAAAGAATAAGTATTTAGAGAAATACGTACATCGATTGAATGTCATCCTTGAGTAGGCTCAAATTTATTATCCATGTTGGTGATTAGGCAAAGAGTATTTTTGTGGGGATCCAAAAGTGTGTTCTTTTTTGGTCATTGATCAAAACACCAAAAACCACTAATGCTTTGATAAAATTGTTATGGTGCATTCACCCTAAAGGTCCTTTTGGGATTTTTTATATTCCAACAAAAGCTCTTAGGCCAGTCAAATAGTCACATTTGTCGCCCATTTATTTTTTTAATGTATCCAAATTTTATTCAAGCGAATATTTCATCCAATGACAGGCCTTCGTATCCAGTCATTACAATCAACAGAAGTGTCTAAATATTTGTATAATTGCCTTCGTCTTATAGAAGTGCAAATTCAGAGGGACATCTGTTGGTAAGCTGGAGCCACAGGAATTAAATCCTTCATTAAGGCCTTAATTACTGGCAGGTGCAAAGCACCACTGGTAGATCCGGGTAATGAGAGGTTCAAATAGTTACCAAGACTTACCGATAGTTCAGTCGTTGTTTCCTCAAATCAGCTGCTTTTATGCTTCTAATGAGGTGCAAAAGTTTACCAACTGTCGTACACTAACTAATTTGACTAGCTTATCGAAATTTGTTTAATTTTGGATTAGTCAGTATGTTTGGATTACACAGAAAAGCGTCATCAGTTTAGTGCAATACTTTTTCAAAAATAGTCAACATCAGTCGGTTCTTTGTTTAGATGATTATGGTGTGATAACTTATGTGAAAATCTACCAGTCATACATTGTTATCTATAATTTTTAGAAACCTTCACAATTGTTGCAGTTTTTTACTAGGTAGTTGGTTCTTATTTTTTGAACTTTAAATTTAGCTTCTACAATCGAAAAAGAACTAGGTCAAATCCAGAGTAAAGCCACATACACTTGTATGTAATATAAGTGACAGCATTTTTGAGCCAGATAGCATCCTTTTTGGACTTGGAACTTTAAAGAAGTTTGTTAAAAACTGGTTCAGTTCCTCTTAAAATTCGTCCAACGGAAGCCACATCCACTGTAGTCAAACTTTTTAAAAAGTTTTCAACGTATGTCTGTCTCTTTTAATCTATTTTGTATACAGTTTAAGTTGCCGTCCATTCGGGCTTTAGTTTCTTTGTACTGAGTAAATTTTCTGAAATTTAATGCAGCCATATTTCGCATTCACAATACCTTCACAATTAATTTGTTTGTTTCAAAATAATAACAATATTTTGATGCCTGAGGATAAGAATGTCTGACGAAAACAGAATGGAATAGTTAACTTCTATTCATGGCAAGTCCTCAGAATTAATTTGAAACAGAAAACAGTCTCCATTGATGCAAACAACATTCGTATATGGTACCTACATAATTGGAATGCTTTGAAAACTCTATCGTAGTACAATAGAAGCTAGGGGGGTCCATCCTATAAAATTCATAGTCCACCCAGAAAACACCCATATTAACAAATCAACACACAAGTACTTTATTGTAAATCCAAGATAATTATTTTGCCACAAAGTGTCTACTTCAGATGGAAGAAAAATTTCTTCTTCCTGAAGAAGTCACTATGGAATATTTCCTTGTGTGTTCATATAATTAGTGTTATGCTGAAATGTTTGGTGTACTAGTAAATTATAAGTGATTTATATACCATAAATAGTAAAAAATGAATAAGATAGGGAGGCTGACGTAGAAAGGATGTTATCGGGGGGTAATTTATGATAGCGTTATCGTCATATCCACACATGTCTGAGGCACTTGCTCATGCAATGAGTAATGTGGTGCTGACAGGCACATGGATATCAGGGAATCATTATGTACATGCATGCCCTATGCAATATTCTTGTTTGCGTTTTACATGCATTTCACCTGTCAACACGATTTCAATGTATCACATCTGAGCCACAATCACAATTGCTACTTCTATTCATTGAGATCCTGCTACTCGAATCGATATTTTTTTTTAAATTGGTAACTAAAACAAAATTTTTAATTAAAATTTGATTTTATATTAGAACATCAATAGTAGAATTAATATTCGAGCTTAAAGATCATATTGGAAGGATAATTTGGTAGTAATTCTAAGGAATATAAGGGATAAGAGGACTACTTCAACTTGAACATCATTATAATTTATTAAACAAAATATGTTCTTTGTCTTGGTTCAGTATTTTTTCGAAACCACCAGATGCAGATCGCGATTTTGAACTTGTTGGTTCTCATCAGCGCGTCAAACGCAGTTCCGACGGAATATCAACTATTAACAGCCCCCTGCATCCACACGAAGATGATTATACTAACTCAGATTGCAATAGAACGTCATCTATGGTACCTAATCGACACAAATTTTACATAATGTTTAACAAAATTCCTTTTTAGCTAAGGACTGAGGATAATTAGGTACCTGTTGAACATTATATATTTAAAAGCTACAGCGATTACCATAGATTGCTACATGCAATGGTATATCGTAATTAATTAGTTTTACATTCATATTAATAGTCTCGCCAATTGATAACGACTAAATAAAGTTACTACAAGACGAAATCTCACTTACGCTAACCTAATCCTTGTACGAGTCCCAATAACAATAGCTACAAAGTGTAACCTCTTAGAAAACAAGGCCCGACAGTTCTGACGTAACAAGCAAGACATGGCGGTGTAGGTAGGCGAATATAAGGTATATATCATGCAAAATTTATTTCTATCGCGGATTTTTGTAGATTCCTGTAAGAAAAGCATTTGTGCAAATTTTTAGCACTGACGAACAATCATTTCTGTTGTTTATTTGATGTTAAAGTTTTGCAAAATGCGTTTATTGACCTTTTGGCGCTTATGAACCGAAACCTACCACGGACACAAAAAAAAATGTACCGCCATTTTTTGTAGAGAATTAAATTTTTTACAAAAAAGTCCTGGACTACACCTCTCTATCTTTTACAAGTAAATACAGCACAGCGTCACAATAAGACGTCATCTTTGGAGGGCTATATTTTTTTGTAAGAATCTGCTATCCAAGAAATAGTTTCGAAATCGAATCCAGCTTATTTACAGATTGTTTGTGGAACTGTTTGAACTTATCCATAAAATTATAACTCCATTTGAGGCTACGATATTGATAAATTCTGAGATCCATCATAAATAATAATAGGTTAATCCAAGTGAGAAACGCTTACGCGAACGTCGTAATATGCATAAAATATTTCGTCGAGGTCTTTACCCACAGTCCCATAAATTCCCGAATTCTTTCATGACACAACAAAAAATATCTTTCGAATTTCCGTTATCGCGTTTGCAGTCTTCATTCTATCAGAAATAAAATCAAGATTTAACACGGAATTTGGTTAAAAGAAGCAGTCGTTTTCGTGCGTAAACATGCGAAGCGGCGGTTTGTACCTATGTATACCTAACCCAAACTTAATTCTTATTGATTTTACAATTTTGGCTTTAACTGTCATGACATAACAGAATGAAAGTTCTAGTCCTATCCAATAATTTTCTTTTATATCAACCTTTTCGTCGTATGGCCTTTAGAGTGATACCTAATGTAAAATAGCTATAAATTAGGCTCACTACCAACAGGGTTAAACTTAACGTTAAAAGTATTAAGGTGATCAGTTTTGTCTAAGACGCTAACCGAGCATAATTTTTGAAACAATATTTCCGAAAAACTTTCATCAACTTTCCTTTTAGGAATAATGTTTGCAAAAGTTTTACTTATAAGAAATAAATTGATTTAGGAAACAAGTCAGTAATCCATACCGGTATCAAAAAATTGGTAAGTTTGTTAAAAGCTGTCAGACTCGCAATGTAATGCCCTTCGACCTACGATAATAATACAATTAATCTCCAGATTAAGTAAAAAAGTTTCTTCGAGAAAGTTACAAAAGATCTTAAAAGGGAACAGACGATACGTTAATGTAATTTAGGTTAATTAAACGCTCTCTTTCTCACTCTCTTTAATATTATCTGTGGAACCATGAGTACCATATTTCAAGACATAATTATCCAATACGTGTTATAACTGTCCCTCTTTTCCATCTACTCAGGGCCCCACGATTAGTGAGACCGCCAATAGTTCTTGTCAGACGACCAACCAGTAGTAACCAATAAATTTATTTATTTTATGAATGATTACTATATATAATTACTAACTGACCAAAATAGTCCTATCATAGTCATAAGGGCTTCATCACCCTTAAGTGCCCAAGGCCTCTAATAGGTAAAAACGGCCCTGGATTCAATACAAATTAATATAATAGCAACATGAGTTGTAAACTCTCAATTTTATAATTCTCTCATCTTTTTCTGCAATAAAACTTACCATTTTTTCCGAAGAATATTTACCCATTGTATTGGTAATTTCCTAACATGAATCTCAGTTAAGTAGATGAAGTTGATTATTACGAAAAATTGCTGAGCGAATCTCACCTGATTACTATGAATGGACCTCCGAAATTGCACTTTAACGTCAAACGTTGGCGCGGCTAATAAAAATATGGTTATTTTAGTGGCTCCGTGAAGAAAACCGCGCAAAGAAGGAACATTAAATTTGCCAGGTGTCTCGAAACCTTTTCGATTTTTTTTTCAAAATTTATTGCCGTTCCGTGACCTGGCGAAATAGATTTCTGTTCCTAACAATGTCAAGCTGCAGACAAACTGCTAATGAGAGAACATTTCCACTCGTAAAATGGCAGTTTATGTTTGTTACTAGTCAGAAAAGCAAAAAAAGAACGAAAAACAATTTAATTTCTGAACTACACGCCATTAATTCATAGGTATAATATAAGCAGATAGCGTTTTACCATTGAGCTGAAGAGAAAGTTTAATGGTTAGGTTTAAATAAAGGCAATAGAATATTTTTATTAAATAATTCAAAGAAACTCACCCCTAAATAAAGTGGGCGTAACCCGTATCCACGTTGTACAAAATTTGTTGTGATATTTAAGGGTGAGTTGGAATATTCAATATGTTCTACAAAACGGTAACTAATAAGCACCACTTTACAAGTAACTGTGCTCAAGCTTTTTAAGAGCATATTCGTTAATAATTTTCCTTTCATATTTCTGATATACCATAAACTACAACATCTATTTAACATTTTCAATCTGTTCAATAAATTAAGGATTATATCGAGCTGAAAAATATTCTCCCTCGGAAAGTGCACTGTGTTAGGGTGCGTCACCTAAAAAAGGGTGGAAATCTCTTCTATTTATCAAAGACATTTGAGAAGATATATGATGAGTAAAAAAGAAAATAAGGATTAATGGTTATACGTGTCATGTAATAAAGTCTGTCGCGAAAGTATTGCGAAAATAAAAAGTATGATATAAGCAGCGAAAAAATCCCTTCTGAGAGAGCTTTCGTCATTTTTGAAAAAACTTGAATTCTTCTAACACATATCGGAATGAAACACGAATTTTTATCCCACGGACTTACAAAATTTCGTCCCTGTATAAATATAAATTTTTGTTGCAACTAAACAATGAATCTAAGGAAATCATAATAGAAGAACATTGATGACAGATAATGACCAATGAGTTCCACAAAGACTCATATAAAGAAATGATTACTTAGAGGGGGTATAAAAATCGAAATACCTAATAAATCCGTTTTGTAGAAGACCTTCAGCTACTCCAGATAGTGGAAGTAGTTCCATCTGGACGAGAACGCGAACGAGGCAAACCAAAGCGAGGCAATTCCGAAAGAATGTAGACGTGTCGCCTAGGCTCAGCTGAGGCTGAGAAAAACAGCGGACTGTGGAACGCTATCCGTCTGGAGTCTTTACTACTTCGTTTGGTGCCTCGCCGAATCTGTACGTAGGCAACATTTGTTCAGCATCCCCCTATAGGCTCAGCTTGTTTCGCTGACGTTCTCGTGCAGATGGATCACCACCTTTAGGATTCCTCTAGTTTATCAAAAATGTTGACTTTCCTCTTCAAATTTTCAATATTTTGGAGATATCAACAGTAAATCGTTGCTTACTGTAGTTCAGTACAATTTAATTTTTAATTACAAATTGTAATTAAACGATATAACCCTGCGTATCAAAATTAGGCGCAAGGAGCCTTTTGGTCCTTAATTTGGACGTTTTAATTGTCGGAAAATTCCAGATTATTTTATCTTCGGAACAGATATATCTGTACGATATGACTTTTAACCTAAAACGCGTACTTTCCCGTCTTTATTGGTTAATATCTTTTAAACTGCTTAATAAATCGTTATAAAATTTTGCAAAACCCTACTTCGTTTTAATATCAATCAATATCGTTTACGGCATTTTACGAGTCTTTTGCAGTTTTTCGACAATCATTAATCGAAAAGTGCAATTTTCGCTACTTTTTCTATAGCTTACTGAGTGTTCGACAGACAAACCTCCATACACTACAACATTATTATATATTATGATGATGATGATTTAAATTTAATGGATTCCAAAGCATGAATAATTTAGTTAGTGTAAGTTCCAAAAATTAAAATAACAACTATTTAATTGAAATAATGATATTCTAAAGTTTTTAACCAATTAAAACTAATTAAATAATATTCTAAAACTCTAATCTGATCTTTTTAAAATAGTAATTAAATATTATTAACAAAATTTCAAGTAGGGTAAGATAACCGATTCTGGCACAAAGAGGAGGAGTGAAGTCATTGAGCCCTATTGGTTTAGTAAATTATGTATTTGGTCATAGGTAGATGTATATAAACACATGATATATAGAATTCCTCCCCGCCCACCATTCTTCCCAGCTTACTGTATGTAAGATATTGTATGATCCTTATGTAGCTCTCGAGATGTTACTAGTTAAAGGAAACGCCGTTAAATTTAACGATTCTTTATTTTGATATAAATAAAAAATGTAAGTGCTACAATGACAATATTGAATAGTAGGATTACATTAATAGTGCTAACAACTTGTAGAAATAGGAAAGAATTTGTCGATCTTTAGTCTTGTAATATCTGTTACTAAACATTGAAAAATAGAAGTAATTAATATACAAAAGGTTGTAGAAAAGAGAAAATATTTGGATGGTTCTATCCAATGTGTGGTTGAATTTCTATCGAGCCTACAATCACCTGTTAATCTCAGCACGTTATATGCGTATGTAAACCACCAATTCATTTTAGTCAAACGGCGGTTGATATAATCAACATGCCCGTCACTTGACGATAGAACCTCTAGCGTTTTACATAGCCAACTTGGATATTTATTAAACGTTGTGAGATCGACAAAATTGAAATTTGATCATAAATCATTGGATGATGCGGGATCGCAGGGTTATCCGATCGATTCGAACCCCGCTCCCACTTGTATGACAGTTTGAACGAAGTGGAAATGAATTTTCAATTTCTAGGCTGTTGAATAAGAAACAAAGTCACACTTGTGTTCCTACCTACATTATTCATTTTGTCAGAGAATTTTCTCATATGAAATGTTCTGTTCTCATGTAACATTTTGCATTATTTATGACATTGAAATAGAAATTGCACAAAATGAACGATACCACCAAGGAGAAAAATATAAGTTTATGTCATTGGCAAAAAGTAAAATTAAACAAATGGTTCGTTGTACCTATTGTATAGGACGCGTTCCAAGTGTGGGATTAGTAATCCTTAATTATTTAGACGAAACAGGAATTTACCTGTCTTTTTAGATTATTTTATCTTCGTCTAACATGTATGTACCTTCAGATTCAATAGTGTAATTCAATGCCGGTAGGGGTATTAGCCCTCGGAGTAGTTGTTTCTGTTGTTTCTAGTCAGTCTTGTTTTTCAAATGGTTATCTATTAACAATGAAATATTTAATAGTGGCGTATTTTAAATACATTAATATGAATTCAATTCAAGAGCCAACTACAAATTACCACAAAATTAATGTGGAAAAAGGTATTGTTGTCATCATGTCCCCGGCGGGATTCGAACCCGCGCTCTGGCTTTACGCGCTATTGCTCTCCGCTCCCCGCCGGGGACATAATGACAACAATACCTTTTTCCACATTAATTTTGTGGTAATTTGTAGTTGGCTCTTGAATTGAATTCATATTAGTGGTTATCTATTTGGTTGCGACATTTTTCGCGCTAACCTAACCTAACATTTCGAAGAATCCTTCCTTACTCCTTGTATTATATCTCTCTTTTTCTTTTATTGACTTCCGTAGAATTCTTTATGAAAAATGTAGTCAATTAAAGCGTTTCTCGATTAAAATAATTAGTTTGTGTTAATAAAAGACACCTACCTTTATTATATACCCTCAAACAACAATAAAAAAAAAATGCTGACCTCTATGTCTTTCAACAAAATATTTTCGTTCTGGAGATTTTTATTTTTTTTGGAACACACACAATCCTTTTCACAGAATTGTGATCCCTTCCAGGAATGTTTTCGGATCACCTTTTGTTAATTCCATATTTTGCTTCACTCGCCTAATTATGTTATCCCTTTATTTACGATAGACGTAGTTAACTTTATTAAAATTTAACTAGGTACCTTGAGTTCGAAAAATTAGTAACATTATTCAATAATAATCTCTGATTTAAAATTTCCCTCTGTACAAGTTTTCAACAAAATATTCGGGCTTTACTTACTCTCCTGTTTATTAGCTTTTAATAAGAAATGTTGTCATTGGGCAATCCTTGAAAATATTTTAATTCAATTTAAACAAAGTTGTAAATGTAATTATAAAAATTAATTGCCTACCAGAAGCTCTTGTTATTTCATTTTCCAATTATAATTCCTTTTGTCTCAAATTGTGGGCAAATTAGGTGCAAAGCTCGTCTAACCCCTAACTCAAAATACAAAACCTACATCTCAAAAAGTATGGATTAGACCTGGCGCAGCTGTAGTACAGACACCCCCATTTGACCAAGCTGTAGGATTTATGGGTTCATAAGGTCAAGCTTTGAAAGGTTGGGTTTTTAGTTTTTACATTGTTTAGGGACATATCGTACCTTGCATAGCAAATTTAAACTTTTTAGCACATCAGAAAGTATCGTAGTGGTTTTGATAATAATTATGTCGACGCACATTTTAATTAATTTAAGTTAATCAACTGAAACTATGTGGGTTTAATTAATTTGCTAACTACATCTTACCCCCAGACTTTGGAATTTCTAGTTATATTCACACCGAAGATATTTAATATAATTCCAAATATTTGACGAAACCAGTTGCATTTACTCTAATTACAACTCGCTTTCATGTATCTTCCTTTATATTTAAGAGTATATATTTATTTATGTACATGAATATTACAGAAGCCACGTCCTGAATTAAATTTTGAGTTCATCATCCAATTTTAGTAAGAAAATGCATTTCGTATTCAGAGTGTTGGAGTGAAACTGTGTAATATCGCGCACATTCTAATAAAGGATTAATGAAACTACTTGCTAGAGGTAGAATCCTTTGTAATCATAATCTCAGATGAGAAATGCTGAGCGCCATGCTTTAAACGTTTAAATTAGCCAACCGCACAAGTACCACATCACTGACTTTTAACCAAATTGGACTTAATTAAAGATATATAAAATGTTTATCATGACTATGTAGTAATTTTTATGGTTTCATGACGAATTTTGAAATCAGTGTTTAATCAAAATGTCCCAGTGTTATGTAAAACAAGGTATCTGAAATATTTCTGCAATGAAACACTTTGGAAACCCTGAAATTTTAACGGAATAGGGAACACATCAGTTGGATGACCTATTAATATGTATAAAATATTTGGGAAACACTGACTTAAATCATGGGATGATTTTTGGTTTTCGATCCTTAAATTAAAGTTTTTTGGGATGATAACTAATGATATTTTAGACTTTTGTCGACCTTTTGGTAGAACATGAGGAACCTCCAAAGGATTTTTGGCGCAGACGTACAGTCTGTAATATTTTTTATGGGAAATCTAAAGTTTTTAATAATTTTCGTCATTAATTCATAGGGAGCTCTTCTCAAGGGGGTGAAATTCTTGTGAACGATTTGTAAATATATAATAATTATATTAGAATTTGACGGGGAAAGGAAAGATGTAGTACAGAAGCAGGAGATCTATATATTTTCGTAAAGAATATGGACCATGATGAGGAGGGGTTGTTGGGTGAGGTTAGCTCAACTCGATGAGAACTTTAATAGTTAGATGGTAAGAAACAGATAAACGTTTTGACGACTTGGGAATTTAAGTAAGGTTAGGTTAAATTATGTGATATTAGAATTACTCGAGTGGGTGACTTGAGGAACCTGCAGAGATATAGCAGAGGAAAACAGCTTGTTTTTTATTAAATGAGATGGATTCGGCTGTTGGCTCTATATTGTGTGTCAATTTTAATGGTAGATAGATAAGCTTTGAAACCTGAATAAATTTATGGCGAATTTGAGCCTAAAGGATTTTCATGGCTAAACAAGACCTTCGGCCTAAAATGTTATCTAAAATTTTTAACGACTCTATATTAAGTTTCAATTTGACTTAACCTTACATAAGTTACACGTTAGATGAAGTTAGGTTACGACTACTCGAGTGGACGATCTTACAAATCCATAGCGATATAGTAAAGGAAGTTTTTTTTAAATTTATTTATGTGTACTGTCATTGTATTATAAAAATTTTATATTTAGTCACATATATGTCTTTTAAAATAATGAAAATAAAAATAAATGGTTGCACATGCGTACTTAACAAAGTTGAAAAACAATAGCAAAAGTATCATTCCTGACTTTTATCCTTTCGTTTTCATCGTCACAATTTAGTTCAACAAAAAGGCTGGATACAGATGTGGCATTTTTGTCGTTTGTTTGCTCACGAAAGCAGTAATAATGGCGGTACTAACGATGATTGCACGGAAGAAAAAGAAAAACTTAAGCGACGAGCAGCTATTCAGGACACGTGGATGCATTCGAAAAAGCAACGCAATAAAGCAGGAAGCGTAGACACTATGTGTAACTAGACGACGCTGCGCGAAGCGGCATGGCGTGGGGTGGCATGACATGACGCGCTGTAGGAAACGTAGTTTGGATCCCAAATGAGCCAAGACAACCACTTATAAAATTCAAAAACGGTAAAATAAAACCAAGCAGTCGAATAAGCTAACGAACTTTACCTAAAATGGTGTTTGTTCAAACAAAACTTTCCTAATAACTACCACATTCGTAAATTAGATTTCCCTTAAGCGGTGAACGTAAATGAGCACATGTGTTTAAAAGGACTTTCCTTGAAATTTCTGTACGCGCTCCAATTGTGGTCGAAATCGTAATGACATAAATAGAACATTTAGAGGTTATGTAAGGCCAAGACACTTAATTTATTTTAAACTTAATCGTGGAATTTTAAAGCACCAACTGTTGCAAATTACAGTTATCCTAAACACACAAAAACTTCTTCAGCTGTATATTTAAAAAAAAAAAAAAAATTGATTGCATTCGAACATGTATCAACGGTACAGTAACGAAAGCAGAAAAAATGGCCAAATATGGTTCACAAATGTAGAAGAAATGAGGCATCTGTCTCTTCTTTTCCATTCAGTGAATACTAAAAATTTTTTAATTTATTTTCTCATAATTATTCTATGCAAACACATCAACTACCCTCAATTTCCTGTTTATTGTTAGGTAAAATATTTTTCTCATTGTTTTGAATCATTACGGCAGTTAAATTGTTTCATTTGCTTCCAAATTTTGTAGCTCATCCATACACTGTCCATTTGAAAACATTTCAACAGCCACATGTTTTTATTGCGTTTTCAAATTCAAAACAATTTCATTGCAATTGCGAACATTTTGCATAGATACTGTTTCTCTGGAGATAAATTACAGTTGGGTATACGCAACCAGCTGTTACGCACGTTAGTTAAGTTGGTTATCTATAATTTGGGAGCATTCAACTGCCATTAAAAACGTTTAAAACAAAATGTTTTAACCAAGACTTAAATTTAAACATTTTGGTTTATGTTCATAGTCATCAAAATGGTATCTCAATCAATAATTTTATGAAATACTAATGAAGATATGACGTGTATAAAAGAATATATTCTTGTAGTAACATGTGACGATATTCAGTAAAATTTTAATTATAGAAAAAGTAATTAATTAAATTTGTTTCGTCTATATTATTTAGAAATAAGTTTTGGAAGTAGAAATAACAGAGTACTTTAAGATTCTTTTCCCAACTGTATTAATACTTAATTAATGTATTAAAAGAGCTTTAAGTTGTTAAATATTCTCTTTGCACGCCGAAAACTAATTCGGATGTTCAAAGAAACTACTACCGAAGCCTGCATTCCGAATGAGTTTCATTATTCTCAGAAAGATCGGCGACTGAGAAGAACGTGGACTACAAAGTTACATTCCAATTGGAACTGTTTCGTACACAAACGTCTGTCTCTACCTACTTTCACATATGTATGTATGTGTCTACAGAAAATTAAACAGTCGCACTAAATAAACTGTTCCAATGTTCTGCTGAAGTCTAAAGTGTAACTTTCTAGAAAGTTAAAATAAAGCCAATTCTTGGTTAGTATATTAAACATTTTGTAGGCACTCTAATGGGCGTTATTTGATTGACGATTTTTCATTTGTTTAATCTTCATCATAGTAAAGTTCGCCTCTCTTTAGTCCTGTTTCTGCCTTTAGCATGTTTTAAATCAACCCATTATGTTTCCTACCGTCCTATCTCATAGAGATTTTTAGTGCTAACCTAACCTAACCTATCTCATCATTTTTTGGTGTAGGTATTATTTTTGAAGCGAAGCTTTCATACGCTGAATACAGTGAAAATATACTGAATTCGCACCCATTTCGATGATTTCGCCAAATAATAAAAATACATTTGTTCCAAACCGCTTATACCTAAATCAAAGACGTTTTGCTCCATAATTTCTAAAAGTATCTATTCTATATGTGATAAAAACTGCGAAAATATGTAGATTTTATGAATGTTTGGTATAGTTAGACGTAGCTACATCCATCTGTTCAAATATTCTGACACTGCAGAGCATATTGACGTTTAGCATAAAAAAAATTATATGTATTCCCGATGAATACTTACGTTTTGAAAAGTATGTTGATGAGACGTGTTCGGTGAGAGAAGCAAATATTTGTTTTTCGTATTGATTCGTTTATCCCTTCAATAAAAAATATTATTGTAAAAAGGCACGCAAGAACCACCATTTGCTGCATTTGAAAGATCCAACAAAACCCTTCTATAGCTCCGGATTTAGGTACTTATGAACTTAATGGGTTACAGCTCTGAATCTCCACCCATCAAAGGGCTCTCTTTAACTTTTAACATAGGAGCAAACCAACTTGAAACTGAGTAGTGTCAAAAAAATTATTTAAAACTAACCTAACCTTACCTAACCAGTTGCACTATACGATGGTGCAAAACATGCAGTCCTTTGAAGACCTTCCCTGTGCATCAGGGATAGCAAATTAGTTGCTATTCTGCCGGATCTACCTACAACACGCTGATGAGAACCAATGAATTCGAAATCGTGATCCCCATCTAGTGCTTTCGATAGAATACTGACTTATATTTCTAAAATCCCTAATCTAATATAGTTTACAATAAAACACATTTAACCTCTAAAATAAAGTTTTTATGAATTAATATTTTTTTCAATATTTTTGACCTTTATTTTTTACCTTCGTAGTATTTTGTGTACATTGTTTAAGTGAATATGTAAAGCGAAACAATGATTTGAATTGGGGAGGTTAAGTAACTTGTTCGAAACATAAAGTGGATTATCAGTAGTTTGTCCTGGTCTATTTTGTGTAGTAGTAGTTAATATTCAAAAGCAACCATGGTTTTGGGTGTGATCCTACAATTACAGCTTTGCCTCATGATAAAATATGCAAGTCGTATACAGAAAAACGTGCACCCGGTCGGGAAGCCAAGTCGCGCATTGACTAGATCTCCTGTGAATTAGCCTACCATGCCGACAACGTATGACGAAAGCACGAGCTGAATCCCTAACTCGACCTATGAAATAGCTTTTGCATATCAGAAGCGTTAAACTTTCGTCATCCTAAAACATAACTTTTCTGTATATTATAACTTGAGACACGCAAAGATCCCCAAAATATTAATGGCGAGTAATATGTAATCCTTGTAGACATAGGACTATTTGCAAAATCCCAAAACATAATGTAACAATTTAATTCTTTAGAGTAGACAAATTACAATAATTTACCATACAAACTGAAAATGAACTTGCATATTAATAAGGATTTCTCTTCATCTTGATTAAAAGCTTTGTAAATAGATATACTATAAAGTAGAAACTGAATATTTTTTATTTATTTTTAATTCAATACGCCGTAAGTAAACCAACCTTAATTAAATTTGCACGTTTCAGTAGGTAATTGTTCATCTTCATGAATAGCATTGAATTGCATTTCGAGTGTTTACAAAAATAATTTAACTTTAGGCGTTTATAAATTGGATAAACAGTTTTGGTAACATTTGTACGGTTTGTAATTGTCATGATTTTTTTGCTTCAACGCCTCTGTATTCACATTTCTCTGTTTCATGTTGTATTTAAATACTTCCATCTAACCCTCATTTGCTTCAATTTATCTGAATATTCATTACTCATCCGTTTCACTTTAAAAATTGCCCGTATTGAAATTTTGGAAGCCAATCTCATAAAACGAGCCCATTAATCTCATATAAATCCCTATTTTTGTTCTAATCCTCAAACCGTATTCATAAAAGTATGTTGAATATATTAAAGGATTGATGGGGTCCTTAAGCCTCCTCGAAAGAATTAGGTTACGGATTTAGCGAGGAGAAAAATAGAGGTCGAAGTTATGAACCTCGAGAGTCATCTCCATAAAATTGCTATTAATGCCGGTGTAGGACATATTGTTGATATTAATGACGTCGTTCAGTTCAAAATGAAATAAGCGCGCGTCATATGTCTATAAGAACTGAATTATCAGATAATACACAAACTTTATATAACACTATCCAATCAAGGACATTTGTTGCATACGTTGGTCTTTTTTTTTGGTAATGCTGCACAAACTGTAGGTCCTGGGTTCATCATTTGCAGCTTGCAATCACTAACAATCAAACAATTTGAACTGGTTCTATCATCTAATCGTGTAATCGCCACACAATTCTTGGAAAGGCATGATGGGAATAATGATGGTGATGCTCATTTGCAATCAAAGTCACTTTAAGCCAAGATTTTATTTATATGATTACAGGTAGAATGTGTTTGATTAAACAATAGAAAAGGTATGAATTCTAAAAAAGTTTTGACGAAGTTGATAAAGGCAGAAGTGGACAGCGGGTTTAGTCGAGCGGCTTCAATTGTCGTTTACCACACCGGTGGTTGTCGGTTCGAATCCGGGTATGAGTAGAGGCTTTTTCGGTGCAAGTACATTCTCCTCTTGCTTTAGTACTGTTTCGAATTATTCGAATGTGGTTGGTATGGAATATTGGATATTTGAAACTATAAAAAAATAACTCTTCAAGGAATTTGTTGAATGGAAAAACTGTAGTTCTAACCATTGCATGAAGTGTGTGTAATTTAGCTTAAATAGAAAATGAGAATTTGGGAGAATTGTACAAATTATTGTATAGAATTTCATCCGATGTAAGTGATCACCTAGCATCCAAACGGTTTAGTTGTACTTATTGGGTGGGTGCACCAAACTGAAACTGCAGCCAAACAGTTGTGCCTTATCTACTTAATCATTTCAGAAAGAATTTTACCATCCCATCTCTATTCCTTCTTGAATTCCAAGTACAAATTTCGCTGATTTAGTAACTTTCTGTTAATTTATTTTTAACACTTTCGGTACCCCTATCATATTTATCAATTTTAAATTGAATGTGACATTGTTCAACGCTAAACCGGGACTGCTACGTTACGTATGGTTTTGCTTGATTACACTTTGGGGGTTTTTGTGGCGTAAAATATCGACAATAAACATGAAAAACGTACGAAGACCCGCTCTTTAAAGCTGCTTTCACAACAGATTAATTTTCATTTCGGCCAACAGTGATTATTCGACTAACGCCCTTTTGTTCCGAAAAAGCACGGTGAGTTAAAATTAAACATTAAAGCTGATCCTTTTGAGTTTGTTATAAAATGAAATCATTAAATTATAGTTTATGTGACGGAAATGGAGGAGAGACTCTTGTTTTAACTGCTCAAACCCAAAGAAAAAATATCTTCTAATCACTTTTGTAGCATTCAAATATAATTTAATTTTTCGGAACAATTGTATATTTTTACTACAATGCAGTAAAAAGAGGAACCAATTGGTAAAGCCCTAATCCAGGCTAGCGAAATATATTTCCTTAGTTCCTTTCTCTTATATCTTTATTCGAAATTACTTAAAAATTTTATTCTCTTAAACCTGAACTCATTTCTTCCATAACCAAAAACATTCTCCTTAAGGAAAGACAATAAAATTTTTAGAAGCCTTTGTTTATAATTAACGTAAACCATCACTAAGAACTGCTCCATTAATTAGTTATCTGAAAGAATTTCTTCTCGAGACTGTTTCCTGTCTTCTAACCAATTCCGTCAATTGATTTATCTGCATTATCCATTAACAGTCTACTAGCAATATCCTCCGTTGCAACCTCGTCCTCCTTAAGAGAATAAGAGGAATTAATAATGCACTAATCACACCTTCCCACAGAGCTTTCCAGGAAGTAATCTTCTTACTGTACTAAAACCAGATTAGGTTGGGAGTGGCACTGAATTACTTCGCTTATATCCTAAAATTTTCCTTTAATGTTTGTGAAAACTTCTACCCAAATGTTTACCACCTAATGGCAATTTACTGATAAGAGTTAGATGTGCTTTAACGTTCTTTACACTTTACTCTTCAAACTCAGAAAACTATTGTATTTGTAAAATGCAGTCAAAAATATACATGAAGATATAGAGAACATAACAGAGAGTGGTTACAACAAACGAAAGAATTAAAGGAAATTTGAATAACATTTCTTAATAAGAGATGGTCACCATCAGAGGGTCTACAATCCGAAGGAAGGTTAGACAAACACATGTCCACACTTTCCAGAGCCAAGCTTCACAAAACTTCCAACACCTTCAACTATTTGCTTGATCTTGTTCTTTTCCTGGCTTCCATTACTGCTGCTTTTGGTAATATATCTCTAAACCCCATCTTGCCTTTCCATTATGCAAGTGTGTCCTAGAAGTTATGAAGTGTATTTTTTTATAAAGACTTATTGAAATTATTTCGCTCTGTTTATGTCCTTCAAAGAAATCTCCACAAGCGGTTACACATTTTTTCCATCAACTATACTATGTCGGGTACGCTATCCTGATGACTTCGACAAGAGCCTCCTTCAAAGCTGTTGTTACAGCCGCTGCAAAAACAACGTCCTTCGAGAGTGGTGCTCTCAAGGATAAACAAAATTTGGCCGGAGTTTGGTCGAGACAGTAGGGTAAATGCAACAGCGTTGCCACGTTTTGATTCGTCAGGTACTCAAGAAGACGCAGAGACGCGTGGCGACACTCAGATAGCAACGATGTTTTTCATTATACAAGGCTCAACAGCTTACGCGTGACGTCATTCATCGGGGTTGATGAACGGAACGCTATTAGTTCAGTAATCAAGGAACTTTATAGAGGAAAATTTTTGAGCCGGATTTCAACTCTGCAGTATTCATGAGCATCTTTCAACATAATTCTCACAAACAGCACTAAATCATAGAATATAATATCAAAATCGCCAGAAACATGCAGAATATAAATTGTTCACCTTATTGATTCCTAGTCTCTAAAGGAACAAATTGGTAATAGAGATTCAATTTGATATATTGTAGCGAACGCGAGCGTCCTTTTGTGCGACCGGGTACGCTTGTATGCGTTGCCGGCCGACTCGACTAGCCAAGGCCAGTATCGGCAGTGAGCGTTGTATTTGTGTACGTGAGTTCCGTACCTGCCTTCCAGGAAAGTAATAAGCTGTTCGCTGAAAACGTAAACAATGTAAACAAACTTCGAGACTTTTCTGGATTGTTCCATAATGCTATAAAAGTGGAAACACGTTCCACAGTGAGTTAGTAACAAATTGACAGTGACAGTGGTAATATCCGAAATAAATCGACAGTGTTAGAAGTGAAGAGACAAATAAATAGAGACGCGCATATTATAAGTGAGTGTTGTAAATAAATAGCAATCTAAGTTCCGCATTAATTAATAGTGTTTTTAAGTAGTTATTATTAAATGAGTATATGTAAATTGTGTTCCTGTACTTAAGTCTTGTAAATAAAAACTTAATAAACCCACGAAGAGTACAATATTTCTAATTTGTCTGACTGAAAAATGTAAGTTCAAACCCTTCTGATTGAAAGTGAACTCCTATAAAAAAGTAAGTTATCAATAATAGAAGAAGCAAACACGTAATAATCGATTCTCAATCAATTGGAGAATCTCCCTAGAATTTCCATTAAGAAAATTAGCGTTCTACAACGCAAACAATTTCAGGGGTGTTTAATTAAATATTCCCTTAATAGAAGCTTTGAAGAATAAAATTTTAAGCATTCATTTGTTGCCAGATCGTTGCTCCCTCTGCCTTATATTTTTTTTAAGCACCTGACTAATTTAACTAATTGACAAGAACTTTATGTTACTAATTCATTTGGTTACAATTTAATTACCTGTCTTTATTTCTGACTTCTAATTTCAAAATGAGGTACTAAAGAAACTGGTAATTTTTTAGACTGGTGATTTTCAAAAAATGGTCAAACCGTCTTAAGACAAGAGTATTGCCCTTTCAAGGGACATTCAATAAAGAGAGAAATTTTGGAAACTATGAGGTTTTCAGAATTAGTGTAGTTAGCATTTTGAGACGGCAAGCATTTTCTCTGTATCCCAAGGGTATTTTTGTTTGGAAAGGACAAAGACTTCATTGCCATTCTAAAATCTCCGCGACTGGAATTGTGAAAATATATATAACAAAAGAAAACAGAGAAAGGGTACGGGAAAAGTCCTGTGGGACTTGATAAATTTTTAAAGCCTGTTTTATCGGAAACTGCGAAAATTGAATTCGTTGAAAAAACTTAATCCCTTGGAATATTAAAAAGAAATGAAAGAACATAAACTAAACAGAATTATAGAAGATTTGCGAAGAAAAAGGAAAGCAATAAAGAAGCATAGATATAATAATTTAAAAAAAAAAGAAATTGGGTAGGTAATTCTTTACAGCAGCCGCTTTAACATCTGAAAATTCTGTGTCTATAAACCTCAAAAGACTGCTCCTGAAATACTCTTGCGGAATTAATAATTGCCCAAGCCAAAAAAAAAAATAAGACAAATATTTCCGACTAAAAAAAGATTTCAGACATTTTATTGTAAGAGAACGGCTAAAGACTAAAGGCCCGATAGCTTTCGCGTGACGTCATTACTTGCCGGCATTGCCCTACAACTGTTTTGGTCTAATAGCGAAGGGATTTATCGTTCAAAAATTCTAATCACAGATTCTTGTAGAGGTCGATGAGAAAAGCATTTATGCAAAGTTTTACCATTGACAAATTATTGTTACAATTACTTTCGATGGTAACTCTTAATCTACGTAACAAGAAAAATTTTCGTACAAATAATAGAGGCATATATTAATTGATGTTATTTCGCCATGTTTTCTCTAATGTATTTTAACCATCTCTTAATAATGCACTGAATCATGAAATGGATGTAAGTTAGGAAATTATTATGTTCATGCTTTACATTAATCTCCAACTTCGCATTTTATCTTGCCCAGAGGTTACCGTTTATAGCTTGTCATTTGATCTTCTGTTGTAAAACGAACAGTGGATTACAAGTGAACGCGAACTTCTCCCCCTTGTACATCTACATAAAATGAAACTATTGCGTGTACGTTATCCCCAGTAATATTCCACCCCAATCTCTGTTACGTAAATAGAAGGAAACTGTGAGATAACATTTTGCCACCCACGCGTTTCCTGTATATATGTGTATGAATGTGTAACTACCTACACAGACCTTCATTCTTCTTCTACGTATTATCCATTGTTATGTAAGGGCTTTATTTTCTTTTAAAAGTTGATACCCCCCCGTCTTGCAAAGTTCAGATGTTTAGACGTTTATCTGAAATCCTTAAAAGTAGCTACCTACCTTCCTTAACATTTCATCTTTCCAATGAAGTAATGAATAAAAGTTTGTCGAAAAAACTGAATTAAGCTTATAAGTTCGTTTAGAAATCAACATTAAACAACACTGGAAATGTTTCACCTTTGGTGAACTATAGCAAAGTGTTTCAAAGCAATTCACCGAACGGAGCTTCAAAGGATCTATCAGGATCTGCAAAAGGCATACAGCATAAGTTAGGTTAGGTTACTTACTTTCTTATTGTTTTTACTGTTAATAAACAATACAGTTAATATTTATGCTGCAGCTAAGTAACCTTAAAATAAAGAACCTTTATGAGAAACATGGGCAACGCTTTTTAATTAAAATTTCACGAAAATAAATACTTCCCTGATAAAATTTCTTCGTTCTCCGCACGACAAATCTTCATTAAACTCCTCTACTTAATGTGGTAATAAAAATGGTGTGCGTGTTCATAAAATACAAAACAACAACGCGGTTGGATAAATAATTTAACGTTCTGCTGTTTAATTTATCTACGAGGTCTTATCAAATTTATTTCTTAAAGGGCCATTAACGATAGATAAAGCTCCTAACAGGACGAACACACCGTGTAGTACCACTGTAATTTAGGAGTCGATATCTTATTCGGAACGTAGATATTAGATAAGTGGGTATTAAACTGGGGCTCCCTTTGTGTTCCTCGGCCTTTTGTATAATTTATTGGAAGCATTATGATGGGCAACGGTTTGGCTCAGAAGGGAAAAATGCCACGGGAAGCAACAGTTACCGGAAAATCGATAGGCCGTTTAATCTGTGACATTCTGGAAAACTTGGTAATTATTTTTGGAAATAGGGCTTATGACTTCACTTTGGATTTGCCATTTTAATCGTATCTGTTGTTTGTGTTTTGGGTCATTAAAAAAATTCAATTTCCATCAAAAAATATTAGGGGTTTAGAAAGAATAATGGAAAGTAGAACTTTTGAAAAGTGCTAGAAGAAGCTAAAAATACTTGCTAGGTACATAAAAATTCCGTTTTAAGACATTAATTACATTTGCATGCACTTCTCTCTTTAAATATTAAAAATGCTACTTAAAAAAATAATAATACAACGGTTTTGAGTAAATACAATCACCAGTATTCCAATAAATTAAAATTCAATTGAATTATAACTCATCATATTCACATAATTTGAAGAAACAGAATAGTGACTATAAGTTTGAATTCAGCAACATCTGGCTCGGGTTGACGGACGAGATACCGTTAGTGGGGTAGTTTACGGTACCGCACAAGTCTGTACGGACGACGGCGAACGGTACGACTCTCGGGCAATGGTTAATAAGCGGGTAACACTGACGAGGTTGTGTAAGACTTAGATTAGGGGTAGAGGTGTCAAAGTACCAACAATTCACATCACATGATTCTGCATCTTGCGAGCTTCCTCTCGCTTCCCTACATCCCTAATATGCCTACCATTCGAATTTGTATTCGAATATTTCTACTCAAACCCTCCAATAGTTGCCTTTTACATGTTCATATTCAAACTTATTCTACAGTAGTCGAAAGTACCCCTTTCCCTCTCAACACCCTTACATATCTTCTATTAACACATGGCCTAGAAACCAACATTTCGATGTACGAAATCGACACAAACTGCGAGCTTTCAGGACGGATTCTGTCCTTATCTTACACATTACATGAAAAAGTATTTAAAAAAATAAAACTTGAAATTTGAGCTCAAGGTCTAAAGTCATAGCGTTCTATACACATAATGTATTCGGGAGGTATGCATGTTACTTTCCCAAAGAAATTTGTTGTGGTTGTGAGGGTTTTAGTCTGGAAACCTTCATCTAAGACCCCTCACCGCCTACTGCAGAAAAAAGGAGATAATAAAATATAACGAGCTGAAAATCTGTTTGATACAGCAAGAAATATATCTTCATAATTCTTTGTACTCATTTATATTACGTAGGGATCCCTTCTGCTTCCCCTAAAAGGAATAAGAGACTTTACTCGTCTTGTAATTAATTTCCGGATAAGAGATGATTCATCTTTCCATTATAGTCTACGCAACATCTGATTGGATTTTCTCTTACGGGCAAATGCTATAATCGATAAAGGGGATTGGGGTGTCGAAAGTAATTAAATAAGGCCGCGATAATTGATTTCAGGTTTAGGGATTTCTAATGTCTAAAAGCCCTAATGAGAACGATCCACCCCAAAAAGAGTTGTTTTGTTCGTGGGTTGAATTTGTATACCCTCTTTAAACGTTAGTTTGCCTCAAGCTAGAAAACTGATGAAAATACGGATAAGCTTTTTAATATTCCACGAAGAACGTCTCGTAGTGTTTCTCTTTTGTTTCGGCCATTTCTTTTTAGCTATCGGGGTAGAGCTAAGATAGTGAGCCGATTACAAATAGATAGCGCTCTGACTGTAACAAGATTTGTGTCATTTGTTTATTTTTTTTTGAAAAAGGGATGATCATTTATAAAATATACACACAGACGTTTCCCTATTTGTCCTGACTGTTCTTCATGATCACCTACTGCCACCTACTAGCGGTTACGATCGTAGATAGACCTTAGACTTCCCTCAATAGTAAGAGAGTTTGATCGCTTTGGGTTCAAAGGGGTGAGTGTGGGTGGCAAAAATGGTTTATTTAATACATCCATCTTTGTCTAACCCATTGTATTTCACATTAATCCAGTCGAAAACGTTTTGAAAAGTATTTCATGGATCAAATTTCAAGTCTAGAAAAGCTGAAGTGTTCCAGATTTTTCGAGAATGGTTTGGATGTTTCAAATTTTTCGGGAATGATTTGGAATGTTGGAAAGAATGATCTGAAATGTTAGAGAATGTTCCTTTTTCAAAAATAGTTTAAAATAGTCAGAAATGTTCGTGAATGTTCCACATTATTTGAAAAAGTTTTAAAATATTCAAGAATGATCTCGAATGTTCCAGATGTTTCAAGGATGTAGATGTTTCACAGATTTTTAAGAATGATTTGGAATGTTGGAAAGAATGGTCTAAAATATTACAGAATATTTCTTTTATAAAAATAGATTGGAATTTTCTGGAACGTTCCATGGTATTAGAGGAAGGTTTGAAATATTCAAGAATTATCTAGAATGTTCTAGCTTTTTGAGAATAATTTATAATATTCAACATTGGTCTAAAACATTCCAACACATTCTGTTTCTTTTTTTTAGAATAATTTAGAATGGTTCAAAATACTTCAAAAGGTATGGAACATTCTAGGATGTTCTAGAATATTTAAGAATTGTTTCTGTGTGACTCTAAGATGGGAAAGTAGGTCTTGATTCCATAAAGGTGTGATGTATTTCTATCTGGATAATTAGGGGATTTGCGGGCAGTATTGTTTGAAAAGTACATTGTACACCTGGTTATCACATTGGGCATTAAGTTCGTTAGAAAACAATATGATCAATGCTGAATTTGAATTGTTAGGTGATTGATTCAGCCGTAAATTATTACTTGAACACGGTTGTTGTTTGAAATTTAGTTGTTTAAAGCTGTCAGCTGGAATTAATTCTTAATAAATCTACTAAAGCGACGGTGGTTTGTGCTAATCCTATAAACAAATAAACCCGATTAAGATAAATGGTGATATTTCTAAAATACATCCTATCTGGATGATTTAGAAATTACCCGGTATTTTACTGAGATTTTGAATCGTTCGATACACCGCAATTGGAGTATCCCAAAACTTAAAGGTAGAATGTGAATTTTAATAAATAAATAAAATATTTTTCCGAAATGACCACTGGCTCTTAGTCCGAAACGGATTTCAGAGCTTCACTTTCTCCTTTTTGCCTTATGTGGATTTAGACTGCAAAGATGTCAAAATTAGGACTGGGTCGCGTGGCTGACCCATTAAAAAATAATGTTCAATTTGCACAAAAAAAACAACGTGTTCTGACACAATTTCGTTGCCTCTGCCATGTTTACAAATAAAATTCTAGGTAAAATCAAGCCACCGGAAGACGACAGGCAAAAAGGTTGCACGTGCCCAAATATTTGAAATGACGGATTCAATTTGCAGCAAAAATATAAAAAATGTACACGCTTTACTGGCTTCTCTCTTGAAAGTCTAAAAGTTGATATGCCAAATAGATTGCAAAAAATAAAGGCAGAAAGTTTTCAGTCAGAAAATGTTTTTTTTATTTAGATCCTTGGACATTTCTAGTCGATATCTACTAAATTGGAAATGATTAAAAATATTTTATTACTTTTGACCCTATTTAACAGGAAGTTCGCCATTTTAATTAATATTAATTTGATAAGCATAAAAACAAAAAATTTCATTTCTAAATTTAAGTTTTATACGATTCGAAAACTTAATAACGTAGCGATCGAAGTTTTCGATGAATTATCTATAACATTAGAAGCCAATAGGTTACCTACAGACTTTTATTTTACGAAGTTTAACGTCACACTTAATTACCCTGCCTGCGTTAATTGCTACGTCCTACACAGTCAGAAATTGTGTAATTTGTTCCGCCGTTCGATATCGATGTAGTTCTACCAACGTTACCTACCTCCGATATGTCATACGTTCACGAAGTTAATCTTGTTATCTTCAAACGTATCTGAGAGTAATTCAAGTGAATATATTTGTAACTAACCATTAATAATTTACATATGAAGACCTCTAATTTCGCCGAAACTTTATTGAGTTCCAGCAATGAAATCTAAAATTACCTTTAGCAATCCCTCGTGAATGTCACTCAAGTTTTAAGAGAAGTAGCAGAAAATTTATTTTTATAAAATCTCTCAAATATAATTTTTCAAAATAGTAAATCATTATTTAATAAGACACAATTGTTTTGTGTGTGTTTCAGTTTAATCTCAGATGATTTAGATTTAAAAGAATTAACTCCAGCAGGTGGTACTATGTGAGTACATATTCCCTTTTTAAATTTTTAAGGTTAGGGTAAATAATTTCTTAAGAAACGCCAAGGATACGTACAGAATGCATATAATCATAGCTAAGAGTGTAGCATAGATAAAAAGCTGGAAAAATATTGGATGATTGTATCTACTGTTCTCCTTGACCAGCTATAGCCATCTATTATTATCTTGGTTTGACGGTATTGGGTGACAGTGGGTGGACGAAAAAGGGGTGTATGGGTGTGATGAGATGCACTTATCTTTGTCGAACACATTGTTCATCGTATAAATCTATTTTTGTATAGCACATCCTATTAAATGTTTTTGAGGGGCGGTTAGTGTGTCAGGGAATGGGGGTTGGGTTAGGTTTCCAGAAAAATTTAGAACTTTTGAGATGTTCCAGTTTTTCCGATAATGATCTGAAATGTTGGAGAATGATACAAAATGTTTTGGGAATGACTGGAAATGTTAGAGAATAGTCGGGAATCTCAGAATGAGTTTAAATATTCAAAAATAATTTGAAATATTCTAGAATGATCAAGAATGTTCCAGATTTTTCAAGAATACTTTAGAACGTTCGTGCTTTTTGGAAAATCATCCAGATCTTTTAGTTTAAAAAGTTCAGGAATCGTCCAAAATGTTCCAAGGTTTTTCGAAAACCATCTAGAATGTTTAAGGTTTTTCATTAATAATTGGGAATGTTTTAGAGAATGATCTAAAACGTTCTACATCTTTCGATAATGACTTAAAATGTTATAGGAACATTCCAGATTTTTCCAGAATAAATTTTAATGTTCCAAAATAGTTTAAATTATTCAAAGTTGATCCAGTGTTCCAGATTATTCGAAAAATATCCAGAACATCCAAGGTTTTCTAAGAACAATTAGGAATGTTGGATAAATATAAAATATGTTTTATGTTTTTCGAGAATGGTCTGAAATATTGCAAGATAAATAAATTCTAATTTTTCCAATAATCAACATTAGCTTTTATTTACCTTACAGTATTTTATTAATAATGTCACAGTTTTCTTGAAAATAATCTAAAACATCCCAAATTTTTCCAAAATGTTTTAGACTGGTAGATAACTGTATCTGCATAAGTCTAAAACAGAAAAGTAGGTCTTCATTCCACCAAGCGGGTGGTAAATTCCAGATAGTTTACTTATATAACTAGATAATATTAAGGGGGTTGATTTTTCTTTGTCGTTTTATCCTATATCTAAACTACGTCATATAGAATGGTCTCCTGAGAGTTTTATTGTTATTTGTTACTATTAGGGCGGTACAGGATGGTTTAGCTGACGTAGAAGGCGTCTCAGTATTCCTTCCTTTAAATCTTTCCCTAATCGGAGCATCGTATTCTGACCTCGTCTGTCGCTTGTATATCCCACCGAATGACACTAAAGAGCTTTCTCAGTAATGCGAACCACTGTTAAGCCTCATTCCCTTTTGAACATGATTCTGTTGATACGCGTATCGTAACCAAACCAAGCGGATAGAGCAAACATTTAGTGACATACAACGAACTATCGAGAGTCATCGTTACCCTCAATGGTAAGGGTAATAACCTGGCCAAAATCCAACATTTGGATTTACAGTCAAATCTTTACCTACTGAGAGATGGGTGTCGATAATAAAATATACTTAACAATACTTATTGAAAAGATACACTAACATGGTTTCAAAAAATCAGAATCGGCTAATTCTACGTTTAATCTCCACCTAAATGCTACAATATGTGTAATTATTTAATAATCGTAATTGGAGCTAACGTTAGAATGAAAAATTAATTGTAAAAACTCCAGTGACTTTGACTTTTTTTTATTTCGATGACATGTCATTCAATAAAAATCCAAAAACTATATCTGTAAGTTATTTTAAGTGACGACAATATGAAACATAAAATACGTTTTACCATTATAATTAAAGTATTTATGGCCCTGAAATTGTAGAAGACGTGCAACTTCATTTTGCAGTAATTGACAGAAGTTGCAATTACCGAAGCTAGTGAAAACGTTATTTGCACTTTTAATTGGTTTCCACTCATTTTCGACTTTGAACGACATTTATTAAAAGTCAATGATTTTTATTAATCACGTCTGGTATATTAAAATGCCTTTCAACAAAAACAATCTAAATTAAAATGCATGTGCCAAAAGTAATTAGATCGTTAACACATATCTTCATTATCTCACTAGCGAGGAAAGCTATTAGCTTTTTTATGATGAAACTATACTAAAAGGATCTAAAATGGAACGAAGTCGAAGTTATGTTCTAGCGCGCACGCGCGTAAATTCACTGAGCATGCGCAGTAGACTAAAATCTCGTTTGTCAAACAAATGACATTCTGCATATAATTTTTCTATTACCAAATATTGTTGAGATTGCAAACTTTTTGCAAATAGTTGAATGTAGGCTTTAATGGCCGGCGTTTAATCTTGAAGGTGATTTATCCGGGCTGATGGGCCGTGGTCTAGTGGAATTTCCTCCTAACGTTTCGTCTACATCCACGGTAGACATTCTCGAAGGCGGTGTGGTAGATGGCGAAGTGATCGGCGTGGAGGTTCTGCGACGAGTGTGCTCGTTCGATTTTTTTTTTTTAGTTTATCCTCGAGGAGGGGAATCTTCAAAAGACACTACAAAAGGTAGTGTCGGATTCGCCGAGGCGCCTACCGACTAAAACCCCTCCTCGAGAGGGGATTTTCAACCGTGAGGTTTTAACATCCCCGGATAGATGTGGAGAGGTTGGGATTGGGAGTTGGTTTCGGGAGTGGGCAGAGTTGGGAGAGGGGGGAGGGAGCGTGCGAGCGAAGACGGTGGCCCACCTCAGATGGGTAGGGTGGGCACTCGCGCTAAAGAGCGAAACTCGGGATGAGCGAAGAAGGGCAGCTCAGGGTAGAAGGTGACAAGGCCTTCTGAAACGGTCGTTTGGTTTGGGGGCGTAGTTGGATAGTGTCGAGATGGTGGGGTTTGGGTGGCCTGACACTGAGGCCCGGAGGTTTGCCGCGAATGTTATTGCGGCGTCGGGGAGAGAAGGTAAACCGGTTTCTTTCAGAATTTGGATATTTCTGACGAACCAGGGATAGTTTAATGCGGAACGGAGGATCCGCATGTAGGTGCCTTAAAGAAGTTTTAGGCGGTTGGGGAGGGCGCTGCCCCAGACGGGAATGGCGTAGGAGCAAATGCTTCTGATGATTGCGTTAAACGCTCGGATTTTCGTTTGATGGGAGATGGAGTTATTACGGAAGAAAGGCATGAGCGCGATGTATGCGCCCACAGCCTTGTTTCGGGTGGATATGATGTGGCGCCTCCAGTTCAGGGTTCTGTCGAAGGTGACGCCTAGGTAGGTGACGGAGTTTTTCCATTTGACGGGGCGGTTGTTGACCATTATGGAAGGGGGTTTCCGGGTTCTGTGGAAGAAGAAAATTGCTTCCGATTTGGTGTCGTTGATGTACAGTTTCCATGTCCGATACCAGTTAAGGAGCTGGGGCAGAAAATTGTTAATTCTCGCAGTACTATGGAGAATGGCTTGACTGGAGTCTATTAGGGCGATGTCGTCTGCATATAGAGCAGTCAGAATTGAAGGGTGGGATGGCATGTCTGCGCAAAACAAATTGAAGAGGATGGGAGATAATTTGGAACCTTGCGGGACACCGGCCTTGACGGGTTTGCTATCTGACAGAGCAGTGCCGACGCGGACGCGAAGGCTTCTGTCGGTTAGGAAGGATCTGATAACCCCGATCAGAAAGTGAGGGGTGTTGAGGGTGATGAGTTTGGAGATCAGGCCTTCGTGCCAGACTCGGTCAAAAGCCTGTTGGACGTCAAGAAGCAGCATGGAGGTGTGACGACGCTTGTTGAGGTTATCAGATATATATTCGCTTACGCGAAGAAGTTGGTGACCAGTGCCGTGTTTTCTGCGGAAACCGTATTGAACGTCGGGGAGAAGGTTGTTTTGCTCCACGTGGTCTAAGAGCCAGTCTAGGAGAATAGATTCGACCACTTTGCTCATCGAACTGAGCAGGCTGATGGGTCTGTAGCTCAGGGGAGAGCTGAGGGGCTTCCCCTTTTTGGGGAGACAGATGACGGTGGCTTCTTTCCAGACCAGGGGGAAGTGGTGGAGCCGCATGATGGCGTTTGTGATGTTGCACAGTGCTGTTATGTGCTTTGGTGGCAGGACTTTCAGGACTCCGTTGGGGATTCCGTCAGCGCCAGGGGCTTTTCTATTTTTCATAGAACGGATGGTAAGGGAGATTTCACGGGGGGTGGTGTGTTTGTAGTCTGGTTCGGAGGGGTTGAAGTTTTGTGCGTCGGACTTGGTGCGCACGTGAAAGTTGACTAGATCCGCGGGGGTGGGTAGCGGGGAGCACTGGAGACAGAGAGAGTCTGCGAAGATTGCAGCCTTTTCCTCGTCCGTCGAGTATGTGGAGCCGTTCTGTTTTAGTGGCGGGAGATGGGGAGGGGCGAGAGATCGTGGAGAGCTCGACTGCCCTGGTGATCTCGTTTGATAGGAGAACCACGGCTTCGTCGAGTTCCGCTGTTGTGCGAATTTAAGTGCACTTGAATGAAGATGTTTCGAGGATATAGCGGAGATGTAGCCAGTCCAGCGAGGTAGCTGTCTTTGGGGGGTTGTAGATTGGGCTGCCGATTTCTAGTTGGACGGGAAGATGGTCCGAGCTGAGTACGTTAAGGACGGTGGGAGCTCGTTCGATCGGTAGCGGCCGTATTTATACTGTTTTCGTCTGGAGGGGGTTGGGCTTCGTGTACTTCTGCGTTCCTTATTGGTCTAGTATTGGTGGTTCTTAAGGAAGGTATCCAATTTTTGGGTAATTTTATCCCTTCTTCTTTTCTGTTGAAGTTTTGTGGATGTTTGTAAATTTACAAAGTACACAAAGCCCCACCCCACCCCTCCAGACGAAAACAGTATAAATACGGCCGCTACCGATCGAACGAACACACTCGTCGCAGAACCTTCACGCCGATCACTTCGCCGTCTACCACACCGCCTTCGAGAATGTCTACCGTAGATGTAGACGAAACGTCAGGAAGAAATTCCACTAGACCACGGCCCATTAGCCCGGATAAATCACCTCCAAGATTTTTGCAAATATTTTCTAAAATAAATATTCAGGTGCTGCATTAAATTTATTGGTTGATTTTGAAATTCAATTACTTGCTTGTATTGTAAAAAGAGTTAGGTAAAAAACTTCTACCATATTTTATCCATGACTTATGTAAGAATCTTCTGTAAGTGGAAACTTCGAGCGCACTTAAATTTTCTTGTTTCTTTTCGGTATTTTTCAAGTTTTCTGTAACACGTTTGAGTGGCGACTGTTTTTTTTTTTTTTTAAAGATATCATTTGTAAGCATTATCTCATTTCGCACCTGCTGTTTTCCCGACGTCTACTTACCTTCCAGGTAACCGATTTTCATCATTTGTTTTACATGTTTCTCGCGTTAACATCCGAAAAGAAAAAACACTTTTAATAAAGTCTCGTTTACGACACCACTTCCGCCACTTTAAGAGCTCAATATTTGCCAACCTTTTATCGACAGATGACTTCCATCGTAACCGAGGAAGTACTCGAGGCGTGGATTTTTGTTTCTTTTGTCACACGACTAGAAATCGCATTCAGTATTTATCAGCGAACGTTTATCAACAACCCCAGAACCGATTATTATTTGGACTAACCGAAGTCTATAGTTAAGGGTTATATTGATCCTGTATGACGCAAATGCAACCACTTATGGTTTTTGATACGTTAACGGAAGAAGCAAACAAAACTAAACCAAAATGCATAGATATACAGAAAACACATACTTCCTCAAAAGAAATTGTGAATTTTCTTACGGAAGTTCACTATTATTATTTTGACATTTGATTCTTCGGAATATCTTGTTTGAAGCATTTTTTCATTAAGTAAATTTTTTAAATTACAGACAGCGTTGTCTTTTTTTACTATTATACAGGGTGGGCCATTTTACCTATCCTTGAGAATAACTTCAGAACAAAAACCTAAATCGAAAAAATTGTAGACAGACAGCTTTCCCAAATTCCTTAAAAATGGTTACCCCTGTATACTCTATTGTTGGATCACAAAATAAAAATTAACCAAAAAGATTCGTTTAGTTTATCATGTGTATAATTGTAAAGTTCATATTAACACAGCAATTTATTTTTCAATGTCCGAAAAATCATGGACATTCCATTAAATAAAAAAATTAATGCTTAAAGAAAAAGTTACTTGATTGACTTGGTTTGACTCGATCAGATATTGAGTTTCGTGAAAATATTCGGTCCTTCTCGAATAGACTTTCTCTTCAAGCAGGCCTTATTTTATCAATTTGACGGGTAATCAAACCTAGAAAGTCAGGCGAAAGAGACTCTCGTGGAAACTGCATACTCTAGAGACATTGAGAGTAAAGCTTAAGATGAAGGGTTGAAGGATAATAAATCTTCGAGTATGAGATTAAAATTTTTCGATTAAACATGAAAGTCTTTTTTTATATTCTCTTGAAAGTGCATTATAAATTAATAGTTAATGAAACTTTTTTTTTGAAACTCTTGTTATTCACATACTAATATCCAAAAGGTGCGTGCAGCTTCCACAAAAGCTAAAATAAAAATAATACTGTAGCGAACACGAGCATGCTTGTGTGCGATCGGGTACACTTGCATGTGTTGCGAGCCGGCGGCTCGACTAGCCGCGGCCGGTTTTCGGTAGTGTATGCGTGTATCTCGTACCTGTCTTCCAAGAAAGTAATTAAACAGTTCGCCGAAAATGTAAACAATCTTTCGAAAATTCCAGACTTTTTCCTGACTGTTCTATGATGCTATAAAAGTGACAGAGACGTTCGCCGAGTTAGTTAGTAATAAATTGACAGGGGCATCGGAAATAAATCGACAGTAGTGAGAATAAAATAAATTGAAAAGGTGCATATAAGTGAATCGTCTAAATAAATAGTATTCTAAGTGTAGGTATATAAATTGTATTCTTGTACTTATAAATTTTTAATAAACCCACGAACACTACAATACAATGACATTATAACAATTGTTGCCAGAGTTAGAGAATTAAACAAATGCTCTCATTTAAAATATAGTTAGACGCGTTTTTATCTTAAAATTAGTTAACGTAAAAGAAATTAGTGCTAATAGTACGTAATTTAACACTGGTCTAGTTAATTCGATTTGACTTATCTCATCTGTTAAAAATGGGAGTTTTTTAGTCGGAAATCGTTCAGAACTTTCCTTAATTCTTTTTGCTACTCTAATGCAGCCTTTGTGTCCGTGATAATTAGTTTTTTCGCTTTCCGACTCTTCTATAGCCGCTCTAACTGCAACCTCATCTCCATTCTAATTGCTCCCTCCCTCTCTTCACTACTCCCGTGAAAATCCCAATCGGGTGGAACTCAGTCAGACGTGACATCAACAGCCGCAACAGCTCGGCTTTGTTAAAATCTAAAATTCCATTTCTGTTTAAGCGACGACGTAGACGCACATTTGCAACACACGTAAGCTTGACATATATTATAAAAATTCAAATTGAATTTATGATATACAGTGCACGTTACTGGATAACAAGGTTTACTTGTTATTGTTCGTGTACACCAGACACTTTATTTTTCAAGCCTTTTTTTTTTCAACACTGCAAATTTTAGATTATTCGGCTTTTATTTTATTTTATTGCTTTAATCATCTTTCAAAAATCAAAGTAATATTACCATTATCAACAATTGCTATTGATTTAAAAATAAATCCTATAAGAATACTGGTATAGCAACTCTTCCAGTATCCCGCTAGCTATACTACTGTTGTCGAAACCGTATGAGTTAATGAAAATCTAGTTCTTATTTTGTAGTCAATTGCCCTTAGCAATGTAGGTAAATGTTTTACTAAAAAACAAATTTTAAATACATGTTGTTTCCTTTTTTTTTTGTTAAAATTATACCTTTTATGGCGAATTTGTCTTCATTTATCAGCGATTATGAAAGACGAATAGATGGTTACGTAGGTAAGTAACCTCATATAGAACTTTCGAGTTATGAAACCTTAAAGAAAATAAACAGAAAAACCTGACGTAAAGTATTATTTGAATCGTTCATTAAAACTTTCCGCGTTTTCTTCGTGGCTGCCATGCTAATGCAAATTTTTCCGAACCGTTGCAAACTCTTTTGCTTACTGGTCGTTGTCCCAAAAATGGGAGCGCTGTAATTCATTAAAAGTTTCGCACATCCTTCTTTCAGCACGACTAGAACAAACGAATCCGAGAACTCGAATGTTTCTTCGATTGAAGAGGGGCTCGTAAACTCCTATTGTCTGCTAATTACACTGACAACAACGTCTTAGCTCTTTCAAATAAGGAAAACGTACTATTGAGAAAATCAATTTTCATGTTTATTCAGCTTATTTAACTTTAAGTGTTTTATTCAACTAATTGCAGTAAGTGACGTTTTAAAGCTTATTTAGTTGGACTTTTAGGGTGTTTGTATGTGTTGTGTAATCATCTCCAAAGCGGTTTGGCTGATTTAGATCCAGTTTTCTGTTCCTAATGATCGACGATTGTTCTTAAATGGATGATGGGGTGTTAACTCGCCAAACGGCGCTCCAATAGTCATTATTTTTTACGACGATTTTAAAGATTTATCACAGGACAAACGTAAAATAAGTTGGAATGGGTCAGCAAGTAAAAAAAATAAAGATCACTGCCTTTCATGAATAAAAACTATTCCCAAATGGTTTAAAAGGTATTTTTTTATATTACGTCGTTTAAGCCGAATACATTTATATAAATTAAAAAAGAGCAATAAAAGATAGGACTCAACAACTTTTGAAATTCAAAAATAACGAGAACATCCTTTTTCTCGAAGGAGAAACCAAAAACGTTATTAATCTGAACCGTAAAAATATATGAGCCAATTCGTTGTTGAAAGTTGAGCTGAAAGGAGAACGTTTTTGCTTGTATTTACATTTTTGGCGCCTACTATTGGCCAGCAGTCATGCCCCGGGAATGGTATAATTCACTTTCCTTCGGGTCGCCGCTTCCGGCTGTTTTATTACCTTGTCTTTCCAAATGTGTCCCAGGAGATGACACGTAATGTTCTGGAATCGCTAAGCTATTTTCCTACGTAGAAATACGTAAACTTTGTTTATCATTCACATTCTCAAGTTGATTGAGTACAGTCATTCTTCAGAGTAGATACCCTCCCATAATTGCAATACAACATTTACCTACGGAATATGGTTTCAAAACAAAAGTAATTTAAGTTCTAAAGTTCTAACTAACACTTGTCTAGTGTGTCATCCATTTTATTTTTAAGATTATATTGTATGAATCTGGTTAATCCATTTAAAATATTATTTTAGTTGAAGGTAGTAAGTAATATTAAATTTGAGTAAATAACTCTAAAATTAGAATATTGCAGCAGAAGGAATTTTAGGAAGAAATGCTACGAATACGTGAAACAGCAGTAGCTAGAAGGCATTGCTTTCCAGAATACCATGAAAATATAACTGCTTACAGTAAAGTTTAAGTCTTAAAGGTCCGTTTCACGAGATTAAAATAATCTCGGAGAAAATCCGCCTGGGAATTCAGCTCTAATTTAACATTACTAAGTTTGAGGATTTCTAACTACGTAATTCTACAGGATCAATGTTATATTAAAATTAAATGATTAAACCAATGAAAAGTTTCAAGTAACACTACAAAATTATGGAAATATTTATTAAAAATTGTTTTATTGAAATTTCAACATCCTTAAACGTCTTTCCGAAACGTTTTGGAAAATTGAATAAGATTCTAGAACATCCTTTAGTATTCGTGGGTTTATTAAATTTTTATTTACAAGACTAAAGTACAGGAATACAATAATTATACACTGATTAAATAATAACTACTTTAAGACACTATTAATTAATACGGAACTTAGCTTACTATTTATTTACAACACTCACTTATATGCGCGTCTCTATTTATTTGTCTCTTCACTTCTAATACTGTCGATTTATTGCCGAAGTTACCACTGTCACTGTCAATTTATTACTAATTATTACGTCTTTCCACTTTTATAGCATCATAGAACAATCGAGAAAAAGTTCGGAATATTCGAAAGATTGTTTACATTTTCGGCGAACGGCTAATTGCTTTCTTAGAAAGCAGGTACGGGACACGTACACAAATACAACGCACACTGCCGACACCGGCCTCGGCTAGTCGGGCCGGCCGGCAACGCATTCAAGCGTACCCGGTCGCATACAAGCACGCTCGCGTTCGCTACAATCCCATACCGTCCTTCAACATCTTAAAGGTGTTGAAGAATATTTTCGAATCTTTAGAAACATTCAAAAATATACTGGAGCATCTTAGATCATTCCGCACCTTTTTCCAATACCGAGGAACATTGTGGAACATTCTTGAATCTTTGAAAATATTCTTTAACTTTCTAAAACAGTCTCGAATGTTGTAATTCATTTCTGATACATTCTACAACTTTTTTTCAATATTCGGGATCATTCTAGAACTTCCTTGAGTTTTTACGAATATCCTGAAACATTCTAGAAACCACTCCAATACTTTGGGAGGGTTCTGTAGCTTTCTGAAAGCTTCCTAGCTTGGTAATTAATAATTTATTATCATTTTATTCTTCACTAAATATATTTTCATTTAGCTCCCAACCTTAGCACTTCGTTTTCAACTGCTTTTCAATAATGCCTCACTAGCCACTTGTCAGTAATTTGGAAAAGATTTCATCGAAAATTGAGTTCTATCGCTTGCACAATACTACAATCCATTTCATTTCAATCACGTATTGCCACGTTCAAAGCGAAGAGCTTGTTCATCGACTCGTAGTTTACCTTTGACATCATAAAGTCCACGTGTGGCAACCACTCGCGCCTTCCAATAATCAAGAAAGTGGGCCAGTTGCTAGTCAGGGAGAAATAAACACATGAATTATTCGTGTGCCATAACCAGTTGCTATGCTTTCACTTTGATCTATATGGTGTTGCTGGGGCAAGAGCAATAAATAGCGCGTATACTCCGTATGAGAAACGAATTAATTTTCAGCAGGAACCCACCACGGTGCTTTCAAAGACAATCGACTCTGTTGTACATTGGCTTGACTAAACAGAGTTTTGCGGTCGTACGAATTCAAACAATTACGAATTTCATAATCACCAACGCTTGTGAATAATTCCATGAAGCGAGTTAATCTAAACTTAAAGGAAAATCCGATTGAAAATTAATTCTTCCTAAATGTGTTATTGTATTAGTTAAGACCTTCTCTTGCTATCTACTAATTACAGCTTTTGGGAGGTTTAAATTTAGATTGTTGTTGTAGTTGTAAAGTGACTCACAGTAAAAAAGTTTTTTGAAACGATTGATTTGTCCATTATACAGTCTAGTATTCTGATGACTAATTTGCAGTCTTGAGTAGCATGGAATTGAAATAATATCAAAAACGTTTCATGTAAATTGGTAGAAGCTTTAGCGGCTAGTCAATAAATTGGTGATGTCCTGGTCGGGTCTAAAGGTCGTTAACGATTGAAGTTTTCTAACGTTTCGCTGACATAAGTGGTGAGCTTCTTCAGATGTCTTTCCACATACGATGCTGGATGTAGACTGAAAAAAAGAGGGAGTTCGAGAGATCAATGGACTTGAGTAGAATAAGGCCACTAGGGATTGACGAACGGCGTAGTACCACTCATACATATCTACCATATGTTCCAAAAGGCACGGTACGAATTGGAGTCCTGAGAGACACGCCATCAAAACCATCTTCATACCAACGATAAAGATGCAGCAGACCATTAGATCAGTATAGACAAAAAAGAGCCTCTTTCAGTACCAGGGTAGGCTGGTCAACGATTATCACAGCAGGATGGTCAGACCGGACATCCCGAACAGAAAGGAGGAGACCTTCAGACTCAACCAGATCTAGAATCCAAACAACACCGACCAGCGTACCACAGTTAACCGCAGCAGAACAAGCCCCGCCTTTTACCCACCGGTATAAACACAGCTTTCACAAGTAAAGTCGCCAGTCTACATTCAGAATCGGGGATAGAAGGACCTTTGAAGAAGCCTGCCACTCGATATAGCAAAACTCCAACTGACTATGCCCTTTAAACCCGAATTATTTTTTTCCAATAAAAGAGCACAGCTGGTTCTACTAGATAAATATTTCACATTGATAGAAGAGACTTGAATTTACAAATGTCCGCCTTTTTTTAACGCCCCAAGTAGTACAGGTCACTGGTAGATCTTCCTTATTATTAAATGGTTTATATACCATATGTTGCTTGTTTTGCAACAGTTAGTGCTTAAACAAAAATAAATTAAACGGACCAAAATTCAGTCAGTTTTAATTTTCACACTTTAATTAAAAAATATGTACTTCCGCATGGACGCCTCAGAAAAATTTACAGTCCAGTTCCGTTAGTATGCGTGATAAAGATCGTCAAAATTAAAGTTGCTCTTCATCATCGAGGAATCTCCGAGAATAAAATTTACGTCAAGGATTTAATTACATACGAAAACAAAAGTTGGTCCATTTAAAAGTTGTGTGAAGATAAAGATGATTTATATTGCAGTTTTAATTACACTTAAACAATTAGTACACACAATGTAGCACGCTTGTCTGCTAGTTTTAGAAAAGTTGCCGCTGCAAACTGACAAAAAGGGGAGCAAAACGTTTACCAGGACGTTCTGTCTTATAAATGTAATTAAATTTGTACTGAATTTAAGCACAACGGATTGTGTAAATGCAACAGTCAGACGGAATTTAGCCTGTGCGTAAAATTTCTATAACTACTACAAAAAAAATATTAACGTTATTTTTACAATAACATAAAATTAGCAATCTTAAAGTAGTGCAACTTTAGTTTGTAATTTGAGTGTATACTAAGCATGTAGATCAAATAGATAAATAATTTTCAAGAGCTTTTATTTCAAAACGTATATCAAAAACTTTACTTACACCTCAAAAATCAATCACCTATTTATTGTGTGTATCAATTGGTAATGATATGACTCAATTGTACAATTCACTGTATTTCACCATTGACAAGATTAGACGTCATAGAATATAGCAAACGCTAACTAACGATCGGTTCATTAGTCCAATTCTGTAGCAATGCTTTACATAAATATGTAAGCAGTTTAATAAAGCTGTGAAATTACGTTATGCAACGGTAATTACTTTTATATAAAGTAGACAGTATAATCTCACCCCAAGGAGAGTGAGAGGGAGAGTTTAAGTGCCTAAATGGCTGAAACCATTTCAACTTAATGTATTCAAAAGGGGTGGAAAATTAGAAAATGTTGTCATTTTCCAGTAATTCTTTCTAACCATTTAACCTTCTCCCAAATTGGTACGTCTACGTGGGGAGGTCATATTTAATGAAAATATACAATGTGTTTGAATTTTGAAAAAGAAGTTAGTAGTATGGCTATGAGGCTATCAGAAAAAAACTGTTTCCTTCTGCGCATGCGTAGACCGATGACGTCACAATTTAAGGAGCCCGATCCTGTATATACTTTTTTAAGAACACCCTGTATATACTTTTTTAAGAACACCCTGTATATACTTTTAATCACCAGTCTTTATATACACCGTCAATTGACTACCCTAACTTAAAATTCAGTCAGTCCGTTTACCTAATATTCCTTTGTTCCCATGATAGTACCTTTAGACACTACTTTTCGAAAACTCTGTATATTTACCACCTTCATTAGAATACCCTGTAGTAAATACTCTGTATCCATACATACCATATATACATTTAAAAATTGAAACAGGAATTATTAAAGCAATTTTTGTAAATTGGTTTGAGGTGTCCAGAAACATCCCTCAAGGCATGGTAAAAGCACTAGAACAGCAGTTATAAAACTTTTTGATCAACCTCCGTAAGTACTCATCGTAGTATGTTTACCCATTAACGTCCATTTTTCGATTCGTACATTATGGACATTGTTAATAACCTTATGTATTCCACGCTAATTACATACTATTAAAAGGCTGTTTTTATGGCTTTCTGTGTGCTGGACTCGTGTAAAAAATTATCGATTGCTCTATATTTAATGCTCCTTTATACTGTCACAATTCTGCCATACGACCTCTAATGAAAATTTAACGAACCACCTCGCTTTTCACGGCGAACACTTGAAATGTTGCCTCGCTTTCACTAAAATCTAAAAAGACATTTTTTTGTAATGGCCTACACACTCACGGGGCGTGTTGTCATGAAATATTTTTTTGCCCTTCACGGAAAATAGTCCAATTCCAACAAGTGTTTCAAATTATTAAAAAAAAAAAACCATTTCAATAATTCACAAAGGAAAGCCTAAAAGGAAAAAAACAGTATTGAATAATGACATTGAATTTGACCATGAAGTCAGATTTCAAGGTTATTTCAATAAGTTTCTATCAAAAATTACAATTCGTTTATGACGAACTCTAGGATTCTAGGATATACAACTCGCTATGTAATCGAAAAGTCGGTTTAGTCGTAATCCAACATAGTTATCTTAAGAGGAAATCACAAATCTACGCCAAACACAATTACATTGGAGAATCTTGCAGGATTATACGAAATCCTTCAGGCCCTTATCTACACGACAACTCTTACGATACGAACGATTTCCGGTCGATTCCAAATAAGGATTAATATCCTCTAAAAAAAGTAGAGACGATCATTACGTACTGTTAGTATTAAATCAACGTTTGTTACGGGATGCATTGTACTTCACATTCTCTTAATCAAAGCCCTAACATTTTATGACATAATTGTGCTGTAAATAATAATTTTTTTCACCAAGCAAGGACTTCTTAATATACTTGTTACTATTAAGATAGCATAAGTGGTGTCACAAAAGGGTGTATCACACAAAATACATAGATTTTTCAAATATTCCTTTATTTACTCTAGGAATTATAAAAATATAAAAATCGTCAATCCAGATGGAAGGAGGACCTTCTCCTCTCCATAAAACTTATTAGTTCCAGACATCGACAAAAGCAGAACCAATGATTAAGTTGCTTTCAATGGTGCCATTGAAAATAACGACGCAAGTAACTACCACAGATAAAATGAAGGAACGCGTACCAATTAGTAACAACAGAGATATCCACAGTTGCATCCACCATTTTGTATACAAATTGACCAGACCGTTTACTAACTCTAGGGGGTGTAGGACAACGTTGCTGACCCAACATGTAAGCTGTCAAACAATTGCTCCCCTCGATTCTGATTCCATATGGAGAGAGTGTAGCCAAAACTAGAATCCTACCACCGAAATACCTACCGATCTAAGTATTCCTGTGCCCATCGGTTGCTCCGAATCACCTGAACACTATACGTATGTGTCCACTCTGCATAAACCTGAGCGGGACAATGAATCAAAATGTAAACCCTATTCCACGTAGCCGCGTCCATGTTTTCATGTCCACCCCCACATTTCACAGTCACAGCCCATTTATTGGGTCATGTCGCTCCCTAGTCTGCTACCCCGTCTGATACGCACTCAATGCAGGCATGTATCTAAGACCTACTGAATTTAATGACACGGAGGAGGTTATACCCATCAGCCTCTGATACTGGTATCTGAAACCTGTTGCATTAGATTATCAATGGTTTATACCCGTCTGAACCTGAAGAGGAACATAAGTTCCTATAACGACCCGAAGGGGGAGGTTTCGGTCGCTAGGTCCAAACACATCTACATTACCTGATTTTTTTTTCGAAAATCCTCTCTCCTTCCCTGTTTATAAAGGCGACGTCTTCTCCAACGTCAACTTTACACGTCTGTACCGGATGTCCTACACGTTTGTTCGGTAGCTGTCAACTACTTCGTTTCGGGGCTTCACGCAACTTGCCCAATACATGGACGGATACAGCCGCACCTTCATCCCTATCCGTTAAACGCTACTTCATATCGCTTGAGCCATGAAGTACTCGTAGTATTTTCAGGTTCCCCATAATTGCGCATGAGTAGTAAGGCCCTCCACTACTACACGGCGGTGACAGAGGGGGGAATGTGAGAGGGATTATGAGTTAGTATATAAGCGCCAGCAATCAGAATTGACAGAGGTCTGAGGACACTATCCAGTCGCATCGGCCAACAAAACTGCATTCCTTGACGTCACATATAAGACTGTCCCCACTTCTATAAAATCTATATAGCTCACCCTTGAATCAGGTTTAATAAATAATAAATGGAAAAGAAAGGAATTAATCAGTTGCTTGCTATAATTTAAAGTAAATATGAAGTTCTGACTTTTTTCATCCACATGAAATAAATAATTTCTAAATAACCCTGTTATTGTAGTAGTTACAGTGTTATTTGACTAAACCTCATTAGTCAAATCTCTTTCACGTATTTCTATGTTTACACGATAACTTCAAATCAACAAGAAAATTTTAAATTATATGGTATACGAACTCTATATCCAAATCAGTAACTAGGACTGCAAGAAAATAGTAATAAGATATGAAACAGACATCTTTCTAATTGACATACAGAATTGCTGCAATACCTATCGTTAGGATAGATTTACAGTACAATTATGGAAAAAGAAATAACTCAATCGCATTTATGTTAATTACCCATTAAGTTATTGCAGTCCATAAAATATTTTTTTAATTGGTTTACAAGGTAATACAGGCGAATAAATTTAATTGTTCTCTATTCAGGGTGGTGGACACAAAAAGTTTTAAATCGATAAAATTTTAAATGCAAATTCAACTTACCCTTTCATTACAACTAGTGTGATTACTGCAATTAATTGATTCATTACTTGTTAGTACATGTAGTTAGAGAAATGAAATTATTGTTTGTTCTGATCTAAACTGATAACGTAGTCCATTGGGTGAAAATTAAAATAAAAATAGTGTTTTTATAAACTATGACAATATATATATTGTTAGTGCTGTATTTATATGTAACGTTAAATGTTAAAAGAAAACTAATAGATTGTGTAATATGTTTAATATTAATTAAACACAACGATGTCAATGCATCTGTATAACGGATAAAAGTGGTTTTCAGTTTTGTTAAACCATAGATACTATAGGTAGGTATAGTTTAAAATTACGATTGTTCCAAGTTATGATATAATTCTGTTTCGCCGAAGTCAGGTTACATAACGACCGAAAAGAGAACAGAAGAAGTAATCTTCCAGCATAAATTCCTGCTGAGCTACTTTCGTAAATTTTACACGTTCGTGTTGAGAATGAGTTCGTCAAAAAGTTTTAATGTTCCAGCGAAAGCATAACTTTATTTCTCACTTTTCTTTTATTGTGTATTTATCCCGGCGTTCGGGAAAGTTTTCAATTATTCATTGGACGTAACTTTTAAAAAGTTAGGAAACGGCAAATGACAAGTGACCATTGTCAATACCTCTCGCTATACCTACTTGTACGTTACGTACAACAGTCAAAATACTTCGTTAATATCAACCCCCTCTAAAATTTATTATCCGATAAATTATTGCGGAAGTGTATCACAGGAGAGAATAGTCGTCCAAAACACTGTTTTTCCCTTACTAAAACCTTTATTGAACTTATACATCACAAAATGACTACCACTAATCGAAAGCCTATATATTTTAACAAATGATATATCATTACTAGATCAAAAAGGGATTTTAAAGTCCATTTACGGCTTTAATGGCCAATCAGGACTTCTTGTTCCCCTGTACTTGACGGTTCCTGACGGAATTCAAGGAAGTTACCCAAATACATCTCACGCGCTCCGAAGGAAGGGGCAGCAAAAATTCTATTTTTTGATTCATTATTGTAGTTTTTGGAATGACCCTTCAAGAGCAAATATCTTCTATTAACTTCATCTAATAGTTAGGATCGTAGCTTGGAACTCAAGAAGACTCCACTTTATTCGCAACTTGTAATCGTGTGTTGTTTGAAATTTTTCTGTGGTCTTTTCGGATCATCAAGTCAAATTCTATGGCAGTAGATAATAATTATATTTCACACACCTTCCGTCTGTATTATCTCTCCCCATTTACCACATCCACTTACATGAATCCTTCACCCACGACAGGAACAGGCTGTTGCTAGTGTTAATAAAACACGCAAAAGTATTTTCATAATGAACTTAAAAAATGGCGATACTTTGGAATTGTTTTCCTCAAAGTAACGTTTAGGGTCCACCGCTAACATCGTCAAAGAAGGCCAGGGTACAGATTTGCGGCGTCATATACTGGAGTCCTTATAGGGAACCGTTCTAATCTAATAGCCAAGAGATTTTATCGTCCAAAATTGTCTTTATCGCGGATTCTTGTAGAGGAAGGTCAGAAGAGCAAGATTAAAACAATTCCCTACGAGGTCCCCCTTTTACGTATGACGTTGCGCGTTAACGCTCTGGCCTTCAATAACGATGGTAACGGTTACACCCTGTTTTCTTTTTTTCCTTAACCCGATACGTAGTAACAGAATACGTTCTATGTGAATAAGTGAGATATTTGATATCAACTAATTATTTCCCGGAACGTGAACGAGTGTGTGGTGGATTTTCGTAATTTGTTACTTTAATTAGCACGAAAGAGTAATTGCCGCTAATGGAAGCACGAACGGCAATAGATACAGATCGAGAGCTAATGGCCCAAAACTTCCTCCATTTTCATGTTTATTTCAGTTTCCGTCTCTATTAATCATGTTTCATTACGTACAATAATGAATTGTTTTATTCGCACTTGAACAAATCGTTTAAACGAAAAATCGTTATGTAAACTCTGCCAGTATAGTCACAGAGTTCCGATTTGGTTCGATTGATATTGCTGCTACTTTTTGTACACTAACTTAATATCGCTTCTAATTACTCAGGATAACGTTTTTGGACTTTTATTCAGCACAATACTCTACTAAATGGACACTGGAGACTAACTTTACGATTCTAATTTGTTTCATCTTATGGTAAACATCCAAAGGTTTAAATCCGCCATTAAAATCGACAACATGGCGTCAGAAATCGACCAACCCGCCGCAGCTGTTCAGATTATTTGTTGTTGACTCACGCGAAATCATAAAATAGATAATCCCACTTTATGTAAACCTCACACTTCTGTTGTTATTATTGCGTTTACTTCTGTAAGTGTAAATATTGTGGATCGAAAGTGTTTCTTATCGAACGTTTTTGGTCAAAGTCTACCAATCTACTTGTAACCGTTGAGAGATATGTTTGATGGCGACCCACGCGATCCAGAACCGTCACGCTACCTGTTGGTCTAGAACACCCCGGCTTTGTTGGGGTGTATTGATCTTGCCTGTAAATGTTCATGTACACACGCCTGCATTTCCTACTGACGCTTTACTGGATTTACAGAGCGCAAATGCTTGTAAACTGCAAGGTTTACATACAGTAAATTCCAGGAATTAAACAGTTTCGGGATTTAAAGTTAATATTTGGAGTAAGTATCTTTGTGGTATTTTTAACGTTAAAAGCAATTAGTTGCACAACTCTGAAAACCGCAATAGTTACTGAACTAAACGGGGCGGTTCGGTTTACGTATTTAGTCCTTAGTAAATTACAGTAAACTCTTTACCATTGATCGTAAGACGTAATGAGGCAACGTTCCACATAATTCGAAAAAGAAAAACTCAAAAATAGATACAGACGAATAAACCAGTTAAATTCTGGAATGAATCGTTCTACCATCAAGGAAATCTTTCAAGAATAATATGAGGTACACTAAAATTGAATTCTTTAAGAATTATCCCATTCAACCTGTCTAATTACATAAATTCAACATTAAAAATTGCTAATTGAATGTTATGTGACAATTGTTCTCCCAATTGTACTTCTTTTTATTTCAGCTCGTATTCCACTATATTTTATAAGTTGAGGGAATTAAAAATGAAAATAATCAGCTATCAAGAGAGGCGCAGAATATTTATTTCTTTGTGAAACTCACAATCAAAAATTACTTAACTTAAATTTCGATGTTAATTAAACTATATTTCAATGAGTTACTGAGCCAACTTATAAATATGATGCTCCTTATAATAGGGCGAAACGTTGGTTGTGAGTAGTAAAAATCTTGTTGAACATTACAGTACCTGTATTCATAGTATTTACCATAGATGGCGCTCTCATGACGTCTTTGGTCGTTATTGAATCCACTTCTAGTAAGAGGAGACTTTGGTCGGTCTGTATTCTGTCGGAGCCACCTACGACACGCTGATGAGAGCCAACCAGCTCGAAATCGCGACCCGTGCCTGGTGGTTTCGACAGAATACTGACCAACAACATATTTTGTTCTACTTTCGCTTCTCTTGATGGATGATCATTTTTGTTGCTTTGGACTAACAGGGGAAAACTTAATGATATTTAAAGAAGATCTAAAGAGCCTGGTTTTTCCGATGAGGAACGCACGTAGGTTATAGTAGTTTCCTTAAGGATTTCTTCTAACAGTTAACGAAAGGAAAAAGAACGTTCAACATTTATAACATTACAATAAAGTACAATGGCTTTTGTTTTAAATGTACTTTTTCATCTGCTTTTGTGTTTTCCACGAGCAGGTGTATGCATGAAAAGCAGTAATTAAAGACAAAAGTGCACATGAATGACTATGTACCTATTCATTTATGTACAAAATGTATACGGATTGTTCGAATGAAAACACAGCTACATACCAACACGTAAATTAGATTTTCAGGTAGATAAGACTATTCAGAGTTTGAAAACCCACAGGAGCGTGCTGTGCAAACTACCGACTTCGAAAACAACCTTCACGTTAACCACTCACGAAAACAGAGACATCTGTTATATAGTCTACTTGACACGTGCATTTTTTATTTTTCTCATCACTTTATAGATTATGCAACAGAAAATTTTGTTCAGTCTTGAAAAATAAAGTCAACTACCCTTTGTTCTTTTATACATCCGTTATGGTTGGATAACTGGATTCCAATTAATTCAATATCGTTTAAATCAATTTTAGTCTTTCCAGCAACCTTTATTGTGATAAATAAGTCACGAACTCGTGATTCTTTGAGTCACTTTGCTATCATCGTGATAACTAATTCACGCAGAGTATGACATTACTTCCCCATTATTCTCCATTATCATTTCTCCTTGTTTGTAACATCTCTTCGTCTATTCCTGGCACCCTTTGTTTTTGCAACTTATACCGCATTGACTTTGAGTAGTACTTAACGATGTCAATCGATAGAGTTATAGCTCTTCACATCTCCACTTTAGTAGGAGAAATTGCTGATTGTGTAGTTCCCTTCTTTGCCGTACATTCACCCTAAACATTCACCCTCCAAACCATAAAACCTACGAATATAAGAAGTACTTGTAGGTTATAACAGTAACCCTTTAATGAGAACTACTATACCACTGCCAAACCTCATCCATGCAATTAAATTTCTCAAAAACTATAAACAGGGCCGTCTTTTACATCGGGTACTCTGGGGAAGTGCCCTGCGTTTTTGTGAATGATTGTAACAGATAATTACTGACTTATCAGAGCCCTAGAAGCCGACGATCTTTAAGTGTCCAGGGCCTCCAATAGGTCAAAAACGTCCCTGACTACAAACCCTACATGTTGGCAAAATTGTGGCTTGTCGTACCACAGACACTCCCATGGTAAGAGCACTTATCGTAAGAAAACACTTTTTGACTCCGATGTAGAGTAGGTAGAGTTATAACTGTAGAGGAAAGCTTTTTAGAATCAGAAATATTGCTCTACATAACTTTTTAAAAGTCAAATCGTTTTGAGCTTGGGAGTCTTAGAATCTATTTTAGATAAACTGTTTTTGGTTTTATTTTCTTTTCTGATAACTTTAATAAAGAACACCATAACCTCAAAGAATGGATTTGGTTCGTGGTTTTTATTTTTGAGAATTCATGACATTGTATGTCTTACAATGGGAACAAAGTTCAATATACACACAATGTCGACCTAACGCTTTCGTTGCACGTTGAAGATTGCTATTATTTCAAGCAACGGTGACACCTGAGCTCACCATTATTCCTCTCAAACGCTTCTGTGAACTGCTCAAAATGTAGTTTAACTGCACGACAAGGGCTACAGTTGCGTTTGAAATTACTTTGGCCAAGTAAATTACAAAGGAAATAAAACAGTTCCTTCATTTTCTTCCACTGAAGTTGTTTAAACTTTGTTAAGGATTTATGTTTACTTTAAATTGTTTTTAAGGGATGCTTATTGTAGTTTTAAATTACTTAAAAAGATTTAAACGCCAACGGGTTTAAAATACAAAATAAACTCTTCCTCAAAACTTTTGTTCTTAATATTCTACAAATAATTTTGTTAACCAGTTTAGCTCATAGCAGCAGCTGGTTCAAAACGCCAAAAGGCTTCTACTCTAAACAAAATGTTCTATTTTTTAATACGCCCACTTATGAATTCTCTCAATATCCCAAGAACTGTTATTGGTTAAAATGAAGAATTTTGTCAAGGGGTATTAACTGTTAGATGCAATAGGTATATTATAACATGGTGACCTAAAAAGTGTGCTTAAGGAACAAAAGAAATTTATAGAAAATCACATGTTATAATCCGAGGCCGGTCCTGCACTTTATTTGTCAATACAGGTGTACTGCAATGAATTGCTATAAGAATCGAGCAGTTAAATCGACGAATCTGAAACTAAATGAGACGCACGACACAGCTACTGCTTAATTATGGAAGAAGAACAATTGTTCGTAATCACAATAAAGACCAAAGATGACACCAGAGTACCATCTATGGTCAACACTATTTAATAATAGGTACTGTAGTGTTCAACAAGATACCTTTTCATTAAGGTAATGCTTGTTGAACCAGACCTACGCATAGCTACGACTGCGTGAAAGGCACGTGAACCTAAATAGAACAAAATATGCTCTCAGGTTAGTATTCTGTCGAAACCACCAGAAACGGATCGCGATTTCGAGCTGGTTGGCTCTCATCAGCGTGCCGCAGTAAGGAGAGGCTTTGGTCGGTCGGTATTCTGTCGGAACCATCTGCGGCACGCTGATGAGAGCCAACCAGCTCGAAATCGCGATCCGTGTCTGGTGGTTTAGACAGAATGCTGACCTGAGAGCATATTTCGTTCAATTGTTCGTAGAACAATACAACACACACATAAGTACACACAAAAAAAATCGAGATCGAGACGTGTTGGTGATGATGTTTATTTTTTACTTGTATACAGGGTGGTTCTGATATAAATACGGATTTTTGGAGGGTGTCAACTAGATGCAATATGTAATCGAATGGTCACTACAGCAGCGCGGTGAAGAAACAAAAAAATTTTCAAAATTTTTGAAAAACATCTTAACATGAATTAATTTGAATACGGTCCTGTGCGTTTTCGCTTTGACTTAAGCAACACATTTGGCAACTGTCACAAAATTCTGATGAACTAAACGCCATTTTCTCACACACATTTGTATACGTTACAGTGGTTACAGTAACCGAGTAACCTCATTCACGGTCAGCTGATTGAAGACAGCGTTGCCACTACACACGACCAGGTCAATCGAGGACACGTCTTACACAGGACCGTACTCGGTTTTGCCTGTATTTTCACATACGTTTTTCTCGAAAACGGTAAACTTTAGGACCTGCGAAGTTTTGCTTAATTTTCTTATTTTCTACTGCCCTATCACCTCCTTAAATATCCGCAGTTATATCAGTAACACCCTGTATAAATACTTGGAACGTTTCACCACTTTTGTTAATAAAGTCAGTACGTATTTTGGTTTACTACGTCATCTTCATGACCTGTATCTGTGTGTATTGTGCAATACCTAAAGTCTATAAGAGCGTACCAAAATTAGCCTCAATTTTTTTTTTTATTAAATTGTATGTTATTATAGTGTACATTGACACGATGTGAGGGTTAGTAAGGGCTCTCCAAAATCAATTACATGTAGGCTTTGGTCAACCTGATATTATAATGTCATTAATCATTCCACTATTGAATATAATGTATCTAACCATGCAAACCCAATGGGAAATCCAATATAACCTATCGAGATGGTTACAATTACAAGTGTACGTACAATATGATATGAATATGATCACCAATTGGTTTAAATATTTTTTTTATTTCCAAATCTGGATATCTCTCCAATTTTCTGAATTCAACTGTTGAAAAATCAGTGACTTAAAATAAGGTACCAACAGGAATTGAGATTATTCGATATTACCACGTGCGCAATCGTAGTGCTAACCTATACGCCAAAATTGACGATTCAACCTAATCTTGTTACTTGAGGAAATTAGCTGGGTTGTATGACCTGTTATTTAATTCTGACGGCCATATGAAGAAGAGAGCCATAATATTCTCAAAACGTCAATCAAAATAAACCGCCAATCTGGTAATATAAAGTCTTTGTATGTTTTTAATAAACCGTATAATTTAGGAGCTATTAGATTTAATTATTTATACCTATATGAGTGTAATTACTACCTAACCTAAAAAAAAGTTAAAACCCAACCCGTAGACTTGTAATAATCTACATCCGGTGAATGTTCAAGAGATATATTCTCTTCATTTTGACATCTATAACTTGCAATAATTAATGTCACCTTACCATTCCTAAGAGGTACATCAAATTGATGTTTAAACTAATTATAAGTTTAGCTTGTAATACACAGTAAAGTTAACACCATAACGACTAGCAGATGGTTTAAATTTGTAGCCGCTTTGGTTGCGTTCTAAAAGATAATACAATTAACCTCATCCATCGCGTACGCCTTTGATGCTTGAAACTGCCGCACGTCAGCAGAAAATACAATTTCGTCAGACGATGCACAAACCTTTGAAAGAGAAAATTGGAAAATCTTTGTACTATAATACCAAATTTAAGACAACGAGAACAGCAAAGTTTTATAAAAGAAGTAGAGTTAAAAATACGAAAACGTTAAATACCTAAACTTAGAGAAAAAAATGCATACAGCAACAATAGAAACTGATATGTACAGGGTGTTTCTAATATGTGTGGGGTTATATGAAAAAGTGCGTGTAACAAACATTAGTTCACAATGCTAATGATTTATAAAATTGCCAAATTCCTGACGCTGTTGCGCGAGAGGGGAGAAATAATTTTTGGTAAATGTCTTGAGGGCTGTCCTCCAGTCCGGGACTCTAGTTTCGAACAATTTTTGTACTTATTCATGTATATGAGGTGTTGAACACCGAACGGTTACTTCTTTATCAGGTAGCGGTTAGTTTTTGTATACCGTTCGATAACGGACTCTGTTTAGTTTTCAATGCGTCAATCCAGCTGCTCAGTTCTTATCGCAATTCATTGCAATACATCAGTGTTGCCAAATCACTCGCAGGGCAGGCTTCGGACGTTTTTTGTCCCATAATTAAACTACATTATGCGATTACATATTATTGCATCTAAATAAGACTCTTCTAAAATCCTCATTTATTTCAGAAATACCTTGCATGTTTAAGATTCTATTCAGGTTTTAAAGACCAATAAATTTCTCCCAGTTTAAGTTTACAATTTACGTCCCATCGTTCGCTTATCTTTTTGAACTACTTCCCAGGATGTACGTTCCTTATAGTTGAGGGAACAGGCTTAAATTTATCTAAATAGGATATATTGGCCCAGAAAACGTATTGACTACATTTACAAAAGATCCAAAACACAAGGCGGGTACGTACTTATGTACATTGCCGAAGAACTTTTGCTCGAAAGAACTGGCAGTTAGCCAATCAATTCACTCGAACTCGAGATATACGTACACACACATATGTATTTAGTCCACTGGAATCGTATATCTACCCACGAACAAGTCTGTGTCTTGTCTGTTGGAGTTGCTTCTGTTTTATTGACTACTTCGAACAAATAATACAAAAATACCCGACTCAACTCCGCACGCGGCACTACAGGTCAATTAAAAGCCAAGGTCATTAAGAATTTAAGGAACTGGAGTGCAAAACGGAATCATCAATTACATCTAACAAATTTATTAGGTACATACCTGAGAGGAGAAGCAGGTTTTGATGAACTGATTAATATTAGGCATCAGTTCAAATTAAAATCTTACGATATTTTGCATGGCATGACTATTGTTTTAAATTTATTATGTGACGGAAACGATGGATATTGATTTAATGGGCGAAAAGTGGAAACACTACGAATAAAAGTAACTATTAAAAGCGTTAAAATTAAATATTTTTAAGGAACGGTCGATGACCCACTGGTTAAGGGAGTTGGCTCTGAACCGAGAGAGTCCAAGTTCGAACCCCGGTCGGAACAGCAAAAAAAAATCTCCTATCGAAGGCAAAACTAACTACTTGAAAATACACAGATATGCCTCTAGCATACTGCTTTGGTTCACAGTTGACGTAAAATTCTTCAACCTAATGCATAATTATCAAAAAATTCAGGAGTTTACATTAGAATTACGTCCAAGTAAACACCGTATCCATTCATACACCTGCTAGTTATAGAACTCCTGGGATTGTTAGAATTTACTTTAACTTTCTGCATTATAAATTATCAGCCTTGATTAACGTGGTGTTTTCCTTCAGTTGAAAAGACACAGCATTCATTGAAATGGAATGGTAATAAGATCCGGCAGCCCTAGAATCTTTAAAATTCATTTATACAATGAAAACATTTCTTAAACATTACATCAAACGAATAACGAATCCCCTTTCTGTTCTGCTTTAGCGATTCGGATAAAATAGTTCAGTCTTTGAGAAGAAGAGCCACGCTACAAAAGACACTGGACGACTTTTTTGTTTTGCTTATCTCTTTAACTCTATTATATTGCTCAGCCATAATTGATATAGAATGCTTAAGTCAATAGATATACAACTTAGTGGCTCAATTCCTTTTTTCATTCATTTCGTTCCAGCATCTATTGTTTTCTAGCCTTAATTAAAAAGGCTTTGTTAAAAAATATCTATTCTCTACTTCAGTTGCTGATATTGATAGGCATAGATGAAGCTGCGTTTCTAAAAATAACAACGCGACTTTTTATCTGCCTCTAAGGACACCATACAAATAAATGATAATTACTTGTAGTTAATAGGGTAAATAATTCAATGAGCTTTTTAGCTCAATATGAGATTACTCGAAATGCCTTCAACTCTAAATGTGGTTGGACTCACATGTTATCTTTAACCGATCATCCCATTCCCATAAAACTCATATAGAACATTGAACATTAGCTAATCTACATTACCCTTTGCTCCCATCTTCTCTTGTTCCCTCTACTCCAACTCCACAGTCATGACTCAGAAGATACCTTACCATGAACCTTCCTATGACTTTACGTGTGAGGTAACCAAATGACCAAAAATCACTTGTATTATCTCCAACGCTTCGAAATTGTCTATTAATGTGTTTTGGGGCTATCTGACTCTCTGTAGGTACATTTATATGATATATTTATAAAAAAGAAACTCCCCACCAAGATTACCATATCAGTTTTATGCATTTGCACGATGTATGCCCATATTTATGTTTATACTTTATATTCACGTTTATCCGAAAAATTGAAATTGCCCAACGGAATCCACATATATAGCACATGTTTATCTTTGCGTCATTTTAAAGATGTGGTAGTAAATTTTATCGAAAATAAGTACCTGTGTGAGGCGATAGAGTTCATTTTGAGATATTATTACTGCAATCACGGTAATGTAGCTTAAGAATTTGTTTCCATTATGATGAGGATATCGTTCGGAAAGCATGCCTCCAGGCAAGGAAGCCACGTAAGCGAAACAGATATTTAAATGAACATAAAGTTCGTATATCCACTTACAGATTTTGTTGCTACGGGAGGAAAGATAATATTATTCTCTAACTCTCTGGGGTACACGGTTGATTGTTGGCTGTACAAAACACTTTCCTAATGGAGATAATCAACTGCCTTAGGCTGTGCTAAGGCAAACAAAATCGAAAGAAAATACGCAATAAGTAGATATATAACGAAGTTTCGTTTATTACTCAATTCTACAGTAACTCTGTTGAGTTTGGATGAAATTACATTCTCAGAGTATTTCCTGTGACGTAAAGAGGATGACTCAATTTTCCACCTATATATTCAAGTAAAGCTTCTTTTAGAATTTGAAGACTTTTTTTCTGAATACAATATGGCTAACTACAAGCAGATTTCGGTTGGTATAGTTGTTTATAGCAACAACAACATCGCCGACGTTGAGAATTATATTGTAATAGCAAAGTTCTACGACCGTAATGGTAATTACTATACAAGAAATATATGCAGAAGGTATTTCGAGAGCCTGCCAAACGAAGAAGATTTAGAATTCTTCAACGTCGAAAATTATAACATTCTGCAGATGACAGGTGAACTCATTGGAGCTGACGAAGGAGTCGGGAGCGATTACTGCAGCAGCAGTTATGAAGATAGCGATGATGAAATCATGGAAGGATAAAGTATAATAAGTAGCCACTTCTAACGTACAAATGATTGTAGACTAAATTATTAATAAAAAACCTTAAACCGCTTTTTCTTGTGATGGTCTAAGTAAGAAAAATAAAGTTTACTTAAGGGCATTGACTCATTCAGAAATTGAAGAAAAAGTTCAGTACTCCAATTAAGGCCATAGGCATAAACTCAACAAGTTTGAATTCGTTCGAAGTCAAGGACTTCCCTCCTCCTCCTCAGTGTCATAGAACCGGCGAATACATACTACTGGCGCGTTAGCTCCCATTTCGGAAGTTGCGTCGACAAAATCTTGACGTTAGAAATCTAAACCACTCTGATTAAAATTACATCATTTATAGCCAATATTTCTTCTCCTTAACAATTCTGATTTTTTATCAGTTCTTTTTGTATTCTCTATAATAATTTAAAACATGCATATATGATGCTTCACTTTAGGTTCACCTCTTTTTTCGTGTCTCAAATAAAATAGATAATTACCTACGATATGTTTGGAAACTACTGATTCAAGCAGAAACAAAACGATTTGTAAACGGTAGCAAAACTCAAGTTTAACAAGTGAATCGGGCAAATATACGTACACGTTGTGTGCACTTACAAACATGTACAGTAATAATACGTAATTACTTCGGATCCTTTGATGTAAAAGCCACCGATTGTCCGAAACAGAACAAACTGTTCATGTTGAACTACGTTTGTTTTACTTTAATGGCCAATGAGAACCGCTTTGCGAATTAAACACGAAATACTAACAAATCAAACCAATTTATGGTTTACTTCCGTTTACCAATATCAGCGGGAAATGATTGCTTTATTTTTACCTTAAGCTAGTTCCGGTGTTACAGTAGCAAGTATAAAAATAAACTGCAGGGTATTTTTTTGAACGTATATCTTTTATGGGATGTTACTAATAACCCAACCTCACATTCAACATAAAATATACTTATATATACGCTCAGAGAATAACACTTATCTCAAACTTCGCAAAAATCTTTAAAAAATTAATAACAAGTCAATAAATAATAATAAACAAAAAAATTGGCGCTATGCCATAATTTATTTTAAGATCAAATATATAATAAAACGTGTTTGGTGAATATTTTGTCGAAAACACAATACACCAGACGCAGATCGTGATTTCGAACTCATTGGTTCTCATCAGCATTCAACAGCAACTACCCTGAGGCGCTGATGAGAACCATTGAGTTCGAAATCACGATCCACGTCTGGTGGTTTCAACAGAATTCTGATAAAGCACTTTGCATAGATATGTTTCTGTTCATTCAGTTATAATTTAATTCCTATATATTTATTCTATTTTGTGTTAGAAATATTTTTATTCAAACGTTTATTCTTTTTCTTACAGGTGAGTTAACATTCCACGAAAAGAATTTTTATTAGAAGAAGAGCAACTTTGTAAGTAAATATTTTATTAATGCTGGAAGTAATGGGAATTCTAAAAACAATTTTTACGGTGCTTTTAAAGTAAATTCTAGATACATTAATTCAACTCCTTTGAAAGCAGTTTTCCGCCTTAGTCAATTTAATAAATTCGGGAGGAGATACATATTTAAATATCCATAAAAGCAACCAGTTCTTTTTTTGAGGAATTGAAATAAAAAAACTTTAGTTTATCAAAAGCTAAGCTTTTTGTCCTCCCCCTTTTCCGAAAGATCATTACTACACCAATAGCATTCAAAGAATCCAAGCGGAGCAAAATTATATTAAAAAAAGAACAATAATGTCCTCTTTAATCGATCTGGTATGAACTGAAAGGAAGATAAAATGAGATAATTTCTTATCGCGTTTTATTTAAAAGCTAGTCCTCTCACTAACTGTCAGTGTGGTCATTCAACGCGAGAGTCAAGTAAACACATCATCAAAGTCTGAAGCCACGTTTCGTCTAATCGTTGAACCATCGCAGTGATGCTTTCGTCGAGCCGGGGCGAAGAAATTCCGACCGAGAGCTCCTTAAATGATTTAAGCGAGGCGTATATACAAATGTAGGCGTGTTTCCGAGGCGCCTAGAGGCGAACATTGAACACTATTTTTCTAGAGCCTCGTTTTATGCCTCGGTACGTACGCAACATTTGTCGCCTCGCCTCAGTTCGCCTCGTTCGCGCGCAGATGAATAACCAGCTTTAGCTGTTTCGTCGTATCTCCACTGCTTGCTATCTTGCCAGTAGCAACCGTTCAATTTGCAGTGGAAAACTGGCAGCACATATACCCATGACGTTGTGTACTTTGATCGAATTTAAATTCAGTACGTTACACTGCAAACCTTTTAGACTCTCCAACTTAAAATGCGTCTACTAACATACTAAACGTATTCCGAGTAAGTCACTCCCGCGGGCTAACCATAGTCCAATTGGAAGCTTCTTAGGGCAAATACAGCGTCGAGAGTCTCTGGGAAAATATATCTATCAAGGGGTCTTCAATAAAACAAATATAAATCCGAATTTAAATTCGTGTCTATCTGGAAATTACTCGTTTAAAATTCTACTAAATCAACAAAACTGGACAATCCCTAACTATTTTTATCGAGAAGTACTTCGACCTCCAGGTGCCGGTTTTATATTTTATATCTAACACTTTGTGTAGAGCCTGGCGTGGGTCTTCTTAAATCTCCTATAGAGCGCAAACACGTGTCAAAAATTTTACCATAGCCAAATAGAACGCTCCAGTCAGTGGTGTCTGTTGCATGAAGTCCTAGAAGCAAGTGAGAAACCGTGACATGGGCGCTGTTAAGAGTCCCAATTTTACTTTACGGACGACAAAGAGAAAAAGTTAGAAGCATTTGTATCATGTTACACATGAATAGTGAACATATACTAAATAGAAAAAGTCTGTTTATTGGAAGAATCAGGAGGACAATAAAGACAAAAAAGCTGTGGAAGTCAATAAAAGACATGAGAAAGGACGCTGTCTGATAAAAAAAAGGCTAATTAGAAAGATATAATCTAAAACAGGAGTATAGGGTGGCAGAAAAAGACTTTTATTGTTCTCTACAACATAAGTATGTGGTTGCGAGTTCAACCATTCTTCATACTCTTTAATGACAACGGATCTCTCACTGTACCATAGATATGGACTATGAACTGAGCGTTCTCTATTCAGCTGCAAAGTAAATATGTACAGAAAAGGTCAGTAGTCGTCTCTTTCTAGAATTTTGATTGGTTCACGTCACAGCTCACAGTTGTACAGCGCCTGCGTCACTACAGACGTACAGGTACCGGCCGCACGATAGCTTTCTCTCTTTCTACAGGATGGTCAATTCTTGCTTGCTCAGTTCAGTCTGTCTTTCTAAGCAACTATACCCACCGAAAGCAAATCCAAGTTTCACAACCATTTTAAGTTCCTAACGTTAAAGTTTAAGGTTATAATTATCCTCGTATTTCCTCAGAAATGACGTTGAATCTTTACATGAAATCCAAAAAGTTTATGATGGTAAGAAGCGTTAGTGCCTCGAGTGGAATGGCATACTAGATGATACAATGTGGGTCGTGCGTAATCCTTAGCGTGAAAACAAACTCAAAATACGTTTAAAGGTAATTTGCTAGATAATTTAACGTTTCAGTGCCTTCTCGGTAGTCGCCAATTTTCCCTTGAGTTTTTCATTGGAAGAGGCGTCATTTTTCTTGGCAAATGGCAGCACTTACTCCCGGGATTATTAAACTGCAAAAATTATGAGATCCACCATGAAATACCGGCACCAATAAATTAGACTATGCCACGGAAAGGCACTAATTTATTTCGCGGTTACCGTTGCACGTTTTTCTTTATTATGCACTCCATTACTTAACGCTATTATTATACTTTTCCATCGTTTTCCATTTAGAGTGGTAACTGTAGGTATTCGTTTAAAACCATAGATGACAGCATAAATATATGTTTCCGTACTTCAAACTCGAAAATCTTCACGCCCTATTTATTCATATTGCCACAAGTGGTTCAGCTTTTGCGTGCTGTATAAGTGTTTTGTAGTTACGTATAATTTCATTATGTGGTACTTTTGATATTCCCCCAACTTACTTTAATTAATTAATTACAATAAGATTAAAATAAGTGCAGAAGAATGTCATGCAGATTTTATTCCATTTTTCAAAACTCAGAGTGAAAGTCAATGTAACTGTGTACAAGATAAACTCCCTAAACAGGGACAAAATGGCTCTTTAAATATTTACAGACCTACAAATCACATCAAATTTTTTATTAGATGATGCCTCCAGTTATCGTAGGCGTTCGATATTGTTAAATTGTCAAGCTCTGTAGTGATTGATTATCAGAATGTGTTCAGCTTAAATTGGTAAAGTTCAACTTTAAAAACAATCAATCAATTTGAAAACAGTCTTCCCTTATTAGTTGAAACAACTATAAATAAATGAGTTTTTGTAGGAAGTTCCATTTAAAGTTTCCTATATTTTAACAAAAGCATTTTATAAATTACCATCGCATTTACTTATATAGTTGTGCAAAACTGTCATAAATATTTCGTTAAAAAAATCTTGACCTTCAATTGACTTGTCCTTCGGCCTTAAGATAAATTTTAAGATTAACCCTTAATTTTCTGTAAAAGTAAAAAAGTAAACGTTTTGTATTATTTTTACGCTGAAAGGACCTTTATGTGCTTTTTTATTCCGGTACCACAATTTAAAAAAATCTCCTTAACTTTGAATTATCTTTTAAAACGAATTCAAAAGTCACTGGTTCGTTTAAAATGAGTCCCTCTGCACATTATTCCTACATTTCACTAAAAATTCCGCTTTGTGTTTTTTATATATGTACTTCAGATTAGTTTTATGACGCTTTCATTACAACCGTAAAAAATCCATATTTAATATGGTAATGATTTTTGATTTCTTGAATTCAAAAGACAGATTCGTGTTTGCATACTGTTTTAACATAGGTACCTACTTTTATTAGGAGTAAAAGCCAGGCCTATATCACGGTGCTTTTAGTAATAAAAAAATACTAGGAATACGCTTTACGACAACTTACATTCTCACTTTTATTGCGAAATATATCTCTACCAAAAGATATATTGACACATCTACCGTGTATTTTATGAATGCTTAAAGTGCAATTTCGAGTAAAAGCCGATGTTAAAATTTTTTATCATGTTACCGAAGGTGACAAAATTTCAAAGAACAACTAGAATGCCTAATGCCATAATTTACCTACTACTACATTCATACATTTCTTCATCATGTTTTCTTTAATTAAGCCCAAGCAATTACAACCTACTGAAGTAATTATTCTTTCACCATAATATGGCCACTGGTTTTGAAACAAAGCATGGTATCTGCCTGTTCTGTATTTTTGGTGAAGGAAGACCTTAAAGACATAGGTACCTAACCACACATTCGCATCCTACATTGAGAATTTATAACCTAACAAGTCACCACAAATCTTTATAGGAATTGAGTCAAAATAATCATTAATTATTGCGGTCAAGACTGGATAAAAGTCAATTATAGCTGATCGCTTCTTATCTATTTATTTAATGAATTAACTCTCGATTGAAACCCGGTGGTTCGATAGTTTACAAAACCAACAGCAGCGTGCGATTGATTGACGTGAGCAAACAATTTAGAATATGGACTCCCCGACATCCATTCTACGAAACTCTACTGATGATTCAGTTTGCCACAATCCACTCAAAATTTATTTGACATTTTAATTAACGAACCGCAATTAACGTTATAGTTCCTAATAGCAAGTTTCTCTCACATCCACCGTCATATCTGTTTCATCAACGATTATAGATTACTCCTTTACAATCGGTTAACAGTAACAACCTGTAATGTTTTGATTGTTCTTTCAGAGATGGTGATTGATACATTTGTTTTGTCATTTATCGGATAAATTAAATTCTGTTTATCGTTGTTACTCTTTCACTGTGCTGGATATATTTGTGGAATAAAATGTTTGGGCTATCTGTCTTTAACTGAAAGCTGTGCACCAAACAACACACTTAAATTTTGAATCACCTGAGGAGAGAAAACGCCATTTTTATGATGTCCAGGGACATAAAACACAAGCGCTTTTTTTTTATTTTTTATTCTTCATTTACGTTACAATCTTAAAATTGTAACATCAATCTAGATTATTTCCGTTGCTTCTCGAAAATATTTTCTTTCTAAAGATCCTCATCATTCTATCTCAGAACTAAGTGGATACCAATCTCTAATATTCTAAACGTTGATCGTGGAATGTTATATTATATTCTGTAACCTTGGATCAAAAAATTAAAATCCGGAATCTTTTGGAACGTTCTAGATAGTAGTATAGATTCACCGCTTCTATGACACTGAGGAGGAGGAGGAGGGAAGTCGTTTACCTCTAGCAAGTTTAAACATGTTCAATTTCTGTATTAGTCAATGCCCTTAAGTGAACTTTATCTTTCTTACTGCAGTGAGGGTGGTTCAGGGGTACTGCTTTCGCTCACCATAACAAGAAAAAGCGGTTTAAGGTTTTTTATTAATAATTTAGTCTACAATCATTTGTACGTTAGAAGTGGCTAGTTATTAAACTCTATCCTTCCATGATTTCATCATCGCTATCTTCATAACTGCTGCTGCAGTAATCGCTCCCGACTCCTTCGTCAGCTCCAATGAGTTCACCTGCCATCTGCAGAATGTTATAATTTTCGACGTTGAAGAATTCTAAATCTTCTTCGTTTGGCAGGCTCTCGAAATACCTTCTGCATATATTTCTTGTATAGTAATTACCATTACGGTCGTAGAAATTTGCTATTACAATATAATTCTCAACGTCGGCGATGGTGTTGTTGCTATAAACAACTATACCAACCGAAATCTGCTTGTAGTTAGCCATATTGTATTCAGAAAAAAAGGCTTCAAATTCTAAAAGTTCTAAATTTTTGTTTTTTTTTTTGTGACACAATATTGTCATTGTAGAAGTTTATTAAAATTCTACAGCCGCGGTTCATAATAAGATGTCGATGCTTACTAAGTTACTGTCAACTAGCTACTGTTTCAATTTATTCTCATGCTCGAACGTTTATAGTATTTTCTATTACTATAAAGAAATAATGCAAAAGTGTAAAAAAAGATTTATTTTATCATTTTGAAGATAGGTACATTTGTAACCAATTTTTAAGTACAAAAACATTTTCTAATGCGCAATTATATTTTTGAAAACATTTTCTCAAAAGAGATCTTGATCTGGAATATTCTCGAAAAATCTGGAACGTTCAGATCATTCCCGAACATTTCAAATCATTCCCAAAGTAAAATTGAGACCATTCTCTCGAATGTTTCAGATTTTTCTTGAAAATTCCAGATTATCCTGGAATGTTGAAGAACATTCTGTAGAATTTTTGAATAATCTAGAACACATTCAAGTTAAAACTTTCTCGGTCATTCTGAGACATTTCATATCAATCTCTAACAATCTGGAATACATAAAGACATTCTAGAACATTTTGGAAATTTTACGTTCTAGAACTTCCTGGAAAATTCCAATTCACCACTGTTACTCAATGCGTTAGACAAAGATAAATTTATTAAAAAATACAATATCTTGTATAATATTTTTGCCACACATTTCCACCTGTTTCAACTTTACACGATAAAACACTTGTATCATAGAGAAGATGAGGTTCAAAGCTATCTACCGACACAACCACGAGTTAGTGGCATTCGGTGGTTATGGAGAAATCCAAGGACAAACAGAGGAACGCCTATCTTTTTATGACATATGTTGATTAAAAAAGCTACAATTTTCGAAATTGTAGTACCCCATAATTTTCCACAGTAGATTTTAGTCTTTTCGAGCTAAAATCGTTAACTTGTTAGTCGATTCTACAGAAGAAGGGCACCAAATAGGTGTTTGTTTAAACAGTCCTGCGTACAGCATGGTTGGAATAAATATTGTCCTCTCAAGTCAACTCCGTACCCTTCCCATTGTTTACATTCGCGCAATGACATTCGTACCTCACCCCATTTGTAACCCAGAATCAAGTGACAACTATTTGACATCTGAAGGATAGCGCACAACTCGTAAACAAAACGCGTACGTTCCAGAGACGTATCTTAATGAAAACGGAAATGTGTTCGAGTCAGATAACGAAAATGGTGAAAGTAATAATCTATAAACTGTCGTTTCCATGAATGCATTGCAACAAAAAATGACTGAATATTGTCATTGTAACTACCCATATAATTTGACCATAACAAAATGCTGTTTGAAAAAGGAACTGTAATAAATGAATAATTTATCCAGTTTTATCTCCATATTGTTATGACAGGCTTGAATAATGTGATTTGCAAATTGCGGAAAATTTACTAATAGAGTCTCCCGGAAGGTAGTTAACTGGGTTAAAACTTCAATGAAGTAGTTTCGCGGAATTTCACCCGATTTACTTGGTTCAAGGAAAGAAATTTATATTACAAATTTGCACTATCAATAAGGGATTATAAATAATTAATGACATTTTATCTTTGTTACATTACTTTCTCACAATGGCAACGAATTGGATTTTACAAAATGTTCATTAAAAAAAAATTCCTGCAAGAGGAATGAAAAATATTTCAGTTATTTAGTCCCCTTTTCACGTCAAAGAAGTGAATGACTTCAATTGCCTCCTTTATTAACCATATCGATTAGCAAGTGAACTTTGAAGCTAGGTAGATGCAATCTTTTGATTGTTGACGCGTCCAAGGGAATAAGTAACTAGGTTATCCTGTCTGGATTGGACACCGCACCCAGCAGGAACGGGTCCCCACCCCTTCCCGGTTCGTTTCAAGCCAGTTGTGCCGTTTCCTGCGAATAATTAAATCAGGTCAGGGAGCGCAACGTTCTACAGTGTTGTTAGCAGTGTTACAGCCCGAAGTGCATGTTATGGAATCCCCGATCTTATGCAAAAGGTAACTGCCCAGCTTTATATCTTCAAAAAAGAACGAGCTGACGATGAGGTTAAACGCTTTTAGTCCTGGAAGTCCTTTAATAAACGTGAATGTAACTAGCAGGGCGAAAATTGTATTGAAAGTAATAATTATCCGAAATATTTGTTTATCACATTCTGATTTCTTTGCTTTTTCTGAAGTCATCATAACGTGATTTTGTATGCATAACCAAAGACATCGGCGTTGTATATATATGACCCTTTTACAGAAAAATAATGTGGCCAATAAATAGTAGTCGGTCATCAGTAATTAGTGGTCAATAGACAATCGTCAGTGGTCAGTCTGTACCGTATGAGCTAACATGTATATGCTGCGTGTAGTGGTTGTGGTTCTGAGAAGAACCAGTTGGAGATGCGGACGCTTATTTCGGCATCCGTGGTGAAGGATGAATACCTCTCGGTAATAGGGTGGATACCTCTTCGGCATCTGAGAGTGCAAGGAGGATATCTCTTTGGTATCAGTGGAGAAGGAAAAGCGAGTCAGAGTTAGACTAATTTATTCGATTATCAGTTGTCAGTCATCAGTCGTCATTAATGAATAGTCCATCACCACTAATCAATCTTTAATAGCCAGGCATCAGAAATCACTCGTCAGAAGTCAGTCGTCGTTTTTCAATAGTCAGTCGTCATCCGTCAGTACTCAGCAGTTAGTTTTCATTAGTCAGTAGTCAGAAGTCAGTCGTCTGAAGTCAGTCATCAATAATCAGTAGTAGCTCATTATTGTAGGTTATCAGTTATCAGTATTGAATAGTCAGTCGTCACTAGTCGGTCGTCATTAATCAGTAGTCGGCCATCAGTAATAAGTTCTCAACAGGCAATCGTCAGTGGTCAATCTTCAGAAGACAGTAGTCGGTTATCAGTCGTCATTAGTCAACAGTCAGTCACTAGTAATCATTCGTCAATAGTCAATCATCATAAGTAACTCGTAAGAAGTCAATCGTTATTAGTCAGTAGTCAGTCATCAGTAATCACTCGTTAATAGTCAGTACTCAGACGTCAAACGTCATTAGTCAGTAGCCGGTCATCAGTAATCAGTCGTCAGTCGTCATTAGTCAGTAGTCAATCATCAGTAGTCAGCTGTCAGTAGGCAATCATCAGTAGTCAGTCAACAATAATCAGTCGTCAGTAGTCAGTCGTCATTAGTCAGTAGTAAAACTTGTGTAAGAAACGCACAAGACGCCACTGTCACAGTTTCATTGAGAAAGTATTTTTAATTTCTTTCAACGCTTTCAGTTTAATGATTTCTGAAAGTATAAATACTTTGTGGGCATTGCAGTGGTTATGAACTAGTCGTTAATTCTTTTACGCCGAAACAGTGCTAATCTTATATCAAAACAAGTCCATTACAGTATAAATTTAGAAGGGAAAAGCCCGATTTGATCGCATGTTTAGGTCTAGATTGCATGATAGAAACAGTTTCGATCCGCATTCGAAACACACCTTTCATTTTGTTCAATTTTCTTCATCCTGGAAACGAAATTAGCCAAAATCTCTGTAATTTCGTACGACTAAGCGTCAAAAAGGAATTGACTTATAGAAAGGGGGATGATAGTCAAAGTTATATTTCTTGAAAAAATTCTAATAACTAAATGAGGTCACAATCACAATTCTGATTCATTGCACATAAGAAAACGAAAGCTCTGCAATCACTAATTAGTTTCAGCGTTTTTTTAATCATTAGCTCCTTCACATTAACAGTGTTTCAAAAACCAAAGAAGGCCTTAAAATCAACAAACATTCCCGATACTCAATGAGATATTTTATCATTCTCTTCTTTTATTTCTATGAACGTTAAGGTAGATTTGGCTAAAGGTTTTGTGTTACATGCCTTCGAATGTTTAAATTAACCTATGTTTTAAACTTTTAAACATGAATCGTAATTTATAGCACCATTTTTAATTAAGTTGTAAATCTAATTACCGTAAACAACAATCAAGTTTATAAAACCGCAAACTTTTATGGAATGAGGTTAGGTTAGGTATTTTTATCCAAATTTAGCCAGTATGCATGAACGTTCTGAACTGTAGACATTAAGTATGGCTCGTCCGTTCTTTTAACAATGCGTTTTAAAATTTGATGCTCAGGGATGCCAATATTGAACCTACAAAATCCAAGTAAAGCACTTAGTAAATACAGTGACCTATATAAAAACAAGGTACATAGACTGCCAGCTTGTCCAGACTGAAGTGTAGGTACATGGTGTTCTAGGTGATACATATTTACCTTTACATAAGTTACATACAATGTCGGATTATGTGCATCGTTTCATGTGAAAAGTTCATGTTGCGCCCCGATAATGGATTTAGCCCTCGCAGCAGCTCAAGTCGCTACTTCTTATCGCTATCCGACATGATAATAATGAATATTTAACGCGGCTATCACGACTACACCACCGACCTGACGTCAGGTGTTTACCATCGATCCCTTTTTCACTAAATTAAAAATAAATGTTTTAATTTAATACGCTCCTCTGAACATGGATTCGCTTTTATCACCCACGAATGTCGGAAATGTAAATGGTAACTTTGCCCCCACAGAAGGAAACGGATATATTCGAAACGTATACCTACGCCATAATAAACTGTGCGATATGATGCGGTAGGATATCAGAAAGAGATCTAAACCAACGTTGTAGACGAAGCTATTGGATAGAATACTCCGCATAGAAATATGGTTGACAGGCGTAAAAGAGATAAGACGTTAAACAGTCATCTTTTTTCTTCTTCTTCAAAATTGTTGATGTAAAGTAGTTCTCGACTAGGAGGGATAAGACGTTCACTTTTTATCTTTAACCTCCACACTCCATGATATCTTTCATCAGAGCACCATAGGCAGTTCCAGCAGAATACAGACGAAACTGAAGCTCCTGCGTTTAAAGGTAGACTAATAAATAATCCACTGCAAATTGCAAAAGGAACGTCATCTGTAATGATCGCTATAAATACTAGGTTCTATAAGATTTTGTGTTCTCTTGGAGCTGTCTCAAGGTGCCTATCCATCTGCACGAGTGTGAGAACGAGGCAAGAGAAGCGAGCTGAACAAATTCCACTGTTATACAAAAAAAAATAGATTCGCCTCTAACCAATTTACCATTTACCACCGAGAGTAAAAGACCTGACAGTTTACGCGTGACGTCATTCAACCAGGCCAATGAAGAGAACCAAGAAATTTATTAGCATAAAAAAATTTAATCGCAGATTCTTGTAGAAATCCATGGGAAGAGCATACATATGTGCAAGTTTCTAACACTGGTTAATAATTGTTACTATTGTTTAGTTGATGTTTAAAGTTTTTTAAAACGCGTTTTTGACCTTCTGATGCTTACAAAGCGAAAACCGTGATAACAGTTGCCTACACCGGCCTGGACGAATGACTCATCGATGACATCGAGCGTAAGTCTACTCTTGGGGGTGACGGCCTGGCGCGCCTCAGTAACCCGTCCACGTTCGCGTTATACAAGTGGAAAAATACCTTAACGAAGATAGGATCGCCGTAATCTACATTTGGTAGGTAGTTTTCAACGGAACACTGTCCAAAAATATATTGTATTTAATTTTGGTGTGCACGCAAGTTGTGTTAGACACAGGCTCAGTTCAACAAGAGTAATTACCCTTAATTGAAAATGATATTGTGAAATATTATTGAACCTACTATTCATGGCGACCACAACAGCGTTTCCTTTTGTACTACAGTGGCTCATCATTAGCATCTCACATGCAGCAAGGCCGTCCATAAAATCCACAATCTAAAAGTGAAATTAGTTCGATGTATTTTGCCTCATAAACAGAATGAAAGGATGCAACAGTATCATTTAAAGTATGACGCTTGATTCTTTTGGTCTTTTGTGTTTAAAAAGCGGATAATATCTCCTACTGTAAGGGTGGATATGAATATACCCAATATAAAGCATCGTCTATATTTCTTACTATATTCTTTTTTAGAAAAAGGTACCTATATATAACAAACAAACTTGAAATAGTCTGGAGCATTTTCGCTGATAAATATCTCGAAAATTCACGGCACGTTTTACAATCTTCCGAGCCATGAAAATTGAAAAATTATTACGAACTGGCGGCGCCGGAGAGCTATAAAAGCTTCTATAATAACTTATTTTTTTCACCTACTTTCACTCCTTTAACAATTTCATAACGCCTTTGTACACCTACTGTAGGCTTATATTTGAAATTTTGTGAATATTTTATGTACACCTTTAAATCCACAAGCCTAATAAAGAAGGTTTTTTCATATTTAGCGCGTTTCATTACTTCTTTCTGCCTTCCCTCTTTAAATTATCGTTTAACGCATATTTAAAATCCTCCCGTGGTGACTCGTAGGTAAACGAAAAATAATGTTTCTTTTGTTTTTAGAAAAAATTATTAAAGTTTATTTTTGAATACCTACTAATTTGTTACTTTTTTAAAAAGCTGATATACTGAGTTAAAATTTTAACTATGGAGAATACGGAGACAAGCCGAGGCGAGACAGAGCTGCGGGCGAGGAGCATGCACAATTATCAGGCGCGGGAAACTGGATCCTCTTCGAGTTAGTACTTCAACAAAAATTCCATAGCTACTTGAAAGCCTTCTTCGTTTGGCGCCTCGCAATCTCCAATACTTATTTGTTCATCATTGGCTCGCCTGAGTTGCATGATATTTTCTGAAGATACCTCGTTCTGGAGTGAGTACACTGTGTCCCTGTGATCCTATACACTAAGCTGCCACTGTATACTTCAAAGAATCTTCCCTCATTAGTAAACTTATTCTACCTTTACCTGAAGCTCACTTATTCGCACTAGGAATGATGTTTTTTCTTTACAATTAAGTAAAAAATTCTTGGTAAAATTTGATAAAGCGTTGATAGATTCCACGTTTACTAAACTATTATTTTTTATATTTTCAATGTAGCAACTTAGCCTAAGACACACCATAAATCTAGTTCGATAAATTATATCGAAGAAGGTTTTTTTAACGTGTCCCTCAGCTCTGAATCAAATCGCTCCTATAAAACTTCCCCTGTCGTTTCTCAAGGGTTGTCCACTCATATAATGGCTCTGTCAGAATGATGTACAACCTTAGTTGTCGGTAGCATGCACTATTCTTTTTCAAACCGTTCTCGTTCGGCCATCAAAGAAAGTCTCATAAGTGAACAAACATTATTTATAAATAAATCGATATTTCAATGCGGAGAGAAAACACATAACAAGTTTAATGTAAAATTATATCGATGCCATAAATCAACTGCTGCAGTTTATGTTACACATGAAAAAAAGAAATTATGCACCTCGTGGGTAAAACTACTGCACTGCACCAGTAATGGTCTTTTTGGTTTTTTTTGAAAACTATTCCAGCAAACAAAGGATCTATTTTCATATTATTTAGTCTTTTGTAAATGTCTGAGGACTTTTTAAACATTATTTACTAAACTGTATGACCTAAAGGGATGTCTATAAACTTTGATATTACCCATAAGTAAATTCTTTTAAAAAACAAGAGTCGAGACGGATCGATGATGAACGTCTTAGACTATCTAAAGGACAAAGAACCGTCAGATAAAATTTCATCCGACGCGTGTGCATATATCCAATTAAAGGCGAAAACCCTGGAGTTAACAGGTGTCATATAACTATAAATGAAAGCTTTAAATATCAGACAACGTGCTGCACGTAATTGGAAATCTGGGTCACTGTGGCTTACTGGCTCCAGCATGCATTCCAGCGAGGAAACATTCGCAGCGAAACGACTTCCCAAAAGACCTTGTTTAAACCCATTCGGTTTCAATTGATTTTGAAACTTATTCGTAGCAACAGATGGGGACAGGATTCCACATTCGATTTTCCAGTGCTGTGAATCTTCCTCCCTCTAGAATTTATGTATTAAGATTTATGAATATAAAAACGCATACATCAGGAATTTATGGCTCTCATAAAAGGTTAGAAATACCTTTTAATAGCAACAAAACACATTGAAAGTGTCACATTCAAATTTAGGATATGATACGATACGCATAAAAATCAGTGTACTCATCGAATTTATAAAATTCAAACCAACCGAAGTTATCTCACAGATTCGAACGTTCACATGAGATTTCCTTTGGAAATATAGAGGTTCACGATTGTATAAATATAAAAATTTGCTCTACAATTGAAAATAAAAGTGCACAGTGAATATGAAATTATTTGAAAATTAAGTTGATGACATCCTGTGGAGTAATGAACTCCGGAAATAAAATATTACTCCATTTGGATCTCCGGAAGGTGACTTCCTCTGTGGATGTAATCGTAAAAGTGTTAAGGGTAAGCGAGAATAAGAGTCGGAGCTGGTGCAAGTAGGAAGGTTACAAATTTTAAAAATTGAGATGAATGAGCTAAAATTAGATATAGTGGATGTTGGTGAAGTTCGTTGCCCAGAAGCCGGAGCTTTCTGGTGGATACTTTATAATATTACATACTCTGAATGGTGGTTCTTTAAAATTTATAGCTTGTCAAAAGTATTCAACGACCCTGTTATCAATCAATCAGAAAAACTTCAGTTGCACCAAACTGTGTTTATAAGGAAAACATGTTTCCCATTCTCAGGAATTGACTGAAACACATTATGCGTATATGATTTACTGCTATCTAGACTTTAATTCCATTTTTATTTTTTACCCACGAAAAATAAATACGAAGTGAGAGAAGAGTAAAAGGCCTTTTTATTGTGTTAGATATAAGACTTCCTCAGAGCTGCAATTCTAGACCTCAATAATATACGTACATCTAGAATTGTAGCCCTGAGGACGCCTTTCAAAACATAGAAGTCGGTTTTTCACAATAAAGAAACTTTTTACCCTTTTCTGACTTGAACCTACTTTGTTTTTACTGATTAAGGGAAGATATGGATATTAAAAGGAAGTGATATTTTCAGAATTTAATTATATTGTCACGTGTAAGCGAAGGGCAGCATAGAATATAGACAACCCATTATACATGTAACAAATAAAGATCGGCTTGTGACGTATTAAGAATCAAGAACTGCGTAGATCTTGCTAGAACGCTCTAGAATTAGCTTCTCGAAGCGTCCAGAACGACTATCTAGCCTTTTTTACAATTTCTCAGTAGTGAATTCGCTGGTACCTTCTAATTTTAGCGTTAACGTTTCATTTTCGCTTTTTTGTACTTCCGCCATTGTAACGGTAACGTTTCTCTACTTTTCTGCAATTTGCTCTTTTTAGAGTGGCAAATGTAAGAGAAAATCTTTGCTGTCACTGGAAATTCATGAAACTCTTATTTCACCTCCTTCCAGTCGAAAATGGATTCGTACTTACACGTTGTGCATGCGACATGGAAAGCAGACGTCTGAGTCTAGACGATGTAACAGCTGCAGTTTTATAATTCATAACATAATTTCTGAAGAATTAACTTCGTAAAGACGTAATTCCCTGCGGGAACGCCCAAGAACGTTTGCGGAATGGAGAAAACATTAGAGGTTTCTGTAACGTTACATTGCAGGTTCCCTCTTAGGTCACGTTCTCCTAATATCATTAACAAATTTCATTTCAATTCATATTCCAACTCAGTCGTTACGGTAATGTTCCATGTTCAAAGGTAAAACCGTTTAGTGAAATTTCCTATTTCCCTTATCCGTTTATTTTTCCCAAAATTTCACAATTACGTAAATACGATTTTAAACGAGGGTGTAGTTAATTAAGGAAGTGAAAAACATGCCTACAAATGTAAAACAGCCTTTCTAGTTCATTTATATTCACACGTTCACGCAATTAGCAAATTTTAGCAGTTTACAGGGTGTACTTTCTTGAATCTACAATATGAAGTATTTCAACACTTAAAAATTGATTCCAATTAGTGTTTCACATTATAAAAACGTTTTGTTCTTACTACAAGAACCTCTAACCTCAAACATTGAACCCCATGTCGATTACATCTACTGTAAATATATTGTATGAACTGTACTTTTAATTATTCATATACAAGATTTATATTTTACTTTCTACGCTTTAAAAATTAGAGTGGAAAATGGTAAATGACTAACTCACTTAACGTTTGATCCTGAGGGTTGCTTTCACTTTCACGATAATAAATTCAAGTTGGGCTGAATTTTTACAAGGCTTATTAACAAGGATCCAACAACGCTATTCCTTTTTTTTTTTTTCATTTATTTCCCTACTTCGAGAATATTCGATCCTTTCTTTATAAATTAATTACTTACATTTTCATGTTTGTTTCTACTCACGTAAAAAGGTTTCGCTTTTCCAAGCACCAAGGGCTTATTTTGGTAATGAATTTTTTATGTATCGCATGAATCTATTTTACTAAAGCAACACGCCTATTGGTAATGTCATTGAAAGAGTAAATAAAGCAGTATAAATATTGCAAATTATTTTTATTTAATAATTTATTATTCATGTTTACCTTCAAACAAAAAAAAAGTGTGAAATATTAAAAAAAAACGAAAAGTTAATTACATTGGTTTATCTAGTGATAGATTATTGTTAGGTACCTACAGCAGCTGCTATGAAGACAAGTTGAATTGGTTATCTATAAGTTGGGAGTATTTAGCTGTCGTTAAAAACGTTTTAACTGAAGTTTTTTATCCGAAACCTTTTTTGAATTATGTTAAGAGCGTGGACGTAATCTTCAAACTTATATTTTAACCATTGGTGTACTACGTATATACATAGTGTATAAAAAATATTTTTTTGAAATAATGTATGAGGATAATTGAAAACAGAGGTTTACAAAGCACAAAGAATCAATGAATTCAGAAATATTGGTTTCATATTTCGAACGATTCTATCAATATTTGTTTCGCTCTTGTTTAAATATTATCATCGATTTTCTGTTTTAACATTCACATACAATATTTTATATCAAACTGAAATTAAACTTGTTTCAATCTTTAAAATTGTTGATTTGTGTTTCACCTGACTTCGTTTTCTATAAATTTTCCCAATATAAACAACGACTATTAATTGATCGGTATACATTTCTGTGTAGATATTCGAAAGTTCTACCCCAGTTTTCCTAATTAGATGACATACTGATTAAACCCACGGGTAGATGGTGCCTCTCGAGTTTATCGACGACTCGTCAAACGATGTGCTGCGCCGCATCGCTCTCACCGGATACGAAATAAGCGTGCAATCAATTACCGTGGCGAGTTTTTATTCGAAAGCACAAAAAGAGGTGAAGCCATTAGATCTCCTTGATTGTTCTAAATAAAGACAGATGGAATCTTCTTAGCACAAACCGTTCTCGTAAATTGAATCATTTCCCACAACGACTACGGCGAAGCCCAACTTGAAAAAGAAAAAACTGTTTACGTTTTTGTTCATTTTCACCTCTGTAGAAGAAAAACAACAACAGGAACAACGACCGCGAATACAACACGACCTACACGAGAATCTATTAAACTTCCTCCTTTATCGGTGTCTTCTTTCTCCGAAGATTAATTTAAATTAAAGGGATTACATCCCGGCCTCGGGATTAAGTTAAAATGTAATTAAATCTCAAATTGACGAAAGTCAACATAGCAAGTTCAAATTGGATACAAAGAAGAGTTTTCAGTATTCAGGTTTTTTATTTGAAACGCTGCAGGAAATTACACGAAAATAAATAGAGGAAATCTTTTAAATTGTTTGTGCAGTAAATAACTAGAGAATAAAAAAGGTGAAATCAATTAAGCAGCAGTTGTTTTCATAAAATTTTCTTAATGTCTTAAAGAGTTGATTATCAAAATATTAAGATGACTACATTTTATTTAGATCATTACAATTTCCCTATTCAATTCATCTTTCTTTTTTCCTTCTTCGAGGAATCGTTAAGTGTTTACATATCATTTTAGATCAACCTCGAACATCGTTAGAACAACCTGTATCCTTCTGGAACATTTTAAATCATTTTCGAAAAATCGAATGGATTTTGAGCGGTCTCGATCATTTCTGAAACCATTTCGGAAAAAACTGGAGTATTCTTCATCTTTATTAAACATCTGAAGTTTTTTGGAAGATTGTAGAATATCTTAAGTCATTCTTAAAAGATCTGGAATAGTTTTAATGATTCTGAAAAGTTGTAGAACATTCTGAATAATTTTAGATATTTCTGGAATATTTAAAATCATTATATAAAAGCCTGGAACATTCTGGGTTGTTTTTAAAAATCTCAGAACATTCTTATAGCATTGTTAAATACTGTAGAATATTCGAGATCATTGTTGAAGAATTTTGGTCATTGTGGGACATTTCAAATAATTTTAGGACGTCCAGGGATATTTTAAAACATTCTTAAACATTTTCGAACATTCCTTCAAATTTTATAACTTTCTAAAAAATTCTAATGCGTTACTATATCCCATTGTCTTTAGAAAGGATAAATTTATAGAACATAGTGTAGCGAACGCGAACGTGCTTGTGTGGGACCGGGTACGATTGTATGCGTTGCCGGCCGGCTCGACTAGCCAAGGCCGGTGTCGGCAGTGTGCGTTGTATTTGGGTACGTGTGTTCCGTACCTGCTTTCCAGGAAAGTAATTAGGCGGTTCGCTGAAAACGTAAACAATGTAAACAAACTTCGAGACTTTTCTGGATTGTTCCATGATGCTATAAAAGTGGAAAGACGTTCGACAATGAATTAGTAATAAATTGACAGTGACAGTGGCAACATAGGAAATAAATCGACAGTGTTAGGAGAGAAGAGACATATAAATAGAGACGCGCATATAAATGAGTGTTGTTAATTAAGTAGTAAGCCAAGTTCCGTATATATAAATTGTGTTTCTATACTCTAGTCTTGTAAATAAATTTTTTTTAATAAACCGACGAATACTACAATAGGATGTATTAGACAATGACTGGTATACATGATATAATATTTTGCCACCTCAGCTCAGCTAAAGGCCAAATAACGAAACGTCTGCAAGTGATTGGCGGTGGATGGTTGTGTAGAATTATGAGGACATACAAAAGAACACCTATCATTTTATAATCTGGCATGTAAAAAATTAAGTTCCATTTTAACTTCAAAATATTGCCAGAATTCTGACTCAAACAACGTGTAAACGGTCAATAGATTTTGAATCGGGAAGTACCTAGTTCCTAACAATTCCTTAAATTTTCTTTCTGCTTTAAAATTCCCGCTGCTTATTGCTTGTACAATAGATACGGAATTACTAACTTCTACGTCGTTACCCAACGAAACTACTTAAAATTTTTTCCTGACCTCGACTCCTCTGAATTGTAAAAACGTTCAAACAGAAATAAAGGAAGTTCTCATTAATTTTGCATGTTGCGGGCTTGCAGAAGGACATTTTCTACCGAATAGATTTACAGAAAGTTACCACCCGATAGGTACTCCGGCAATTAAGTCTCAGAGTGCGGACCGGTTAAAGTTTGATTCTAGATAAATTTAATTGCAATCGATAACGGTAAATTCTAATGGTTTGCTAAATTTTCACATTTAATGACTGCAACGGTGTCGTATTTCCGTTCCACTAGTGTATGTGCCAACCTGATTTAAACTTTAAGTTTCGGTCTTCCAAACTTCCGCGAATTGGTCTGTTTGTGGTCTTGCAGGTAAGTAAGCAACTCCAACTCAAAACTTCTCCTAGTTTGTGTCCGAAGAGTTCGGTACTATACGGTCAGGAGAAGTCTTTCGCTTGAAAGAGTTCAAATTGCGCAATCTTACTTCGATTACAATTCTACCGAAATTGAAAGGTTGCTCCTTATTGAACAAAAATTCTTTGTAGAATTTAGTAATTCCCAAAACTTTGTGATGGAGTAAAAGTATTAGTTAAATGTGTTTTTCCAACTATAAAAATAATGATAAATACATTTGACGTAGGTACATCATAGCATCCTAGAACATCGTTTCCGTCTAACACGGTTTGAGAATTAGGTAATTCCCTGTAGAACGGTTAATGTTCTTTAGCAAAATTCGTAATTATGCAAATTCGGCTGCAGTACAGAGTATAGATACTAAGATATCTCAGTAGGATTAGGCAATTTACTTGTAGGTTGAATTTTAAGCTGATATTCTTTTTTTTTAACCTTTTATAGAACCAGAAACATATAAATAAAGGCAATAATAAATAATTTTTTTTTTCAAAAATTAATGCTTGGTAAACATTCTGTCGAAACAGCAGACGCGGATCTCGATTTCGAGTTGATTGGCTCTCGTCAGCGTGTCGTAGGTCGCTCCTTATTTTTTTTTTGTTGTAGAATTATTTTTAAAGTGGTTTGTTCTTTTGTATTAATTTTTGGAACCTAACTACGCTTTATATATTTGCTTCCAGTACAAAAATCGCTGTGCGTAGCAAATATTGCAGTCACATTGCTATTGCATCCCGGTGGACTTACTACTACCGCGATTAACCCCTACAAATTATTTTTATAACTCGAATGACTTTTTCAAAACGAATGGTCCCAGTTTTGCAGTAAGAAAGTGATACAATTACCCTTATATACAAGTATGTACAATGTATGCACATACATATATATTTATGGAACCATGTATTAGTGTGAACGGCGTAAGAGATAACTAGAATTCTGAATGGTTTTAGAGGAAATTATCTCAGCGTTTCAGCTAAATGTTTCCACATTTCTACACTCATGAAATTCTCAAGAGAATCTACGTTGGTATCCGCAACTAAAATTCAGGAAATACTTGCGGGTAGCAAGAAGTGCTACATATATCTCACATTTTACATGTAATTTTGAATTGTAAACGTACTAAAATTATTAAATATTGTATTCCATTAATTCATCTTACTCAATCTTCCCTCTTAATACAGACCGACAATGGTCTAAGTGAGGGCCCCAGACGTCATCGACTATTACCGTTACCATCGTTAAAGAAGGCCAGAATGCTGATTTGCGGCATAATATACGGGAGTCCTCGTAGGTTAGCCAAGAGATTTTATCGTCTAGAAATTTTTTTGATCGCGGATTCTTGTAGAGGAAGGTCAGAGGAGCATTTATTGAAATTTTTAAGCAGACAAATAATTGTCTCTACTTTTTATTTAGCATTAAGTTTTTCAAAATGTATATTTCTATTTTTCGACGCTTACCTAGCCCAAACCGTGATAGCTACGAAAAAAGTATAAATACCTTTTTATAGATTATACAATTTTATATAAAAAAGTCCAGGACAGCACCCCTCTATCTTTTACAAGTAAAAACAACAGCACTACAAACACTTAGGCGGTAAATCACACGTTGAAGCACTTACACGCAAAAAATGATAAATAAAACAATGGAATAGTTTCACCAATTTAAATTTATTGTACTCAACAATATTGTTTCGATCTATGTGATCATTATCAAGAGTATATTGTTACTAAACTTAAACTATACAAATCACAAAATTTATAATTTACAGTCACCTAAGCTAAGACCTAAGCTTAGATCTAGATAACACGAAAGTTTTACACACAAATGTAAACAAAGGTAAAAAACTATCTTTGTTAGAGTCATTAGAAATAAAGAAAGCCATATATAAAAAAGAAATATTAATGAACAACCAATTAGAACTAGAAACTTATTCCTCCCCACTCATATTATGTAAATTATAAATTTTGTGATTTGTATAGTTTAAGTTTAGTAACAATATACTCTTGATAATGATCACATAGATCGAAACAATATTGTTGAGTACAATAAATTTAAATTGGTGAAACTATTCCATTGTTTTATTTATCATTTTTTGCGTGTAATTCATTATGTTTCACAATAAGTGCACCCTCGAAAGTTGAAGCACTTCTTTGAGACGCTGTATTTTTTTACCTGTAAAAGGTAGATACGTGCTATCTGGACTTTTTGTAGAAAAGTTAATTATTTACAAAAAGGTCTATATATATTTTTTATATCTATCACGGTTTTGGCTACCTATGCGTCGATAGATCAAACAACACGTTCTGCAAAACTTAACGTTAAATGAAAAATAGTGACAATTATTTTCAATGCTAAAAATTTGCACCAATGCTCTTCTGATCTTCCTCTACAAGAATCCGCTGTCAGAAAAATTTTTGCACGATAAATACCTCGGCTATAAGATGAAAACTGTACCCTACGAGGACCCCTTCACGTGACGTTGAGCGTTAGCGTTCTGGCCGATAAATAACGATGGTAACGCTGTTGCACGAGTCTCTTGAACGGTTTAAGTTGATGTTTATTAAACTTTTTTGTGAGATTCGAAAAGCAAATCAAATGTTTCCTTTCTTGAAACAACGTGCTTTGGCAACGCGCGAAAGATAGTTGCTAAGGAAGCAATATCGTAAAGCCGAAGGGCACAAAACACAGTTAGATTAAATTAGATCGTTCAGGTTTCGAGGCCGAAACGTAAACTTTATGAGAGAGGAATAGTAATTGAGAGATTACAAGAAGGCAGAAATTCAGTTAGTCGACATATTTGCGACCATACTTAGCCAATTTGTCTTATCTCTTCGTAATAAATAGGGCGGTTTTAGTTCATTCCGATTTGCCTAAGGATTTACCTCGCTTAGCTCCTTTGATATGTAGGATACTCCCTCGTACGGAAATACGTTTCTGACACATTTTCGATAGTTAATCTCATCAGAAGCCATAATATGATTTCCAATTCTTAACACAAACCTAATTCAAACTCAAATTGTTTTTTTTATTGAATAAGTTGTTGTAGAAATATGTGTCACAAAAATAATTTAAAAAGCTGTTTATAAAATAAAACTTTTAGAATTTTTGAAAAGTAAAATAAAATTTATGACAAAATTATTCCTTCAGGCATTTTCTTTTTTATTTAATCAGTTAGATTCGAATGACTCCTACGTTCTACCCATCCGAATAAAAATTACGTACGAAAATCACTTTCTCATTTCACCACATAAAATATGTACGATTTCTACTGGAACTCTCCCACTATATACAAAGTTTATATTGAATTCGTCTTTTATACTCCTCTGAACATAACATGGTCTTCGATTTTTTTCTTCATTTCTTTTGCATAGTTTATTTTCAGAATTCAAATCAGATGCTTCAACAATTCATGTGACATCCTACGCTGACATACCTACTTATGCATAAAATACGAGTTGCGACTGGAAATAGAGGTCATATATGTTGAATGTTACATATATACATACATATATACACAGATCTTTGGTGTACATTTATATGCATAATACTTATATATCTACCCCGACATGTAGCAAATGTATTAAGTTACGTGTCTCTGTCTGCAAAAATCGATTACCTACCAAAGAAAAGGTGTGGAAAAGAACCTGAAGATAATATGAATATCATTTCTGTGCATGTGAACATTCAAAGGAAGCAAACTGGCAGGAAGAGCTGACAGACGTACGAAACGTAAAATGCATAGGTATCTAAAATGACGAACTCTACAAAATACTGTATTTTCAAGAAAATTGATTGGGGATGACCCAGACAGCATAATTACCAAATTATCCTTAAGATAACTCCAAACAAAGAACGATTGAACGGGAATTCACCTAAAGCGAATGTCTTCCGGACCATATGGTGTAAATTCTTCAAGGCTGAATATGTTAGAGTTGCAGTGTAGTCACAATGGGACGAGGCGCTACCTCACTTGAAAAACCTTTATCCCCGCCTTACTTACCAACAAACTGTTATATATTGCCATGGCCACCAAAGTTGCCAAATCTTAGTCCATTCCTATGAGGTTATGTCAAAGACACTGTGGCGAACCTGTCAACCAGAGAGGTCGCCACAGCTAGCTAGGACATATGTCGAGAGTATATGCCCTGTCAGACGGCAGATCCAGTTTTGACAAGATAGAAGTTAGTCGTTATATAAGTCTAGGCGTTACATTTTTGAATTCCGACCTTTCGTTCGAATTAAATGTTTATTAGTATAATTGTGTCTTATTTGCCGCAGGCAGTAAGCCCACAGTGGTGACCCCGAGACGTGCGTGAGTGCGACGTGCTATCGTCTAGGTCTTGGTTATGCGACCACGTGTTTAACAGTTTAACATTCGGGAACGCGACGTGTTTTTCCCGCGAGTGGTTTATCAAATTCATAGCAAACGACCGACAACGACAGTATGTCTACTTCGGAATCGACCGAGACAACCACACCCCAGCTGCAACAGACTGATGATCAGACCGTGATCGCGCGAGTTGGTATTAAGGCCCCTGAATTTTGGCGCTCGGAACCGGAACTGTGGTTTCTTCGACTTAAAGCACAGTTCAGACAGGCAAGAATCACATCAGACAGCTGCAAATTCGACCATACTGTAGCCAGTTTAAACAGCGAAGTCTTACTAGAGGCGGCCGATTTACTAAGAAACCCCCCTACAAACACCGCTTATGAGATCCTAAAAGCGAGACTCCTAGAAAGGTACGGCACCAGCGAAGATGAGAAAGTCCGCCGACTCATGGAGATGACCCTGGGCGACCTGAAGCCGACTCAATTACTCCACCGGATGCAGGCTTTGGCTACAAGAAATATTAGTACACATGTACTAAGAAACCTATGGCTCGACCGGTTGCCTCCCCAAGTCCGAGGGGTCATATCCATACTGGATGGGGATCTTGAGGATTTGGCCAAGAAGGCCGACAACTACACCCGTTATACCGGTCTCGCGGTTACTTCCGTTGATAAAAAGTCTGCTGCAGATCCAGTACTAGTGGAGCTTAGCGACCGAGTAGATGCTCTTTCCCAAAAACTAAATAGCGAGAAAAGGGTTCAGAAGCCTCAATTAACCCAAACTACGGACAACCCTACACAGTGTTATTACCACCGAAGATTTGGATCTCGAGCAAGAAGATGCAAATCCCCTTGTACCTTTCCAAAAAACGACCGGGGGGCGCAGTAGTGGCGACAACCGTTGTCCCCCATGTACCGCGTCGCCTGTTTGTCATAGATGAAACCCTCAAGCTTCAGTTCCTTATCGATACGGGAGCGGACTTGAGTGTACTTCCACGAAGAATCTTTACCGCTACACAACCTGCTGACTTGTGCTTATATTCCGCTACTGGATCCCGTATAAAAACGTATGGGCAGAAACAACTGACATTAAAACTTGGGCTTAGTCAACCAGTCATTTGGACTTTCATAATCGCAGACGTTACTACTGCCATCCTGGGTGCCGATTTCCTCTCACACCATGGCATCTCTGTGGATATGAAAAATAGACGCCTGGTGAGTCCAAGGGTCCCAAATAGTATTTCGTGTGTGTCTCGACGGGTGAAAGCGTTGGAAGTGGGATTATCTACTTCCCACCCCTACAATCGCCCAACCGGCAAAGCAAGCGACTCAGGAAGAGTCCAACACTACATTGACACTCAAGGCTTCCCGGTATTTTCTAAACCACGCAGACTTCCTCCTGACCGTCTACAGGTTGCACGAGCTGAATTTAACGACCTGATGCGAGAGGGTATCGTGCAACCATCAAAATCACCTTGGGCTAGCCCACTCCATATGGTAAAGAAGGCTAATGGTCAATGGCGCGTCTGTGGAGATTTCCGCCGTTTAAATGCTGTCACCAAGCCTGACCGTTACCCAGTGCCACATATCCAGGACTTTGTGAACCAGCTGCACGGCAAGAAAATTTTCTCTACTATCGATCTGGAACGCGCCTTTTACCAAATCTCGGTCCGTCCGAAAGACGTGCAGAAAACGGCTGTAACCACGCCTTTTGGCTTGTATGAATTCTTAAAAATGCCCTTCGGCTTGCGGAACGCCGCACAGACGCTGCAACGGTATCTCGACTACCTCTTCCGGGACTACCCCTTCGTCTATATTTATATTGACGATATCCTGGTAGCCTCAGAGACAGAATCAGAACATGAACGACACCTAACAATAGTCCACCAGATTCTAGAAGCAAACGGACTTCAAATGAACCGAAGGAAGTCCAAGTTCCGAATCCGTGAAGCCAACTTCTTGGGTGTTACAATCTCTCCAACTGGCATCCGACCCTTGCCTGCAAAAGTCAGCGCCATCCGTGACTTTCCACAGCCCACGACATACCGGCAGCTGCGTCGCTTTGTGGGAATGGTCAACTTCTATCGACGCTGGCTCCCTGGCGCCGCAACCGAACTCATGCCATTAACGGAGCTTTTGTCCCATCAAAAGAAGAAGCAACAGAACCTTAGCTTGACCCCAGCAGCAGCGAATGCTTTTGTGAAGGTTAAAGACCTCCTGGCCGCTACGATCAAATTGGTATTTCCAGCGCCACACGCCCAGTTAAGTATGTCGGTCGATGCTTCTAATACCGCAATTGGTGGCGCCCTGCATCAACTCGTTGGAGAGCACCTAAAGCCTATTGCTTTCTTTTCACAAAAACTTTCTACGACCCAAAGAAATTACAGTACATATGACCGCGAGCTTCTCGCCGTATTTAGTGGCATACATCATTTCCGCCATTTCCTAGAGGGCGTGCAGTTTACCATATATACCGACCATAAACCTCTGGTCTACGCTTTCCAACAGCGACATGACCGACAATCGCCCCGACAGATCCGTCAGCTAGAGTTTATTGGCCAGTTTTCAACAGACATACGACATGTCCAGGGCGCTGCGAATATTGTGGCCGATTGTCTCTCGCGACCAGCTGTGGATGCCCTTACGGCACCCATTACTATCGACTATAATCAGTTGGCCGAAGCTCAAGTTACGGATGAAGGATTACAACAAGTTTTAAATGACCCTGCGAGCTCCTTACGCCTCCAGCAGATCGTCCTACCAGAAAGTGAACGACCTCTTTATTGTGCACTCGAAAACGGACGCGTACGCGTGTATGTGCCGGCTGCCTGTCAGCGGAACGTATTCCTAAAGTTCCACAGTCAATCCCATCCAGGATACGCTGCCACATTACGGTTGATTGCTGAACGCTTCGTCTGGCATAGTATGAACCGCCAGATCAAGAAATGGTCACGAGAGTGTATCCAGTGTCAGCGCGCTAAAGTCGGACGACATACTCTTACCCCCGTCGTACCATTGGAAATGCCCGATGACCGGTTTGCCCACATCCATGTCGATATTGTGGGACCACTCCCAGAGAGCCATGGTTTTCGGTACCTCCTTACAATCATCGATCGGTTTACGAGATGGCCAGAAGCTATCCCTATCCCAGAGATAACAGCTGAAGTGGTAGCAGGCAAACTCATTGAGGGATGGATTTCGCGCTTTGGCGTGCCCGTTACAATAACTACTGACCGAGGGAGGCAATTCGAAAGCCAATTGTTTCGTCAATTAAACGCTATACTAGGGGTTCAACACATAAAAACGACTGCCTACCACCCACAATCGAATGGGTGTATAGAGCGCTTCCATCGTACCCTAAAAGCCGCTCTCATCGCTGCTGACGAGATGCCCTGGCCTGAAGCACTGCCCTTGGTTATGCTGAGTCTACGAAACACCTTCAAACAGGACATTTTGTGTACGGCCTCCGAATTGGTTTATGGTACGCCTGCCCGACTCCCCGGACAATTACTCGTTCCAAGCGCCGCAGTGACCGACGAACACCAATTTGTCCGAAGGCTCCGCGAAGCTATGGGAGCACTGAGACCAGTGCCAACGAGCAACCATTCGACGCGTGCTGCGTACGTCCACCCTGATCTTCGAACAACGACGCATGTATTTGTTCGAACGGACAAAGTCAAGCCCCCACTTACACCCCCGGATAGTGGCCCATTTAGGGTCCTCGAGCGACACGATAAGTTTCTGACAATAGAGGTCCAGAACGTTCCGCAACGCATTTCCGTGGACCGACTTAAGCCAGCGTACATTCCAGCATCCCACCAAGTTTTGGAGGAACATTCGTACGCTAGTCGCCCCCGGCTCAACATATGCCAACAACAACAAAAAAAAATCCGTTCACAACCAGCGGGACCTTCACTGGGGGGAGCCCTGTGGCGAACCTGTCAACCAGAGAGGTCGCCACAACTAGCTAGGACATATGTCGAGAGTATATGCCCTGTCAGACGGCAGATCCTGTTTTGACAAGATAGAAGTTAGTCGTTATATAAGTCTAGGCGTTACATTTTTGAATTCCGACCTTTCGTTCGAATTAAATGTTTATTAGTATAATTGTGTCTTATTTGCCGCAGGCAGTAAGCCCACAACACCAAGGACAATACGCTGTATGAATTGCAGAAACATCACTTCTTCTGTTGAGGTCATTTTTGGAGACTTTTGCTAGTGAACTTTTTGAGGGCAGATCTGTATTAAAGCTACCATGTGTACCGGATGGATGGCCCATTATGACCCAAAGCGCACACATTTAACAGAAAGTCTGATGAATTTTAGGGTAGTCCTTATAAATTTCAAAATCTCTCCTCCAGCAGCATTACGAAAAATCTTAATACCCTCCCACAAGATCAACATCAGGTCTGGTACAATTTTTATTTCCCCCTGTCCGGCTAAATTTATATTTTTTTGTATCCTGGTTAGAGGTCCAGCTTCTTGGCTCCCTGAGATGGCTGCCCCCTCCGCTCGTCCTGGGGGGGTGAACTTTACGACGCTGCCTTCCTAAATATTAACAAGCAATAATAAAGTCATCGATTGCACATAAGCTGATCCATATTTGAAATTGGGGCCTCTTGCCCCACTCATAGTCTGTTTTAGTTCAATGCTTTGAACTTTTTGGAGACTATTCCGCTTTCCAAACTGGCAAAGCATACGAGACGACTAAATTTGATACTCTATAGCTGAACATTTCGAACATTTGATGGTATAAATTTTACCGAAATTGTAATCCACCTCCCAAGCTTTCTGGTAAACTTTGCAGAGCCAGGCCAACCCCATTTACTGAAGGAAGTTCTCAACATGATCTCTTGCTTTAGGCTAAGGAAAAATATAGCTGAACATTTCGAACATTTGATGGTATAAGTTTTACCGAAATTGTAATCCACCTCCCAAGCTTTCTGGTAAACTTTGCAGAGCCAGGCCAACCCCATTTACTGAAGGAAGTTCTCAACATGATCTCTTGCTTTAGGCTAAGGAAAAATTTCTTAAAAAAAGTTCATACTTATACGTTTTTATCTCGTTCTGTTGGTTTCGTTGAAGTATCTAAACGTACAAACATCAAATTCCTGATGTCATAAAAATACCAGAAGTATTCTCGGAAGGTTTCTTTTATCTCAATTTCTTTTGAAGACATTTCAGCTTTATAGAATGCCCTTTAACAACCATTTAAACCATCATTATTAGCAGGGATGACGGAAAACGAAGTTGCTCCTCTAATTGTTTACTTCGTGAAAATGTGTGTTTCTTTCAGGAACATCTCGCAAGCCATCTACGAAACAGACGTGCAAATAAATAACGCCACGTCTCATTACTTCTTCGTGGTATTACGGTACTAATTGTTGACCATTATCTAATGTTTTATTTTGACTACTAAAATTGTCTACAATTGTCTCACTTAGTACAAAAGTGAACCAAAGAATAAGTCGCACTTTTCCTTTGTAAATGAAATATTGAATCATACATTTGAAGAATGAGATTTGTTTATTGACAAGAAGTTCATTTTCGATAACAAATATTTACAAAGAAATTTTTTCTTGGTAGAGACTATGTTTCTTGTGTCATCTTCGGTTACATAAAGTCATAAATATTAATAATGAAGTTTTTTAAATGTAAGTCACTAACTATATAAGAGCAGCTCCACCAAATCCTCATCATAAAGTAGCTTTAAACTGGAAATGATCTAGAATTGAAATTTTGCATTCGCCATCTCCATTGATGAAGGAACCGTAGGCCTCTTTGAAACGAGTCATTTGAATAAAAAAAAGGAAAAACTTGGAATCCAATAACTGATCAAAACAGAAAGCAAAGAAGAAAACTTTTAATATTAATGAATGAGACGTCACTTGACGTGAATGACGAGCAGTCACTTTAGGGTAAACGGCTCACAAAAAGGACAATAGTGGTTTAATTTTTTTAGGTAGTTTGGTTCTGACAAATTGATTAAGGCTTTCGCGGCCAGTTGGTGAGCTGGTGTTGTCCTTCTTCGGGCGTAGAGGCCGGCGTCGGTTGGAATTGCTTCCTCAGAAGAAGCTCGCCACTCGTGCTAGCGAAACGTCAGGAAGCAATTCCAACCGCTTAGTTTGGTTCTGTTCTCAGTAAATCATAGTCATTCAATTTAGTCGATGATTGTCCTTTTCACTTGTAGAGGAGGAATTTGAATTTTGTCCCTAAATTTCATCTTTGTGTTTAAATCGGTTATAACATTAAGTACCTCTTAAAAAGAACCAAGACATTGTAATACGAAACAAGGATAAAGGAACAGGAAAAAAAAACATCAACAGCCTTCATCTTCGAAGACGCTGCGTCGCTACTGGGATCATCAAGTTCCCTTTTATTCTAATCCCGTTATTTATTTCTCGCGAGCCTCGTCCTCTTCAAAATTTTTGCTAGATTAACTCGTGAAATAAATCAAGTGTCAAATTAATTAATTCACTCAGGGGAATGATTAATGGTCGCAAGGCTAATTACGCGTACGCGCCTTTTTCACCGTTGCATTCTCATACTCTCTCTTCCCTTTTGATTTCGTTTCGAAGGGCCGCTACACAAAGAAAAATCGCACCCGAATCGAGTAGACCTGCTTTTGACGTGAAATATTACGCTAGAAAGAGAATGAAACTTTAAAATGGGCAATAAGGTTAAAAATGCTTTTAACGCTCTGCTCCATGACTAAATTAAAAGGCGTAAATCTGTAAAACGATCGTTTAAATTCAAGGGATAGCATATAATTATGCTTTCGTTACCTCTTCTTTTCCCTATCAATTTTAATTAAGAATGAGGAGAACAGGGTGTAGTCAGGAACGTCTTTGCAATTAAATTAATCTGATCTCGAGTACAACAACTAACCCCTATATAGGCTATCATAAAACTCAAAAAAGAAAACAAGTCGCGTTTTATTGATTTTTGTTTCGTTGAGCATTCTTGAAGAAAAAATGAATGAAATAAGATGCCTCTGCCTTAGGTCCCTTTAATGAAATTTTGCTTTCCCAATTTTTTGCCGTCTTCTACTGACAGCATCATCAGGAACGCCATTCCTAATGATCACTCTAAGCAAGTGCCTTAATGATCCAGTCATAACCATAAGGAGTTCCACCATCCTTAAGTTCCCAGAGTCCTCAATAGATCAACGAAGGTCTTAAGCATTATTGGTGATGACTTACCTAGGGCCTAATAGTGACGATTTTTTCGTGTCACAGTAGTTTACTAGAGAAGTCACTATATGGTAGTGATAATTGTAGTTTTTCAATTTAAAAGAATTTAAAGCTTCTTCGACTCAACTTCTTGTAGTAAATTGCGTAGTTCAACTACTCGTTAAAGTCAAAAAAATTCAGCATATCATTTTATACATATGTGCAAATCAAATCACCATTGTACTTTTTCTGTTAGGCTCTATCAGCTGTATCGATAACCTCACATTTTCACTCATATCATATTTTTTAAGGAAATTTATTTTCTTTCTCTAGAGATGTAAATCAAGTAAATCGAAAATATGTAGGTAACTCAAGAAATAAGCAAGAAACCCAACTTAATTTACGGAAATACTCTTCTCCAGGAAATTATAAAAAAGAGGAAAAAAGTTCGCTCAAAGGTTATTTGCGCTGATAGAATTTCAGTGGAAGCACTTCCACACCACCTTAATCCCATAATTAGATATTTTAGAACCCGTGCGTACTCAAATTACAAATATTTTCAAGCGAAATTTTGATCTTTTTTTACAGTGTAAATAATATGTACCATTAAAGCTCTTTTTATCATTCACATTAAACTATTTTGAAATAAACAACGTTATATTTTCGAAAACAGGTACTTCCCTGAAAATTTAAAAACACTTATACTAAAGGGATGTTGTCCAGGGCTTTGCGTAGAAAAGCAATTCCTTTTATAAAGCCTTTAAGTATATTTTCCTATTTGGTACAGTTTTTGCCACGTCAAGAAACGCGTTTCGTGAAACTTTAAATAAATAATAGTAACAATAACTTTCCAGATTTAAAAGTTGTAAAATACTCTTCCCTCGCCTAACCTAACCTGACCTCTACAAGAATCCGCGATAAAAAACTTTGGCACTGTAAATCTCTTGACTGTTACTCGATGGTAACAGTATTTGTCGATTGGACTGTATTTTTGGTGTCTAAAAGCCTGTAGTTGTGATGCCGCCATGTTTAATTATATCAAACTACTCTATGTGTATACCTGTATGATAATCTTTGGTGTTTTGATATTTAGTATCTTCTTTTTGTTTCAGAATCACTAGCAAACATTGAGAGATTGGAACTTGTAATGCCCCGGTACGCTTTAAAAGATGGCAACGTAACGTTAAAATGCGAACACAGCGTTCCACCGGAACAATTGCACAAGGTCGAATGGAAAAAGGGGAAGCAAAAGCTATTTTACTACATCAAAGGACGCAACCCCCCTTACAAATACTTCGAAAGTCCTGGTGCGAAATTAGACGTAAGTGACGCCTTCTTTTGAACCCATTGCTGTAAACTTTTCCTTTCTTCATCTTAATAGGAATGCATTTTTAACGTCGCAGTTTTGTTTTTGTTAAGGTGTAAACTTTCGCAGCGAAAACTACTTGAAGATAACTTCCTAGCTGCACTACATTAAGTGGGAAAGCCATTAAGTTGCTAGAAATTTTACAGTTCTAGTTTCGATAGTTCTTAAAAAATAATGTGGATTTCTTTACCGTTGATTAGGATTATATAGGCACTTTTTAAATCCATCCCCTTTAAAATTATAATATCACTATTTTCAATATTTTATCATCATGTAGTGTAAAATTTCTCAACCGAGACTTAACGACTAGATGCGCACCAGCAGACCCCGTCCTAAGAAGGATGGGGAAGTTCCACGTGGTTGGCTGTCGGTTAAGTGACACATCCTTTCGGTCTTCCTACATCTGACCGAATTCAAGTCTCAGTTCAAAAATTTTACTATACTTCCTTCTTTATATCTCCACTTTTTTGCTCTCAACTACAAAACTTTATTGCAAAATGAAATACTCATCATGATATTTACGTGTAATTTAGATTTCAGTACACTCTGGCAGCAAAACATATAATTCAGTTCGAGCTTTAAATAATTAAGAAACCCTTTAATTCCGAGTTTTATGGTTAAGTTTAACTGACATATTTCATCAAGTTTTATTGTACTTCTTCTCTGCTTGTGCTCGGCACATACCTATATAAACATACATTTCCTAAATTTTGTGAAGGTATGTTATACGACTTTTGCGCTCCATAAAATATTACGATCTATATTCTAAATTGCAGACAGTTTAGAGCGTTGTGTTATCCAATTACGTTCGTTTTATAGCAAGTCTGCATATGGTGCCATATGAAATGGCGGTCATTCGGTAACAAAACATATGGTGTCTCGGCACATCATTAGAGCATTTGACCGTTGTAGCGTGTTGAGCATTATAGAGCAGCATCGAAACTCATATAAACTACGTACATGCATATGTAACTTGCAGTTAAAATCGTACGACTAAATTTCGACACCAGAACAATAGAATACGTGACAGATTGTGAAAAATCCAGTAAATCCTGGAATACACACTATATCTAATCAGTGTCTCTAACTGAGGATACCGCATTAGGTATCGAAATACGTTTTAAGTTTCTAAACGAAATTTAAAGTGTTTTATTTAGTTCATTTCCTCTTGTCTCTTCAGTTTTGACAAATATAAGATGAAACGTAAGAGCACATTGGAGTGCGTAATGATATAATACCCCAAAGTAGAGGTGTAAAAATTACGTACCCCAGTTATCGAGTCGCCAATGGATTTAGTGGACTCATTGCTGCAGGTACCAACTGCGCACGCTACAGCCTTTGTTCCTCATAGGCGGAGCATCTGGGCTTTCAGTAAGGTTATAATGCTACCGTTTAAGTACGTGATTTCGTGGTGCTATATGCAGCATTTTACTTCTTATTCACTTATGTTCTTTACCCTTACTACTGTTACGGTTTGTACCAGAAGCAGCACGAAAATAATCCTTTACTGTTTAAACAAGTCAACTAAATCAAATCACACAACCTTTACGATGTAGACAGTGTTAATGTTATTACTAAAACGTCGTTTATTGCTTTTAATCTACATACTAAAAATTATCTATACTTACATAAATAAATATCTTTGTCATCTTCCCTCAGGATAGAAGGTATCTATCTCTTGCATGTGAAATTTATTACGTGTTGTAAAAGGTTACCGTAAAGATATAAGCGGTAAACTGATAATAATACATTTTTATAGCCTACTTGAGACCAGTATCTTCGTTAATATCCTGGAAGAAAATTACATCGCGTCGTGCTGACGTAACGGCGTTAAAGATCCTTCAAAATTATCTTACACAAATCTTAATTGCCTACACTTTTAAATTTCATACATATTCATTATAAACAATTACCTAACTTCATGCATACTAACTCTATCTGCGTCTACATATAACAGAAGTTTTGCTTAAGGAAAGGAATGCATTTTTATTTGTCAAATTACCCTAATGGAAAGTACCCTTTTCGTTTTCTGCATTAAAATGTTTCCTTTGCAGTAAAATGTTTATGAATCGTACAAACTGTACGGTAATTACTTCCAGTCGGGGAAGACGATGGGGAGTTTGAGATTTAAGTATTATTTTTAATGTATTACAGTAATAAATTATATGTTTTATAATCTTTAAATCCTATCCTGATGTTTCTAAAGATAATAATATGGCATTTATTTGGGACTCCTTAATGTACTCCCCTACATAAAAGTACATAATATTTTTTAAGATCTTTTGAAAAACAGTATACCTATTTACGGTAAGTACTTTTATATTCATTTAAAGAAACCATACAATTTTCATAACTTGTTTGTACGTACGTACATATTGTTGAAAATAGTGGTCGTATCGTAGCACATCATCAGTTCTACCTGGCGTTACTGTTAACCGCGGCGCAGAATCATGCTATCATGACAGTTTTAACGAGCGTTAACGTTAACCGCGGCGCAGAATCATTCCATCATTAAAGTTTTGCCTAGCGTTAATGTTCACCGCGACGCGAAATCAGTATACCGTTATAGATTTCCTAGCGTTAATGTTGACCGCGGCGCAGAATCATGCCATCATGACAGTTTTAACGAGCGTTAACGTTAACCGCGGCGCAGAATCATTCCATCATTAAAGTTTTGCCTAGCGTTAATGTTCACCGCGACGCGAAATCAGTATACCGTTATAGATTTCCTAGCGTTAATGTTGACCGCGGCGCAGAATCATGCCATCATGACAGTTTTAACGAGCGTTAACGTTAACCGCGGCGCAGAATCATTCCATCATTAAAGTTTTGCCTAGCGTTAATGTTCACCGCGACGCGAAATCAGTATACCGTTATAGATTTCCTAGCGTTAATGTTGACCGCGGCGCAGAATCATGCCATCATGACAGTTTTAACGAGCGTTAACGTTAACCGCGGCGCAGAATCATTCCATCATTAAAGTTTTGCCTAGCGTTAATGTTCACCGCGACGCGAAATCAGTATACCGTTATAGATTTCCTAGCGTTAATGTTGACCGCGGCGCAGAATCATGCCATCATGACAGTTTTGTCTAACGTTAATGTTGATCGCGGCGCGGAATTAGCACATCATCAGTTCTACCTGGCGTTACTGTTAACCGCGGCGCAAAATCATGCCATCATGACAGTTTTGTCTAACGTTAATGTTGATCGCGGCGCGGAATTAGCACATCATCAGTTCTACCTGGCGTTACTGTTAACCGCGGCGCAAAATCATGCCATCATGACAGTTTTGTCTAACGTTAATGTAGATCGCGGCGCGGAATTAGCACACCATTAGTTTTACCTGGCGTTACTGTTAACCGCGGCGCAGAATCATGCCATCATGACAGTTTTGTCTAACGTTAATGTAGATCGCGGCGCGGAATTAGCACATCATCAGTTCTACCTGGCGTTACTGTTAACCGCGGCGCAAAATCATGCCATCATGACAGTTTTGTCTAACGTTAATGTAGATCGCGGCGCGGAATTAGCACACCATTAGTTTTACCTGGCGTTACTGTTAACCGCGGCGCAGAATCATGCCATCATGACAGTTTTGTCTAACGTTAATGTAGATCGCGGCGCGGAATTAGCACACCATTAGTTTTACCTGGCGTTACTGTTAACCGCGGCGCAGAATCATGCCATCATGACAGTTTTAACGAGCGTTAACGTTAACCGCGTCGCAGAATCATTCCATCATTAAAGTTTTGCCTAGCGTTAATTGCTCCCTTATAAGTATGATTCCATTTATTAGCTTCAATAACCACCGTGCGAAAATAAATTTACATCATTTTCAGTATAACAGGACCGACATAAACATGGTTAATTAGCAGTTATGATATCCCATTTCTTTAATAATGCAGTTCTGCAATCAGGAGAATTTACGACAGATTTATTTCGTAGAACACATTCATTGACTCATTTTACTGCATGGTGCGTATTGCAGTGTACTTTACTCCATTTTTTTATATTGCTCGTTTTTCGTCACGCTATAATTGAATCACGGGACAGTAAATCAGGGTATAGTTAAGTTCTGAAACGCGAATCCATAAGGAACATTTACAACTAACTAAATATATTAGTTTAGACACTATTTGCGGTCGAAAATATATAAAACATTCTTAATAAAATAATATGGATTTCAATGAAAGTAGTATGTACTTACTAGTAAAACAATTTCAACGGTATTTTGTGTTTCATTGAAATTCACGTTATATTATTAAGTATATATAAGTATATTGCAATTTCTTTGCAGACTAACAATTATTAACGTAGCTAATAAAGAGTTTGTTAGTGTTTACTCTTATACTGTGCGAAAACTGTCGATTTTATCGATTTATTGGCTTTTACTTGCTATCCTGTCGGCTTATGGTATTTGAATAATCGCCTTAATTAGTTGTCATCTTCAGAAAGTTTCATAATTTCTAAACTATATTGACCCAAACACTCAACTGATTAACATAATTTGAATTGCAAAATAGAGAAGTGTTCCTATTTGTTGATCGCTGGCATACCTAATTTCAGTCTGTAAACAAGCACACATGTAAGGGTGCTTCATTTTCGCAGGGTATCTCCCTTATTTTTAAAGATGAAGATTTGAGACTTTATCGTCACTTTTATGAATTGAAAGACACAGCTAGCAGAATTTGTGTAACCCTCTTAGTTAGGTTAGTTAGGGGAAGTTGAAGGTTATCACTTTTTGCTATGACTATGGTCATGAACAGTTTTTGTGACTAATATTTTATGGCGTACTTCATAGAAAACAAAAGACAACTACTACCTACTTCCTATATTGAAAATATTTAATATTTATTTTCTCTTGTACCTATATGTACTTCTAGTTACTTATTTTCCTAGTACCTAGTAGTCACCTTTGATCATAGTTTGTTCAGTCGCTTTCTCGGAAAGACTTTCGCGAAAATCTACGCGACATGTTTGATTTCAGCTCTTTGAGATGCTCTTATTCCTTTGGCTTTTGATATCTGAGATGGTAATGATACTGCTAGTGGCAAGTTAGATAGAAAAATAAATTTTTACCATGTATGAATGTTTTTTTCTCCAAAAACATATCATATATCATTATTATCACAAAATCAGTCCATCTTTTCCTATCCAGAGCTAATCTTCGTATTCCTCATATAATATAACATCAACAACATTTACTTTCTTACTTTAATATGCCTATAACTGGCCTATTATGTCAAGAGGGTGTACTGCCATTCTGTCCTTCTTTTTATTATTCATTTCCATTGAGCTCTTCCTTCTTCTGCTTGCCTAATATGACAGCAACTAAATAATAGATTACCTTAATGGACTTCATACTTCTTTTTGACAATGATAAACGACATAATTTCATAGTGTGGTCGAAAGCCATGAAATCATTTAAATAATTGAAAATATTTTTTTTGGTAGGACAATTTTCAGGGTTCAGTAACCAACTAATAATCCTTACACTTTTGATTTATTCCATTCGTACACCTGTTTGACATGAACCGTGTATTCTTTAATTTAAATAAACTACTAAAATTTTTATTTCTTGATTTTAACTCTTAATTTATTGTAAATTTGCTTTCAAAATCGTTACCAAATGTTCATCAATTTCGACTTTGATATGTAAATTTATTATGACATGCTTCAATAACAATCATCCACTTTTAATTCTTTTTTCGTCCCCTCGAGCACTAATGCTTTGTAAAAATTTTATATATTACTTAAAATAACACCGTAGTTTCAGTTTGTATTTCTTTTTAAATTGGCTGCTAAAAGTTTAGCTTAGCAACAGGTAAATGGGTGAATAATTTATGAGACTAACATTAACACAAGAAAATATGTCAATACGAATTACGTACTGAAGCATCTCATAAACTATTCAGTGATTGGAATACTAGCAAACCTTGCAGAGGTTAACTATATTTAATTTTGCATGCTTTACTTATTTCAAAATAGAATTGCAGAAATTCTGGTTAATGAAAAAAGCTATTACTTCAGTGAAGTGAAGTCAAATAAATATTTGACCTTAGAAACAGTGGCATAAATAAGACTCCTCATTGTGAGGGACGCACCAAAAGCATAGGCACCTCAAGTCCCTGAAGGCCAACATTTTTTGTTTCGAAAAAGTCAAGACAAATACAAAATAGCAGGGCGCTTTCAAAAATTTCCCGTAGGAGAGGGCAAACGCACTCCTAGTTACCCCTCTGCCATTAGGTTATTGTTCGTAAATAGTTAGGTTAGGATAGGAAAAAGTGGAGGTGCATGACCAACTAAAACATACTCCATTATCAAAAGATGGGCACTATGGGGAAATAAAAATTAGAAATAAAACAAACAAAACAATTTTTTTATAATAACTTTGGAATTTCGACAAACTTTATTTCCTGCCTCATACGTTGTATTTACATAATATGCAATTATGAGCAAATTTATATTTGTACGTATTGTATGTATTCGTCAAATTCTCATTACAAGTTATGCTAAACTGCTTACACGAAAGGCTAAATTTGAATGAATTAATTTTATGACGTAATTTTATTTTCAACACGAACCAGGATATGTAGTGAGTTTACCTAACGGTATCAAATTTCCTTGCAAGGGTGTTCTTTTTATGAGCAAGTGGGTGGTTCTGGTAAACATCAATAAAAAGCTTACGCTTATTCTACATAAGTGATGACGCGTAGACCGAGGTCGTACAGAAACAAACTAATTTTCGCAAAAATTGTCTATTTCTTGCTTCTTTTTAATCAATCGAAGACAAAATGAATCCAGTTAGTCTCCTAGAAGTATCCTGAAACTAATTTCTGGAAACACACGTCCCATCCTTAAATAAATAGCAATTTCAAGTCAGTGTACAATGGGATAAGGCGAGATTCCAGTGAGTGGGACCTTAACCCAACCTAACTCTATCCAAAATTACCTTGATACATATTCCAGTTCTGGGCAATGAAGGAAAAAAAAACTCAGTATTTATTTAAATCTTAACCTCACTTTCTAAAACTGTCCCGTTTTCAACCGTTAGATTGTCGAATCGAATAAATAAAGAAAGAGAACGAAATAGATTAGAAAAAGGTGATCCTTAGGGATCCGTAAAGGTCGTGAAAGGGCCGCGTCGTAAGATAATAACTCGTGAGACTTGCCATAAACATTGTCGTAGCAATATTTTACTCGATTAACCAAAGAGATTGTTCGTCCTCTGACCCCGTTACCCTCACATCCATTCACACCAATCTCTATTCGAATGTGCTTAGTCAACGGCAGAGAAGATACTTTCTTGGTGGAATGAGAAAGTTCGTAAATCCAAGAAAGAAGGAGTGCTCAACGCAACTAAATGCGATGTTCCGTGACTGCTTGGAATAAATAAAACGACCCAACCAACTCTGGAGGGAACATTTTTCGAAATCAGCGTGACGCAACCCGGCGCACCACTTCCTACTCACCTTCACGTTACCTTGATTAATGAAAACTAAAACTACGCACATTTTTTCAGAATAGAAATAATCCAAAAAAAAAAACAAAGCTGAATATAACAAATCCAGGTACTTACACCATGGTAAAAACAATCTATTGGCTCCATCTGCTGATGACTGATTTAACAAAATAAGCTGTTTCAATAAGTGTTAGATATCAGATTCAACCATCAACAGAGAATAATTCTCCATTAGGTGTAATTATTTTGTTTCAAATGTTAAATTATGCAGGTGCTAAACCCATTCGAATTAATGAAGGGAGGGAAGGTTTTCCATTTTGCTGTACCTTCGAATAACATAAAAATTGTTGTGTAAATCAATATGGAAGGGAATTGTATAGGGTCGATTAATTAATTTAATTAATTATGAAAGTACCACTGGTTCTCGGAACAAGGGTTCGTAAAGTCCCGTAGGTATCGTTATCGGCCCTTTTCCGTAATCTCATCAGCACATCGTACTCTTTGGGGTTAATAAAACAGAACTTAGTAGTACACATGGATACGACGATTGTTTACAGTTAATTTACCTTTATTAACATGCAGACAGTGGTGCAACTTTCGGTCCATTTTTTTTAAATAGAAATTCAGGAAAATATTTGTAACAATAAAAAACTCAATAAACTAAAATTTAAATTGCAATGCCTTCGAAAGGAAATTTAAAAAAGACCTACAGGAATCCTTCTGGAGAATGTCAAAAAGCTAACTGAATCCTAACTACGAAAGGTAATCCAGAATTACGTAATTGCATCTTTGTCAGAAAATCAGTCCATATTTTCCTATCCAGAGCCAATCTTCGTACTCCTCAAATAATATAACATCATTAAAATTTTCTTACTTTAATATGCCTCTAACTGGCCTATTATGTCAAGAGGGTCTACTGCCATCCTGTCCTTCTTTTTATTATTAACTTCAATTGAGCTCTTCATTCTTCTGCTTGCCTAATACTTCCTCATTTTTAACTTTATCTATTCAAGGTATCAAAATCACGTATGATAACAACTAAATAATAGATTACCTTAATGGACTTCTTTTTGGCATTAATGATCGAAATAATTTCATAGTGTGGTCGAAAGCCATGAAATCATTTAAATAATTGAAATATTAATACTCCTAACTACGAAAGGTAATCCAGAATCAATTGAATCTTTGTAATGAAGTTGAAGAATCTAGACGAATGTCATGTATCAGTTCAAAACAGATACAAGCAAATTATAACCTTCTATATTGATCTGAACCACATGGGTCACCTACATAGAAGGCTTCTAGGATCCTTTAACCAATAATTTTCCAGAGAAAACCACAAAGATTCTTTTGGGTTGTAAGAACTGCTAATAGAAAAATCTGAAGTACTATAAAAACATAATGAAACCAATATCAAGAGCTTAACTAACAGTAAATGTAAGATTAGTTATCAAACCAATATCAAAGAATACTCATAATTCAAATAAAGAAAAACAAATAAATCCAAAATCAATGGGAAAAAAATTTTATCTCGTAGTCAACTAAGTGTCACAATAAAACTATATCAATCAAGATTCAAAAAAAAATTTAGTATCAGAAATCAGTATCAGAAATACTTTCTAAATATTAAATTAGACAAGAACTAAAAACCAAAATTAGTGTGTATTGAATAATTTAGTCAATGATTGGAAAAACGGAGGTACATGAATATTTAATGACGTGCCTTAGAGAGAATTAGTTATCAAAGAAATTCCCAAAAAGTTATGGAAACAATTATCGATATCCAATAATAGATAAAAAATACAAGATTATAACAGAAAACATGTCCCTATCCAAAAGGATGTACTCTTAAAGGTAAAAAAAGATGATCTCAAGACTGATTGGATATACGATCATCCATTTCTCCCTATATTTGACCCAATCTTCGCATTCCCAAAAAGCTAAAACATCTATCATCCCTAACTATCCAATCTGGGCCTCCCGCTTCTTCTTAATTCCTATGTCTGTCTGCAATGTGTCCTAACTAGTTTTTTTTGGATCTCTAAGTTTATCCTACAATCCTATTTCTATTGTTCATTATACCTACGAACTGTAGTTACCAGAATTTTAGAAACGGTGTGTTTTAAGCTAATGAATCCAACAATTTTAAAGTATTTTTTGTCAGCGTCCAAAAAAAAAACCTTCTAGATTTAGTTAAATTTTCAATTTCGGATTTAGGTAGTCATTGTATGGTTAATACAATTATATATCATACGAATTGCCGTAGCCATTCAATTTCGAATTTAATTGCATATTCCAACGAGCTTGGTTTTCATTAGGAGAAAATACCATGTTTACGACCTTAATCTGCAAAAAAACTCGTCTGGCTCCCTACATGTCTCGCAATCTCTGCAATGTTATTGCAATAACGAACAACAACGTTCTCTAAGATGAAATAATACAGATCATTGTTCCAAGGATGAGACATGTAATCCAAACTTATTGCATAGGATTAGGAGATTCTGAAACATTTCCACCCTGGATTTAGAAGATAATATAGAAATTGTTGCTCTTTGCCGAGAGTCAAGTTTGAATTGCCAAAGTTTAATGCATTCTAACTATAATACAGTGGCGGTTGGTACAGCAGCACGTGGTTACTTCTATTTGATTTGTTTGGAAGAACAAGTTTCCCTTATTTGACTTTCCTCATTCCCAAAAACCAATCGCCCAACTTCCTTTACTATTTCCAAATGATAATTTGATCTAACCCCCTTCACTCTAATATTCCTCTTATGAGCCTTTCGTGTCTCAGAAGGTATTTAAACTCACCCCCTCTCAACCACAACATCTCATCATCTAAACCCAGCCCTCTTAACCTACTCTCACCTCCATCAATCTAATTTCATTCCTATTGACATAACGTCACCTCCCCCCTTATTAAGGGTATCTTATCGTCTATAGCTATTTACCCCTAGTGACGTCTAAACCGATTCTTCCCCTGATACCTTCTAAACCTCCTCATTTCTGGCTTTCTACCTAAGGTATGTTCATCATTAGCTTTCTACCACCACGCTGCAAACACTTCTAACGTTCACTAGCTTCATTGTGGTAGTTTATTGAACAATAAATAGTGTGGTATTATTATTTTAATATTCATCAACAATATTTGGACTAACGATGCTGATGATTGATGAACAGAGGTAGAACGTTTCCTTCATAAACGAGTGTAAACGTTGGTAAATAAACAATCTTGTTATTCTGAGTAAGTTTCCTCGGGAAATTTGGAAATGGAAGCTATACGAAATTAATGCTGCATTTGCCCTTGTTGTTGATTAAAAATTCCTTAAATTTGTATCTCATTAAGTGGATTGTACTTCATAACCAAACTAACGACCGTCTCACTACTGCCTCTGTTCTCTCTTGAAACGAATTGTAATCAAAGAGCGCAGGAGCTTCGTCTGGAAGCTTTTAAACGTTCAAGCTTTATCAATCGATGATTAACAAGCTAAAACGAGACTCCCTTGTAACAAAGTAAAGTGACGAGACTGTCGAACTTTTTAAGAACGATCCACGTTCCAATTAAATTTTATTTGGACTTTAATTGTTTTTTTAGGCAGAGACCTACCTACAGAATAGTTAGTGCGAAACACTCAAAACTTAAACAATTTGAAGATGGTCTTTGTAGATCCAAATTTTTATCCTAATGATTATTTCGCCGCCTTGTAGCTTCTACAGTGATAAAATGGAGTAATTGGTCGCAAAGTGTCCATCAATTAATTTTTCAAATGGTCCACCTATTTTACCTACTGTGTTGAAGTTCTGTTGTGCTATTGTTTGGTAAAATCTGTTGCGAAACTCATTAATGTTTTTCCAGTCGCTCCAGACTTTGAGACAAAAAGAAAAGTCAACAGTTAGTTTAGTGTAACTCTCCTTATAATCTACCTTCACACCGTTTTCCTTTTATTTTCTTAGGTAGAACTGTTATAGGAAATAAAGGTGGTTCGTACCCAGTGACACACTTCAGAAGTGGTTTGTTTATATATCATTATTTTCTACAGGTATAGTCAAATTGGTTGTTAGAATTAATGATCTTTGACTAACTTTCCTTACAACATTTACTTACTTTGTTGGCTAACAATTGTCTCAAGGGAACAATAGAAAGTAAAATCATCACATAATGACTATACAAGTAATTAAGGTTCTTAATTTAACAGAAATTACATTTCACTGTTGCTTCGTGCAGATGTTGGATTGCAAAAGAGGTGGAAACAAGGGACGAAAAGGGAAGAGTAAATTATCTCGTGAACCCAATAACAATTTTCACAGCAATTTAGTACGTTCGTTCCTTTGAGACCTGATGTTCGCCTTGCTTCGTTTCAAGACATTTCAGACATTTCGCGTTGGTCTGTTGTGCCTGATGGAACATGAGCTATTAAAAGTTTCAGGACGGCAGCTCCTTAATTAAAATTGGTTTTGAAAGAGAAGCGGGAACGATGAGACGGTTATTAGCTTGGCTCAAGTGAGCACTTGATAGAATATAAAATCGAGCAGAAACTTCAGTAATACGTACTTACTTACTTACTCGTATCTTAAATCCTCTTATAAGAAGTTTTCGAACGAAAACAACAGGATTAACGAAGAATAAATAAAACATCTTGTTCATCTTTCAAAATTGACTAACGACAATAAATAGCAACATACTCAGATCGATCATTTTGCCAAAAGCTTCAAATATGATCAGTCCCATGATACTACGTGGAATCGTCTTCTATTTTTGTTTTTCCATAAGGTTAATGAACATGGACTTCTGATTTTGATACTGTAGTGTTCGTGGGTTTATTAAAATTTATTTACAAGACTAAAGAACAGGAACACAATTTATATACACTTAAATTACTATTTACATATTTACAAGATTCACTTATATCCACTTTTCAATTTATTTGTATTCTCACTAGTGTCGATTTATTTCTGATGTTACCACTGTCACTGTCAATTTATTACTAACTAACTCGGCGAACGTCTCTATCACTCTTATAGCATCATAGAAGTCAAGGAAAAAGTCTGGAATATTCGAAAGATTGTTTACATTTTCGGCGAACCGCTTAATTGCTTTATTGGAAGGCAGGTACGAAACACACACGTCAACAAATACGACGTACACTGCCGAAAACCGGCCGCGGCTAGTCGAGCCGCCTGCCCGCAACACATGCAAGTGTACCCGATCGCACACAAGCATTCTCGTGTTCGCTACAATACTGAAAGCTTATGTAGAAGACATCAAATCGCAACTAACTTTATATTTGGAATGCAATTCCTAAATTAGGAAAGAAGAACGTGAATGGGTATCAAAACCAATGATGGTTTACAACGAATGAAAATTGTTCACTTAGAAAGAGTACACCAAATTGTTTCTTAGAGTTTGGTACATTGGACAAAAGAAAATAGTACCACATCGTGTCTACAAGACTGATCTAACTTTGTCTTCTCTTCCTTCATCTAAAAAAGCTCGAATGAAACCAGATAATAGAGGCAGTAGAAAGAAGTTGTCACGCGGTGTCTCAACATGTTGGGGATTTCCTGGGAACGTTTAAACAGTGACAGAAATGATGATAACAGTTTACTCACGACAAAGGACATTATTTTGAATATGACAAAATATGAGTGTTTCCAATAACACTTGTTAATATAGTACTGAAGCTTGGTAGATAGTATGTATGTGTGAGTGTGTATTCTCACTTCTAGGGCATTTAGGGTCTGACCTACTACCAGCAAATGTCAGGAGAATCCTTCACAAAACTTATTAAATTTGAGTGGGTAACTAGGATGACCTTTTCCATTTTTACCTATCCTCCTTCAAAGGTTGTGTAAGAATTAAAAACTGTTTGGAGTCAGATTCCTTTGGGATATCAGAGGAACTCCTCCACTCTCTCTTGAATTATGGATACGGTCCTGCTTAATGGCCCCAACGCCATAAATTATCTGAACCAAAATTATAGTGCAGGTTTTCTGGTTTAGAAATTCTATTTTTAGAAGATAGTTATAATAACAAAAATGGGAAGATTAGGAGAAATAAAATAATATTTTTTTTACGTCTTCTGATGATCCGTCAATTTAAGGTTTAAGAAACGTATTTCATGTTTTCTTTTCTTTGCGAAATATCAGGTTTGTGAAGGGACAGAATTGAACTCGTCAAAGATGTTGGGTACTGAATATTATTTTGTGTTTTCATTCTCTTTGTATGGACTCAGATTAAAGAATTCTCTCTTCCTCACGGTTCTTTCCCGTCCGTTGGAGTCCACTTGCCTAGTTAACGTGGTATATATTCATGCGAAAATCTCTAGTCTCCCAAGATATCGTCTGTTGCATTAATCATTCAGGGACCAGGAGGTATTTTAAGAGGCAATTCGTTTTCCCTTTTTCCTTCGGCTTTTCCGCTTCTTCGGTCATATATGTACGTACTTATTTCCTATATATTCCACCTCAATAATAATTCCTACTGCCATCAAATCCGAAGCCCTCCCTAAAATTAATACATCGCTGAATTTATTCTGTTTTACTTCCCTATTTCTTATCATGGAGCTGTATGTCTTTTGGGAAAGGCTCAACAAAAATTTTTATTTATTTTTCAATTTGGTAGAAAAGTGAAAAAAAAATGTATATGACAAACGCGGACAGACAGACATGAATGATCCTCAAAGCGTAGCTTGTGTAGGAACCCTAATAAGTTTACCATTATTATTTATCCATTAATTTTTACAATACTTTCAGACATATGACTTTAGAACTCAAAAAATTATGAAGTGGAATAATTACAAGAATTGTAAAACTAGGATGGTCGATTTAACATAATATCCCTCTTAGACGAGTAACAAGGCAATGTTTTACAAACTTTAATATAAAATTTACGTAAGTATCTCAAATTATCATTTAATAACCCCAAAAGTTTCGTGCTGGGATCTACTCACAGACAAAGTTGCCGCCCGTTAACCCCAGTAAATTAATGACTAACTACCACAGTGTCTACCTAATAAACTTCATAGGTTCGAGTGTTCTTTGACGAACTTCTCGTGGCTTAGAATTTCATTTAATTGGCAAGTTTCTCATCGAAAGTGTCAATAAATACTCGATTATAAAAAAGAAATTAACGAATTAAGTAGAGAAAACTTTCGTTAATAATTCAAACCAACTTGGAGTCAAAATAAACAATAGAAGGGAAAAGTAAGTTGAAGTAAATGAAGTTTTTCGATTGTTATACCAGTTAATTTAGGAGATGTCTCTTATTTAGGTCTTCAACTAAGACGAAATTCATTTCGAGTTTAAAACAGAACAAATGATTATTCATTATTTAAAACGCTCGAATGCCACCTGCTCTCCAGGGGTAAAAACAGAAATTAGATAAATTCTATGAACTGGGAGCATACTCGTGGCTGACAAAACCACTTGCGTGAGCGGTAGACGGTTCCGGAAACAAAGCGAGCTCAAACCTACTGAAAATAAACAGGGGTCGCGAACCGGAAAATTGTACCGCCTTCAAAATCCTGACGAAAATCCATTTGCATGGGCAGTTATTTTTAGCCCTTTAATAATAATAACACTTTAAAATTTAAAAAACTGATGTATTTGACATTTTTATGAAAACAACCCTTAAGAAAATATACAAAAAACGAATATTTCGTACATCAGTTTCGCTGAAGGTGCGATTGTTTAGGGTAGTGTTGGTTGGTGTAAACCAGCAAATTCAGAAAATGCTTCCAAATCGTCAGCAAAAACTTTAGATACGTATTTTTTTGTTAAATGTTTTTCTTTTCATTTTTTTATCAGTTGTTTTTGTTTCTGTCATACCCAGAAGATAAATATAAATCTGTCCAACATTTAGGTTTGTGTTTCCTCGATATGTTCGGACATAAGGGCTGTATTGTGTCAAAACAATCTCACTTTGAAAATTAAGCAACAAGTCCAAGTGTTTGGCAGCTATTCCGATTTCAAATAGAACATTATTGATTCATCCCCTGTGGCCAACAGCCAAAATGAATATTTCATGTTTGTCGTAATGATTCGATACTTTGAAAAACATTTGGCTACCTGAACTGAATCACATTTTGTTTTTGGACACATCTTCGATTTTTTTCGATTTATGTGTAAGAATTTATACTGAATGATATAGTGCGGGGGGGGGGGGTCAGAGTCTAATACAAAAGTGGCTTAAATTGATTCAAAAATCAATAAAATATAAGTAAATAAAATAAATGAAAGCTTGAAGCTTTTTATAACAATTTAGATATTTTTACATTAAAAACAAAAAAAATTTGTGAAAAGTTGAAAAGACAAGAGGATATAATATATTAAATGTTTTAAAAAGCTTAACACTGACATTTTCAAAAACTGAATTCCTTAATAGATACCTACACAACGAAGAAACGAGGAAGAATTTATAATATATATATTAGTCAATATTAAAAAATATAAATAAATGTAAAGCAAAAAACAAAAAAAAAAACATTGAGAAAAAACAGAATAAAATTATCTATCGGTTTGGATACAAATCGAACTCGACACTAGGGATATTTGGTATTTCAAAAAAAAAACAATTTTAGGGAGTATGAACTAAATTAAGGAATTTTGATACCAATATCGATTTTTTTAAAATATAACGATAACTTGGCAGAAAAGCCATAAAAGTGGGACGGTTATCAGCGAAGAGCTCGAGCCCAAACCGGCCAGTGAGAGTAATCTTGTAAATGCCACAACTTACCAGTGGCGTACGGACTTTAGTAGCGTTCACCATTTACTAGAATTACAACGACTGTCGTGGTGCAAATATTGGTATAGTTTTCGCAGTTCTGACTCGTTTATGGTACCCAATTTTTAACAACTTTATAAGAAATATCTAATTAAACATCAGTCACATGTCCGCGTTGTAAAAAAATTGTTGTAGTATTTAGCAGAGAACCTCTTCGAATCACCCTGTACATTGCAAATCCCTTACCTAATACACAGGGTGTGCCCTAAGATAAAATTTGATTTTGCAGGTTCCTTCTCTAAATTGCTTTTAGAACATTTATTATTCATTCTTTTATACACCCCGCAAAGCACCTTGTAAAAAACGCATTAACACAATTTTCTTCGACTTTTTTTCAGCAATCTCACAGTAACGCAAAACAAATTCTGTTGACGGAATTGGATTTTGCAGCCTCAGGTTCGTATACGTGCATTGTATCCATGGAAACGCCTATTTTCGCGAAGGAGACTGATTCACAAGAGCTCACGATTATAGGTGAGTCCATATTACTTTTATCTCTTCAAGTTTACACTGATAACGTCATGATTACCTTCAAAATACTCCACGGCCTCTTCAAGTTTCATAAATACCATGCCATCTTACATGAGCGTCGCGAAATAACTTGGTTATCGTAGCATTTTTGTTTATTTACGTTTAACGTTATTAAATCTGCTGATAAAATGTCTACCCACGTTTCGCCTTAGATATAAGACTTCCACAGGGTAAACCATTTTTTACTGAATAAGGTACTTATAGAATTTAGAATGTATTAAACACTTTTATGTAGCACAAGCCACCCCATTTAGCCATCTAAGATTTAACTAAAAAACTTTATATGTAAGACGAAACGTAGGTGTCGGTTTTCCAACAGAAAAACCTTTTCAACCCTTTGCTGGGTTGGATATCTATTATATCTTAGACTAGGAAAGAGAGAGGACACGTAACTCGTAAGCCGACTCTATGTCGAACATTGTTACATTATTTTGTATTTTGCTCCATTAAACGGTGGCAGACAGTGCGTTTGTATCGGTCTGTAAAAGTGGTTATATAATTAAATAGTGTAGTAAGGTTTAAGTGGATTTTTGTTTAAAACAATGGACTTGTTCTGCTTACGGTTGTAAAAGCCGCAGTGAAAGAAATGAATTTACAAATGTAATTTTCCTGAATTTAAATAAAGTATAATACCAACTTTTGTTATGTCGTGCAAATTCTAATTTATTGTTTCTTTATCTTAAAAATATTTCATACATATTCGTCACTTATTTACAGTTTTCCGACTCCCTTCTTTTGTTTACTTTTACTTTGACGAAATAAATTTCATGCAATTCTTGACGTGCGCTTTTAAAATAATCAAAGGGATCAAAAGCGATGAATGCGTTCAAAGCATTTAGTACTTTTTTGAAAGGTTGGTATGCCATGTTGCAGCATTTGTTTCACCATAACTTTAAAAAGCACAAATGTGTGTCGGTTCTTCTGGAAATTTGTTAATGTAATGTTTGAATTTTTAACGCTTTGATATAATAAAAAAATGCTTTATATTTAACACGTTTCCGGGAAAAAAAACGGCAAAAATGAGAACATCAAACGGGTTAAAGTGACGCCATATATGTACAACTATAATTAGTTGGCAGATAATAATGAAAATGTAAAACTTATTAATATTTCATATGATGTACAGATTATTCTATACCAAGTGTTATTTATTTAACTCGGAATTTGTTGTTTAAGAAATATTCATGATATCATGACTGTAAATGTTTATTTAATTATTTATTTATTTATTTACAAGTTAGGTGATCAATTGTAACAATCTTTTCGTATCTATTTCAAGTACTGTTACTACTTTTTCCTAATTATTTATTTAACAGTGACTCTCTCTAAATTAATGATAATAACACTTAACAACACTCGATTGTCTACTCAAAACCACTAACTCGCTTTTCTCTCTCTGATTCGCGCCCTCCCAGTCTCTCCCGCAAGACAAACACTAACTAACTTAGATTCAGTGATCGCTCTCCTTTTATATTTATTCGATGTCGGCTAGAAACCACTAGAAGCTTCTCGAACAGTCTAGATCATTGCTAGAGATTTCGATACAGAGACTTTCCAATATTACACTGTATGATAAACATTAAATCAACCAGTCACATCACGAACAGCGACAGAAACCGACCAATCCTCCGTGAAGTTTTAAAATCAATCAATCGATTTATACAGCGGTAATTGTTGATCGTTGACTGATCACGGACAGACTTTGGTATTCTTTTGTGTTAAAAAAATACATCGATAGATTTTACTTTGTTCTAAGGTCTGTTACCCAAGGCACAATTGAGATCTCTTTGAGCACATTAAATTAAGGGAGAAAAAGGCTGCGATCCTATAGACGCATCTTGCCAAAAGCGATGAAAATTCGACCATCAAAGGAATCTCTAGGACATAAACACAAGAAAACGAGTGGAATGATTTCAATTTAATTTTACGTTTTCTGGGCCGTTAAAATTAAACCAAAATTTTATCTTTTGTCTGAAAATTGATTAGCTACATAAAAAAAATGTACAAAAAAGTGACGACTGTTAATTACTGTATATCATTAGAAATCTCTAGTATTTTTATTTTAGTCTGCTTTTACTGCTGATATACTTACAATGGAACTTTATCCATAACTCGAAGTTTTAAAAAATGCAGAAGTAATTCGAAAAAAATTTTTCGATGGTCGAGGTTCTTCTAAATTCATATTAAATTCTCGCTGCGGCAGTGGTGCGGATTTTACTGACACCACATATACACACCAATCTAAATTAAATAGGTTATGCACACAACAGATAGAACGGTCGATTCCGCTTCGGGGATTCCCAAAAAGGCTCACGTACGGTGTAACGAACTTTTAACGTACATAAAATATTATGGCGCTAAAAAAGTTTATTTTGGGTCAACCAGAAAACTTGCATTAAAAAAAATAATTATAGCTATATTACTGGGAACGTGACACCTAGTAGTTATGAACTCAATGAATTATAAAAACTTTCAAGTTACGAAAGCTTGAAACAAAAGCTTTGTGATGTGGAATTTGAAGCTTTAAAGTATAGGCACATGTAGAAACCTTTGCTCTAAATAAAAGCAAGTTATTTTTCTGTATGGACCGTCAGATTGTAGTGAATTTCAGTACCTCATTTCCTCTCCTCTGACTTTAAGAGGGTTGAAAAGCTAATATTCGCATGAAAAAACATCTCTGACATATTTACCAACTGAAATTCCAGATAAAACCAACCTTTTCTTAGACGACTGGCTAAAGACTTGCACATTCCCAAAAATTTGGAGTGTAGGCTCCAACTTGAAGGAAAAATATAAAAATTAAATCAAAATAGGGACCAGAAAATTTTGTTTGGAATTTTAGAGAATAAAATAAAGCACTGAAATCTACCACTACCTGACAGTCTAGTATAACCACGTTAACTTTTTACAGAATAGTCTAATTTTGATAATCAATTTTGTATGAGATAGAGTATACCCAGTGACGTAAACAAGCCCCACAGACTTCATATTCTCAGGGAGGGGGAGGCAACAAAATCAGGAGCGCCCTCAAGTCCCTTGATGGAAATAATAAATTAAGTAGGTTGTTTCAAAAAATATAGACGGTGCAGAATGGCAGGATGCTTTCAGAAGCGTTGAGCTAACATACTCCTTCTCACCCCCAAAGATATACCTTGAAGTTCCTCTCATTTAAATTTGAAATTTACGTAAAAAACTTATTTATCGAGAGAATTAGAAGTGAATTTCTCAAGAACATTACTCAGAAATCACTGAACAAGCCATAAATGAATCTTATCAATCCATTATATAACGACTTTTCTAGTTTAACTTATTTATTTAACGGATATTTATTTACAAATATTTATTTAACAGTTAAATACTAATAGAACACTTAAACACTTATAACAATTCAACAACTTATTTATATAAGGAAAATGCGTAATCTATATCACTCTGTATATCGTAGTTCGGTATTTATATTACTCGTTCGGAAGCTAACTGTAAACAACTCTCACTGACCACGTCAACAAGTATTTATACAGACAAGGAATAATCCAGAAAGATCGGGAATGACCTACTAGAATTTACTCGAGCTCGTATTGTTTTCGTTTTATTTATGGTCTTATTTATTGTCATCAAAGCGCCGACCGACGCCGCCATTCTTTGAACTCCGCTTATCTGCTCCCGGGTCTCGTCGCCGCTCTCGCACACATACACGCTCTTTACACTGCCCCCTCCTTAAGGGTGGTCCGTCCCGGATCACATTCTGCCGTTCCTTCAAAGGACCATGCCGGTACTTGCAATTCTGTCCCCTAACGCACCCAGTCGTCATATGGAAGTAGCAATCCACCGTCCTTGGCTGTGCGGGATCTCGTTGGGGATTGTTTGTGTATACGGTTAATTCGACGTCACTCCACCGGAACAGGACCTCCAACATGCTCCGCACCACTCTCCAGTTCAATCCATCCAACTCACATCCTATCTCTTTGGCATGGCTAATCTTGTGGTACCCGTGGATAGCAGTTGGTCTCTTAGTTCCACCAACGAATTCCATAACGAGCGGTAGGTGGGCTTCTCAGACGACGCCTTCTTAGTCACCAGGTAATAAATGGATTGGTTCCCGTCCACCAGACTTAGCACTTTCTTTCCATCTCCGAGTTGGTCCCGCAGCTCTGACAAGCGGCCAAACTTCTTCTTGAATACGGTGGCAATACCGCGATCCATCCTCAAGTCTTTGGCCACACAATGAACCAGCGAGTCCGAAGCAGAAAACAAATCTTCGGATCTCTTGGAGGTGACACCGAATCTGGAATTGGAATATAAGCTCGGCGTGGCAATAAACTCGTCATACTGGGGATCCGGAGAACGAGCTTGCATAAGCCTGATCCGTGCTTCTTCGTGATTGTCACCGGCATATGGGACCAAACGGTTAAAATGGACAACCTTCGGTTTTCCATTTGGTGTGCGTCGAATCCGGTAAATAACGTCATTTATTCTCTTGACGATTGTATATGGGCCTTCCCAGTGCTGCTGTAGCTTCGGCGAAAGACCTTTACGGGGCTGTGGATTGTATAACCACACCATGTCTCCCTCCTGGAAACCTCCATCAGTGGCCCGTATATCGTAGGTGTCCTTCATGCGGTCGCTAACTATCTGCATCCGGGAACGTACCTCCTCATGGATATCGTCAAGTCTTCTGCGGAGATTACTAACGTAGTCTTCTCCGGCAACGTTCTCACCAGGTTTGCAGCCAAATTTCAGGTCATATGGAAACCGTAGCTTCCCACTAAACAGTACTTTTGCTGGTGTTTGTCCAGTGGTTTCGTGAATCGATGATCGATATGCCATAAGAAACAGTGACAGGTGGCGATACCAGTCTCTTTGGTGTTTGAAGACCACTTTGCTCAAGTACTTTTTAATGGTCCTGTTCGCTCTACCATGCCGTCAGATTGAGGATGCAGAGGTGTTGTCCGGGTTTTGTGAATGCCTAATGTCTTTCAGATTTCTTGGAACACGGCCGACTCCATGGGCACGCCGAACCGGCTGATGAGGTGGTTTACGTGCTCCTCCGCTACTGTGGTGGCTGTCTGATTTGGGAGTGCGTACGCTTCAACCCATTCCGTGTAGTAGTCCATTGCCACCAGGACGTATTTATTGCCACCATCGGTCTCAACGTCCTTTTTGCAATTGACCCAGTAAAACCGCTCACGGACTCTTCCAAGGGTCTTGTTAACACCAAAATGCCCCCCCGAAGCATCGTCATGGAGGCACTTCAAGACTTCCTTTACCAGGCTCTTCGGTACAAGCAATTGACGTTTGCTCTCAGTACCATTCTGGTTGTCCACTATCCGCTTCAGGAGTCCATCTTCCTCAACAATGGAGTCCCATTGGGCCCACAACGATTTCACCTCCTCTGATTTAGCGGCGATCTCTTGCCAGGTCGGTCGTCTGCCTTCATTCTTCCATCTTCGGAACAAGCTCAGGACCGGATCAGAACCCTGTTCCGTCTGATGTTATCAGGATGCCATTGTTCATCCGTGACGGTTGTCCTCCGGACTTCTTCATGTTCCTCCAGGCGCTTGCAGTGCTCGCAGTTTACGGAATAAGGCATCGGCGTTCTTATGGCTGTTTCCAGTTCGATGTTCTATGTCAAAGTCGTATTCTTGGAGCTTTTCTATCCAACGGGCGACTTGACCCTCTGGATTCTTGAAACTCAGTAACCACCGTAAAGCAGCATGATCTGTTCGGAGCAGGAACTTCCTTCCATACAAGTACTTACAAAAGTGCTCCACGCTCTTTACTACTGCCAGTAGTTCTCGTCGGGTTACACAGTAGTTTCGTTCGGACTTGGATAGGGTCTTGCTGAAATAGCCGATGACTTTTTCCTCTCCGCGTTGTATTTGTGATAGTACTGCGCCTAACCCAACATTGCTAGCGTCGGTGTCCAGAACAAATTTCCCCTCTGGTATCGGATAACTCAGCACGGGTGTAGAAACGAGAGCTTCTTTAATTTTTCGAAGGCAGCTTGGCAGTCCGGATCCCAGCAGAATGGTCTGCTACTTTCGGTTAGTCGAGTCAATGGCTTGGCAATATTGGCAAATCCAGGAACGAAGCGTCGATAGTAAGTACACAGGCCAAGGAAGCTTCTGACCTGATGTACGTCAGTAGGTACTGGCCATTCTTGTACGGCTGTGATCTTCTGCAGATCGACTGAACCGCCGGTCTTCGTGACTACGTGCTCCAGGTAATTCACTCTCTTGAAATAGCTGGCATTTCTTGGGGCGTAATTTAAGGTTGACATCACGCAGCCTTCGAAGTCTTTTCCGATCACGATTATGTCGTCAAGGTATACCAGGCAAGTTTTCCCAATCAAGCCGTTCAAGACCGTCTCCATGAGTCGTTCAAATGTGGCTGGTGCATTACACAACCCGAACGGCATCACGTAGGATCAGGATCCAGGTTTACTTGCCAGTATCCACTTTTAAGGTCTAGTGTTGAGAATACTGTCGACCCCGCAAGCGTGTCGAAGGTATCATTGATGCGTGGCAAGGGGTAGCTGTCTTTCTTGATGACATTATTTAGCTGGCGGTAGTCAACACAGAAGCGTGTAGATCCGTCCTTCTTGACCAAAACTACCGGCGACGTACTTGGCTGGTCGACGGTTCTATTATTCCGTCCTTTCGCATGTCGCTTACAATCTTTTTGGCCTCTTCCTTTTTGGCCAGTGGTAGTCTCCTTGGTGTCTGACGGATGGGCTGCACTTCTCCAGCGTCGATCTTATGGACGACGATGTTGGTTCGCCCTTTCTTGCCTTTCTCCAATGCGAACACGTCGTGGTACTTTTCGAGAAGTTCCCCTATTCGACGTTGTTCAGATTGATTACGGTTTTCACCCGCCTCCTTGTACAGTTTTAACAACGCCTCCGGAATACCTTGAACTTCGCGCATCCCTGAACTCATTCTTTTAACTTGTGGCATGGCAGTGTCCTGGGTGTGTAACTGGAAGGTTTCGCAGTTTAGTGTCACATTCTTTCTCCGGAAATTCAGGCAGAAGTCATATTTTCGGAGGACGTCCAAACCCAGTATTACACTTTCCTCTATTTCTGCCACTAACACGCAGTGTTTAAAAGACGTTTTTCCCATTTTGATGATGACGTAACTTTCGCCCCTGACTACCACTTGTTTTCCAGTGGCGGTACGGAGCTTCCATTGCGTTGGCAAAAATTTACTGGACTTGGTCAATATTCCTGGCCTTATGATTGTTCTGCTAGCTCCAGAATCCAGCAGAAATGCCCCGCCTCGTCGTCCCTGATTAGTTTTCCGGAACGCAGGGCACGTGCTCTTGAGTAACCTCTTAGTTCTTGCAAGCGCTTCTTACGTGTCCTAATTTCCCGCAGTTCCAGCATCTTTTTGGTCTCGGTTTCTTATTTAATAGTCTTCCCACTATCCTGCTCACTACTTCCTCTAGTCTGTCTTCGTATCGACCGTCGGGCTCCTCCCATAGCTCGCGCACTCTACCTTGCCGTTACGATGCCTGTTTAACGACGTCATACTCCAGTGCCTGAGCCAACGTGTCAGCGAGTGTTTTTGGCCTGTCTAGTCGAAGTAGCTGTTGTATGTCCTCATCCCTCAACCCATCGATGAGAGAATCGACAGCCAATTTTTCTAGAGTGTCGTCGGGAGTACCTGGATACGCGAGGCGGACCAGACGAGCGATATCGGCCTCGTATTCTTGCAAGTTTTCCCCTGCCTTCTGACGTAGGTTTCTTAGCTGCACGTGACTGACGCTCGTCATATGTGCCTGACCATACCGCATCTCTAACTTCTTCACTAGGTGTTCATAGTCGTTCAACTTCTTGGGTGGTATGGTATCCAAAATCTTCTCGGCATTACCATGCAGCGCGCAGACCAGCTCGGAGGCTTTATTTTCCAACGTCCATGCGTTCGACTTCGCGGCCGTTTCAAATTTCTTAAGGAAAGTGGTCCATGATGTTTTTCCGTCGAACTTAGGTGGCTTCGTATATGTTTTCGATGAAACACCGTGCTCATTCTCCTGCTTCACAATTCTAGCTTCATTATCGATCTGTTCGGACATTGTCGTACAGAGAAACCTTTCTTCTATTTCTTTAATTCGTGAATCTATTTTTTGAAATTTTCGGATCGAAACCCTCCCGTATCAGAGCTTCCTAGAGTCGCCCGTGTAAGGTGAGCTTGTTACCAGACGTATCTTCGTCTCGCTCCTCGAGTTCACTTTTCAGTTCGGCAACTTTCAACTCCAACAACTTTTTCGGCATTTTGATTTATTTAACTATTTTTCTTCTACTAGAAAATTCTCTTCTTTGGGGGATCGATTGGCTGAGCACCCCACACCTGACACCAATGTAACGGCTTTTCTATTTTAACTTATTTATTTAACGGATATTTATTTACAACTATTTATTTAACACTTAAACACTTATAACAATTCAACAAATTATTTATATGATAAGGAAAATGCGTATCTATATCACTCTGTATATCGTAGTTCGGTATTTATATTACTCGTTCGTAAGCTAACTGTAAACTGCTCTCACTGATCACGTCAACAAGTATTTATACAGACAAGGAATAATCCAGAAAGATCGGGAATGACCTACTAGAATTTACTCGAGCTCCTATTGTGTTCGTTTTATTTATGGCCTTATTTATTGTCATCAAAGCGCCGACTGACGCCGGCATTCTTTGAACTCCACTTATCTGCTCGCGGATCTCGTCGCCGCTCTCGCACACATACACGCTCGTTACAATTATTAGAATGACTACACCTATAACTACAATATGTGTGATTCAGTATAAGCAAGACTTGTCGTGGTATGTCTAAAGCTCGGTGGTTGAAACTTGCAACCTTTCCCCGTATTAAAGTAAGAACGATAATGTAAACGTCGACGTGTTGCAGACAGCAGCCATCATGATACGCCTGCAGAAACAAATGTTTTCGTCTGCTTAGTTTTAATTTGGCCGAGAATAGCTTCGTTTTAAAAATTTACGGCTCGAAAATGAAAACAAATGGAGTCCCATAACGCAGAAGGGACAGAGAAATGAGGCAGCTTTTGTGAAACGCCCCTGAGCTATTGGACGATCGTGAGACGCCTTTCAAAACGTAAATGATACTATTATCAGTCTTTCTGGCATTTTCTGTGAATTTTTATTCCACTTTCTTCTGCTGGCCTCTAGACAACAGCAATATTAGAGTCCACGAAATTCATTTTGACTTTAAATAACGTCATTAGTTGAGAGAACATCGCCATCAACGGTCGAATGTCAAAACTCCTGTAGATATATCCAGCGAGTCGTTCGAAAAAGAAAAAAAAAACCTCCAAGGCTTTTTTCAGGTGGATGACAGGCCGTGGATTGAAACGAAATTAAATTTCGCTTACTTATTTGTCCTTTTTGTGTCACGCTGAGAACTGGAAGAATAATCTTTAATAAAATGAATTACACCTACCTACGATAACTTTCATTCTTTTTTTGATTGAACACTATCTATATCTACTTCAAAGTGCAGACAGGAAGAGAGCACCATCTGTGGTAATCGCTATAAATTTTAGGTAGGTACTGCAATGTAAAATTTATTGCAACCACCACAAGTGGCGCTCTATTGGTGTCTGTGATGGTATATTAACCTACCTGGCTTTAAATGGTCGGTATTCTGTCGGAACTATCCATGGCGCGCTGATGAGAACTAATGGGCTTGAAATCTCCATCTGTGACATGTCGGTTTCGACAGAATACTGACAATGAACATATTTTGTTTTACATCCCTGTCTACAAATTGATAAAACAATTTGCTGCCTACTTAAATAATTAACCTACCTACACATTTTATAGTTCATTTAACGAGTCTCCTTTTTACTCTTCTGTCTTTTTTGTTTTTTTTTTTTAGAGCCCCAGGAACACGATCCTGTGGTAAGTTTTGAAGACAAAAACTACGTAATTGGGGATACTTTAGAAGCGAACTGTACCAGCGCCCCTGCACGCCCACCTGCTCATATTACATGGTTAATTAATGGTGAAAAGGTAAAAAGTTTTAATAGTGAAAAGGAAACAAGATATTTTTATAAATTCGTAGGATGCTGTCTATAAAAAGTACCACACCCTATTGTTCAATTAATTTAAAATTATTTCCCAGCGTGCCACATCGTTACCAAGGCCTAAGTGTTGACATAAAAGAGGGTGACTAAACCTCTTAGGTGTATTGAAATATAATTTAATTGTGCATTATGCCTAGTAAGTGTTGTGTAAATGGATGTAAAGGAAAATATAACCACTAGTGCATGTGTTTCGCTTCCTTAAAGATGCTGATCTTCGTAACAAGTGGTTTAGGGCAATTCGGCGAAGTGATTTTATAGAAGGGTTTGTGAAAGTCATTTTAACAAGAAGTGTATAAATTTATTTAGCAGTCATACATTTAGATCTGAAATTGGAAACGTATTACTGCGACCAAAAAATTACATTTGAGGCAAATGAATTCTGAATTCCATTTTATGTAAACAACATGCACTATTTGACAGATTTATTGCTACAAAAAAGGTCTATATACTTTATCATATAGGTGACAGTTTTCGCTACATAAGCGTCGAAAGGTCAACATGTTTTGAGATGAAAAAAAAATTGCACAATAAATCTCTTGGCTAGAAGACTAAAACGGTACCCTACGATGACCCCCATCAGTGACTATGCGCCTTAGCACTTAGGCCTTGTACTCACTTGTACACACTTAGTACTGTAGCGCATGAACTAACATGTATGGGGTGCTTGTCGTGGTAGTGATTCTGAGAAGAACCGTTAAAATGCGGTTGCTTATGTCAGCATCCGTGGTGAACCATGAATACCTCTTCGGTATTAGGAAGGATACCTATTCGGTATCAGTGGAGAAGGAAAAGCGAGTCAGAGTTAGACTGACATTGTAGAGGCAGGATATGGCAACGGTAGCACCGGTTATGGCGAGTGTTGTAGCGGATACGCTACATTGGTGACCGGGACGTGATCAACGTGATGCAGCGCCTGCCGCCGGCAGCGCTTCCACTGTCGCCACCACCAACGTCGTTGCCATCAACACTCGCCATAACCCGGTGTCAGCGCTGCCATATCCTGCCACCATAGTGTCAGTCCTAGTGTCAGTTTAACTCTGACTCGCTCTTCCTTCTCCACTGATACCGAATAGGTATCCTCCCTAATACCGAAGAGCTATTCATGGTTCACCACGGATGCTAACATAAGCAACCGCATCTCAACGGTTCTTCTCAGAACCACTACCACTACACGCACCCCATACATGTTAGCTCATACGCTACAGTACTCCTTATCCTATAAATCTTGAACCATTTGGTTTTCGGATGTCCTGTATACCTTTTTTTTAATTTTGGTTCGTCTTTAACCATATTACAGTAAGATAAATTTGAATCGATCATATTTAATTCTCTTTGCGTTCTTTTTTTCCTGGAGATATATTCAAATCTTCTTAATACCAAGACAGCTAAACCTGCTGCTACTTAAATTCATATTTATCTAACTTTGAAACTCAATTCAAAAAAGCAATTTACATTTCTGTTGTTTATTTTTAATCAAAAGAGACAGTACAGCAGCTTCAATTTATTTTTTTAGTTTCGAATCTCCCCGTTAATTTCCCAGCGGATTTAAATTTCCTGAAATCCGACCGTTCAACGAATTGTCGAATAATTCTTCCATTTCAAATTACTTCCAAATTCCGATCAGTAATGATTACAAAAAAAAAATATTCCTTAATAAACAAGATAAAATATAAAAGAAAAATATGCGGAATGTAATGTGTGTAATATCAAAAGAAAAAAAAATTCGGATATGGTATGCTTTAGAAAGTACATATCCATTATAGGTCGAAGGAAGGCTTACACGGCCTTTCTCCAACGGGCGTGTACATGGTCACGGTTATTTTGAAAGGAAATCAACTTCAACAACACAAATTTCGGTGGCTTTATCTAAATTACACCAGGGCATCGATGGAACTGCAACAATCACTTGTATGTCCACGATTCCAGGTTACGTTGGTCATAATGAAAATTATGCTGACATTAGAAATAGAACCATTACAGGTAAGTTGCAATAAAAACAAATACATTTCACTTACAGTAAGTGCCAAGACTCACAAGCTCATTACCCTTTCACTGTTAAAAAATTGTCATCCTTTATGTTGAGCCAAGCCCCTAGTACTGTAAATCTTAACCTAACTTAACTCTTCAAACCAACACTTCTTGCATGATTTATTGCTGTTTTACCCACTAAAAATGGCCAAGTTATACTTTTTGACCGAAATTTCATGGGGGATTAGAGGGTGAAAGTTACGGGTTTATTATAGCAAACTTCAGCTTTCTAAGACTTCAGAAAGTACATCAATGTTTTAACATAGGAAATTTTTATATCTTTTTCGCAATTTTGAGCCTTCATTCCAAACCTTTGGGCACATGCCTCCTTTTTACCTATAGCAAAGGCGAAAATATTATGCCAGAGTATGTTTTTTTCCTGTAAATTAAAAATTATTTGTCCATATGTTAACCACACCACATCATTGTGGTTTAAATCCACATATTTTTCAACAACACTCTTAAAGGCAAAAAAATGAGCTACCAATAGCCTATTAACCGTCTAAGTGTTTTTTTAAATACTTATTTTAATTATCTATTGTAAATTTAAAAAAGTAAAAACATTTCAAATAAGCTACAGTGTACCTTCCATAAAATTGGAATTACTTTTTTCTCATCTTTATTATCCTTCGTATAGTGGGATCCTCAGTCCAGTTGTTGCTCCGTAGAACTTTTGGTATTTATAAAGTTTCTTTTATAGGATACATTTTAGGGTCGTAAAAGCCCAATTTATTCTCCTAACAACTGTTTAAAAACTGACAATACCCCCAAGGATAACGTTCCCGGTCGAATTAATTACCAAAGCAACTTTTTGGGTACTGCAGTTATTTAAAAAAAAAAAATTAACGGTTAATTCCCCTAAGATGCATAACTGTTTTGTAAAATAAATTAGATTTGTACATTAGTTGTATTTATTTTTATATTACGTAAATACATACAATTCAACCCTGTAACTTATAGGGGTGTCAAATTGTTGTCTATTTGGAAACAATGACTTACTAAAAGAAAATGTTATGTATTAATCACTAGAGAATGTTGATATGTTTCAGTGGTGATTGAAGACCCTCAACAGATTTTCCAAGAAGTGGCAATTTCTGCACTGAGCGTCGTATCACCACTTCTACCCTCGTTGTCTATTTTATTAGTAACAATTTTTGCGTTATTTTAAGTAAAATGAAAATTAAGCGACGGTTTGTGTTGTCTAACGTATAACACACGCTGTTATTTTTTAGGAAAAACATAGATAATAATGTTGTACATAATCATTTGCTGCAACTCAAAAAAGTTTTTAAACTGTGATTTATTATTATAAAGTCGATGTGACATTAACCGATTAAAAGATTTACAGACTTTTTCTATCGCAAATACTATTTTTATACAAACAAAGAAACGACAGTTTATTATTTTTTATGTTATTAAATAATTATTTGTGTTTACTACCTATATACAGAGTGTTGGTTTATAATATGACCATATCGAAGCTGCAATGATTTAGTAATTAGATACATAATTTTTAATGACATTTTATAGGCTTTCCTGTAGTCTAAATATTTTTTGCATTTAGTTATTTTTTTAAAAAGTTTACTCTGTAGTTTCGGAGATCAGGATGGGGTGGCCAATTGCCAATACCATATTTGTGACCCCCGATAACATGTCCTTTCATTTGACATTTCACATGGGGCAGTTTGCATTTTTTTTATATCTTTCTAGTTTGTCCCCCAAAAGTGATCTCCATATTCAGAATTATTTATTTTGGGTCACAAAACTCCACTTGATTCGGAGCAAATTCGGTTTTTCTATTTGGATGTAACGAGTAGGGAACCCCCCAGAAGACCCAATAATCAACAAAAAATTGAAATTATTTAAAAGTGGCAATTATTTACTAATTCGCACAGATGAAGATCCTTTAACTCAACACACCCTGTATATATGTATGTAATAACCTAATAACGACGTATTATTGAATATCGAATATTGTCACATCGATGATTTTATAGTCTACTCTGTTTAACATACTTCTACGATGTTAATTTTATTTAAAGATTTATTACTTATTCAAAAGTGCCACTTAATAAGTTACTAATTACCTATATTTAATAAATAAAGGTAGGGTTGAAGTATAGAACTGAATAAGTATATTTAGTTATTTAATTTCGATTTAAGTACATATTTTACTTCACCCTACAGGGGTGGACCTATAGGTGTTTTGGGAGAGGGGGGAGTCTTGTAAATTCGAAAAATGATTCGCCCTCAACATAAAAGCGCATTTTGGCTTTCAACCATAAATATAGAGACAAGCCTAGAAGTGAGGCAATCGCTACTCCCCCTTAGATCCGCCCTTATTACCCGATATCTTTGTTTATTTAATAACATACGAATTTTCTCATTCCTTAACACAAAATAACATTATAAATGTAAAAGAAACTTCTTCGTGTACAGTTTTTTAATTAAAAATATATTTTATAACCACATATAGATAAATTAAGCGCTAACGAAAAGATAAATTTACATTTTATGGAATTCTCACACGTCAAAGAGTTTGATAAGTAAAGTGAGGCAAAATTTGTAAATAAGTTTTGCTACGAACTGTGTGTTTAAAAAATATTAATTAGCTATTGTAATTATAGTTTACAAGTTTCGTAAGATTAACAACCATTTCGTTTTCCAAAGTTCGACACAGTTTTGTAGCCTAAGTTCAGGGGTTTAGCAATGAATGTTTTTACGAGTTGGATGTATCTGTAAGAAGGGTTGTCTCCCCTAAAGAAAGTATTTTTGTATGTTGGTTAGACTGATTACGGTACTTAGTAAGTTTCATCCATAGATATAGAGAATGGCCTGAGAATTTTGTACGTAATACAGACGAAAAATGCGTCAGAGAAAGCGAAACAACGGCCACTAGCTATCTCTTTTGTTTTGAGACATTACGCCTTTTACAGGTTTATAGAAAGGAGATAAATGTTGGTCACAGAGTCACGTTGTTTCATTATAGAGAGTGGTCATTTTTGTAGACCTAATGCTGTGTCCATTCTCTACATCTATGGTTTTAGCTGTTCTTTTGTCTGCATAGCCCCTTAACTACGCCCAGTAATTCAAGACAGTACTCAGTTACAATTTTAATGCATTTCTAAGCAAATAAGTCTTTCTTTGTTTTTTGTTTAAAATTAAAAAGTGATTATTTTGTTGCTTAAAAAAAGTCGCTACACAGTACTTTTCCAATTAAGATAATATTCAATCAATATTACATATTAATATAAAAATGTGTGCATGTATGTCAATTACTGTAAAACAATCATCTTTATTGTTGATGACACACTGAGTTGAAACTTGAGCTTAAAGAGCTATTATTTTATTATTTTGTAAAATAATTTCCACCAGAGCACAAATGTCATTCCTTTTAAAAATAAATATATTTACGTGACGTGCTCTAAAAGTGTAGGTGTTTATATGATATTGGCCCTGCAAACAAAACATATCAATGTGCAATAAGTGTTTTAATGTTATAATCTATTAAGAAGAAGTAAAAATTTGAACACTGGTTACCGAAAGCGCAAAACAATGCTTTTAAACATTTATTTTAATTTAATATACACTTTTGCCATTTTTGCTTTATGTAAAGGGAAAAGAAACTTTGAATAATTAAAAAAAAAAAGGATAAGGAGCAAGTATTACAATCTTGCTTTTAAATAACAGAATGTAGCTGAAAAGAATGGAAAAATATTTTATTAGAATACGAAAAAATATTTTTATAAACGGAATGTATAACAACTGATTATTTAAAAGAAAATTTAAAAAGAATAAAACTAGCTTTTGGCTGTTCTTAGAACAGTTGATTGGCCACAAGGGCCACAAAATGTCTTCCTTAAATGCTGTTATCTATTATATAAGGGAGCAAATTTGTCATTTCAGCTTCATGACCTCAAATTAGCATTTGTAAACAGTAGCGCAAAATATACTACATAGTTACTATAAAGGTACCATTTGAACTTCATCGATTTATTTATTTATTGGTAAAAGGAGTTAAGTTGGAAATGACAATAATTTGCTTTAGAGAAAAGAAAAAGTTACGATATTTATTTTTTGTTTATACTTATAGACTAGACAAATTGTACCATACATATTTACTAAATTTAGAACGAAAAATTGCAATTAGCAAATTTAGGTACTTTGCAAATTAATGTAAATATACTTTGTGTAAGTTGTGAAAATGTCTTCATGTCACATGGATTAACGTATAAAACGAAATAAATTCTCCTAAAATTATTTCGTCTAGTAATATAATAGCTAACTAGTACCTATTAATTCCTGAATTTCCTTTGTTTTCTTATGGTGAAAATATAAATATTATTTAGTCCGGACCTGTTCGAACTATTCATTTCTGTGGTAGATAGCTTCTATGACTTCTATGAATAGGGCGCAATCGCATTGAAGTTAGTCATAGTCTAGATCTATGGTTAGTCAAACTAACGTGTTAGTTAGGTTATGTTATTCTTCTTTGTCAAACTTTAGCTTTATTTTCTTTTATTTTCATTTTCTACTAAATTTAAAGTTATAAAAGAGTCTCCATTTAACACGTAAGACGTATAGTTTTATTTCCTTTTCTACAATTGAGTTCCCATATCTTCTACAACGTTAAAATAAGAAGTGTTATTGTTTGAATTGTTAGTTCTCTTCACAAAGAATCTCTTGTGCCTTTTTATATTGCCACAATTTTAAAAATGCCTACCCAGTTAGCCCACGACAACGATATGATAGACATAAAAGCAAAAATAGCTTATAACGGTGAAATTCTTATAACCTATATTGATCAACACATTACATTAGACAAACTGTGCCAAGAAATACGTGAAATTTGTCGGTTTACTCAGGATCAAGTATTTACTATGAAATGGGTGGACGAAGAAGGTGACCCATGTATTATTTCCACCCAAATGGAATTGGATGAAGCCATACGCTTGTATGAAGTAAACAGGGACTCCGAAATCACCATTCATGGTGAGTAATGTTTTACATTTCTGTTTATTTATTGCAGAAGTTGTTAGTGCATTCCATTCTTATGTAGTGTGTAACCTACACAATATTTTTTACATAACAACTTCATAATGTTAGGATTTAATGGCAAAGTTTAACTTCCAAAGATGTCTGTTAAATTGCATTCGAAGAAACCTATGAAGCCAATTACTTCTTTGATATCTATCTTTTCGCACTCTCAAATAAATTTTGCGTGAGTTCAGATGAAAAGAATATCTATATTAAGAGTACGTAACAATTATAACATAGCAAACACTTTATTAAAGAATTCCTACTTCGAGTATGAATAAAAATTATGTCCAGTTCAGCAATTGTTCGATGTGATTTCGTAATTGTTTATTTCGAATAATGTTTACATTTGATTGCTGTTTGAATACAACAAAGGAAATAATTGTTTTCGTCGGTTTTTAAACGCTTTTATTATAACGATAATGTTTTTCCCTTCATTTTAATTAGGTCTTTTTTGAATAGAAAGATTACGTTTTGTAGGTAAAATTTAAGTATTTTGCATACTTGAGTATCAATTTTAAAGATCATAAAAACAATAAGTTTCGTTACTGGATTTAATTTCAGTGACAGACACCTTTTTGGGCACTATTTGTTGATATATTTTCGAAAAATTAGCCCTTTTTGAACTACAGGCGATCTAAATTTCGAAAATGGCCAAAAATTTTTAACTTTTCAAATCGCAAAATAATCTCGTAACTCTTTTATTTTGTGTTAAGACTACTTATTATTTTCATCTCTAAATTTTTTACTCCATATGCCCCAATTTTGATGAAAATCTTCTAGTTGGAAATGAAAAGTTGTCTTATTATAATTTAAAAATATGAGATTAAAGCACATGTACCTAATAACGTTCATTTTGCGATTAAAAAAGGTTAAGCAGAAGCTGTATAGTTGAAGTTTCCAACTTTTGGCCATTATTTGATCATAAATCGCCTTTTATTTACTCGAAAATTCAAAACTGCGAAGAAAAAGAAAATTTTACATTTACCAATTAACTTAATAAAAGTATTTCCAAAACAATTTTTTTTGTGCTATTCACCTTTTTTTAATAACAAATTTCCTACCATTTTTTATTCTCAATAATGTATCAAATCAATTCTACCTTCTTCAGGAGGTTAAGTGAATTTTTGTTGATATTTTTAAGGGCTTCTCATTTATATTTCCTTGATTACCTACCTAAACAAGTAAACACTACCGTCCAGCTATCGTTAGTGTTCTAACAATGATACATCAACAGTTTTTTTTATAAGATGATTTTACAAACTTCATGTCCATTTATTTTACTCGTGTTATCTTTCAACCCTTAAACTTGAAGAAAAATCGATTGGCGCCACCGTCGAGTTTTCCCGGACGCAGTGTTGTCATGTCGGAAAAACCACCCTTGTCCATAACGTGTTCGTTCCTTTACTGCATTCGCTTTTCAAAAGATTTTTCGTAAACTCAAATTCAGTTTTATTACTTTAATGTGCTTTGATAAATGATCACTGTTGGTTATATTTCTTAAAAATGACTTATTATTTAGTCAAGAATTGATTTATTAAGTGTTTTTGTGAGAAATATGACAACGTAGCCCCCCAGACCTTGTTTCAGTTTCAGCACCTGCCCGTCTGTCTGTAGACTGAAATCACCCTTCAAACCTTTTTGAGTTTGGAAAATCGGGTTTCCCAGTGAAACTGTACTCGTTTTCACTAATTTCGTTCTGTGTTACTTTATCTTGTGCGTGTTGTGATTGAGTAATCCTGAAAACGTTTTTTACGTAGTAAAGATAGTTAAAGTTTGAATAATAACGTAACAAAACCATAAAACTCTTCTAGTGAACCGGTTAATTTATAATTTATTTGGAATATTTCGATCAGTCTCTTCCAAAAATAAACTGTTTCCTTGATGCCCACATTACAAATTGCAAGTGAAAAAATTAAATGTTATATCCATTTTACTTAATATTATCATAGTATTGTTTAATAATAAATGAACAAATATTAATTAATCAATTAACCATTTTTAATATGTAGTAATATATGCACTAAAAAAATATCTATCATCATCACACACTGTTAGTTTTTATTATAATTAGATTTATTTATTTTAAAGAAACTATTTAAAAAAATGATACATAAGTACGGTTTAGTGTACTCACATACCGATGAACAATTTATATAATTGCTACTCATTATATCGAGTCTTTTGCAATATCCTAATTCATACATATTAAACTATATACATAGGTATTTGAAAACGATTAATGGTAATAATTAATGTTTATAAAATTAACCAAAGTGCTAGTTGCATAACACTCGTGCGTCGTGGTGAATGTGTTTTATGCGGTGCACCAAACAAACGCTAAAAGCAATAAATAAAATAAAAAGTAATAAAACATGCCCTAAATAAGTCTCAGGAATGCCTATAAAATTGTGCTGTAATTGCAATACTAAAAAAATTGATTCCTAAGAAATAAATCGAATCACTACACTAATATTTAAAAAATAAAATGGCTTGGGGCTATTGGAGTGCAGCGTCTGTGTCGACAACTGATAGGGGCCGAAGTCCCCGCAGAAATCAGAACGGTAATGCTGCCACGCTTCCTGTCCAATCGGCCCCCGCGGTCCCTTCTGAAGAACGTCCTTCGGCAAGCGTTTACAATCCTGGACCGAATTCAAACAGTCCTCCCAGTCAAGAGTTCGACGTGGACTCATCATTTTCCCGAAGACCATCATTAGACCTTGGACATATGCCTCCCCAAAATGCTCTAGCGAACATCCTGTGTGCCGCCCACGGGAGCAGACAACAAGGGACGCTTAGTGCGGGTAATACATTGACCAGATTGGGCAGTCGACATGCCGCTATACACCCTAGTACGGGGGTAGAGTATGCCGTACCTCATCATCACCATCATCATCATCATGCGGCTTATATTGAGTACCATCAGAATCAGCTATCGTTTTCCGATGACGACTCGGGATCTGAACCGGGATATGCCTCAGGTATTAATCGGAAAAATTGAATTTTTGCAAATGTTAATGAGAAAACGAAAACATTCAGGGAAAGTTTTAGGCGGTCGCCCATAATTTGAAATTGAATTAGAAAAAAAATAATCGGGATGTTGCTTTAATTAAACGAAATTCCAAGAATCACAAAATTGAACTTCAAAAATAATACCAGTCGCCTTGAAATTTCAGAAACTAAGAAAATCAGTATTAGTAGGGGGCTTTCCATAATTTAACAAAAAAGCTATAACTAGCAAACGTTCTAGGTTTTATAGTTTTTTTGAGGCAATTTTCTATGGTTGCTTTCGCATAAAACGGTACGGAATCCTCGATAGAATTCATGTTTGATTCTATTTTTATTTTTATTTTTTAAGTTTGTGTAAATACGTGTAGCTCGTTTATCTTTTGCATTTTTTGCCTTTAAACGATGTTTTTCGAGTGCATTGTTTTCCTTAATAATGCAAATACAACAAATATTTAACAGTCACATATCTAGAATAAACACAGGTATACGTTAGTTTAGTTTTTATTAAGATACGTCCATATCAGTGACTTTGTAAACTTTCTATTTACAAACGATTACTTAAATTACACTATTTTTTATTTCTTTTTCTTCAGCTGCCAGGCCTTACAGCATTTTAGGTAATTAATGTGTTTTTTGATGATTAAATTTCTGGATAGTTCATATTTTAATAATTTATTGTCAATGTATTTTATTACCTATTAGCTGAATTCTTTTTAAAATGAATTTCTGAACAAAAATTAACTTAATGAGTTCAAAATTTTGTCTATTTAATTAAATTTAACTATTATTTATTATTCCCTTGTTTTATGATCGCCATTTAGAATTTTTCACTGTTAAAAACTTTTGAGACTTTCATTTGTCTCTAGATTTCAGTTAGTATTTAAAAAAGGAAAAAAATTTTTGATGCAGCGAAACAGGACTAAACGTGTGTATTCGTCGTTTGGAATAAGGCCAAAGGGGTCAGTTTGATCCTCGCCAAAAAGGGCGTTAGTGAGGATGAGGTGGGACCGTGTAGGAAAGTTTGTTTTAAGGGCACAGACGAACTCCTGCATTAGTTACTATAATTCTACTTATTTTAAGTTATTTATCACAAACAAAAAAAAGAATACAAAATGTATAGAAAGTTACGTGAAATACAAGTGAAAAAAATGTACGTAACAACCATAAACCTTGAACTTTAGATTTTTGTGAAAGCGTTGTCAAAGTTTGGTTGGGGTGAGTTTTCTTTTTCTAAATAAATATCAGATTTAATTTTATCGTTAATAAATCGTATTTAGACCACCTCTCTATTTGAATAGGTAATATTTTTGATTAGTAAAGCATTCGCGACCGGAGATTGTGTGTACCGCATTCAAGAGCAACTTTGAGCCAAAATCGGCCAGTGCAATGCAGTAAATTTTAGCGCACTCTTGATCCACAAATTTACCTAAGATACATACATGCATACATAGACGTTTGACGTGTATCTGTGTATATATGTAAATCTTGAAAATAGAACCTTATTGACAAATGTAAACAGATGCAATTACTGTCCGCAAGAGCGGCTAACACTTCATTTCTTTGCCAGATTGCAGCAGTTTTTTAGTCATTAACGCCTTTACTCAATTCGTCGACCCTACTAACTAGAAAGCCCATACATATATAAAGGTTACAGTAATAAATTTGAGAACGATGAAAGGAAATAGAATACAGTTGTAGTCGCTTATAACGACGTCGCTTACAACAACTAGTCGCGTATAGCGTCCTGTTACGTTCAGGATAAGGCCAAATAAAAAGACGTGCAATGTGAAAAACTGGTTGTGGCGATTCGCCAAGCTAATGTAATTTACTTTGCTCTGGGATTGACCACAAAGTTACCCTTAAAAATAAGTAATCCTTAAATTTGCAATATTGCCAATTCGTTTAATGCGGAAAACATTTCATTTTCTCTTTTCGCGTGTGACAACTGTGTACTAACTTTTACAATAACTGTGTTAATGAACGTTGTCAAACGGAAAGCTTCAGCGCCTGCTGGTAGCGCTGTTTCGTCATATGGCTCCAACTGATATTTATTGTTCTTTTGGGGAAAGCACTGAAGTCTGTAGGTTTGCACAACTGCACATCGTATCGATTTCTGCCACTGTTTCTGCGAATGTTTGCTTGGAGGGCACCAAATATACATAAAATAACGAATACTTATATAGAGGGTGGATCATAAAAGATGGGTCATAATGTAATTATTGCAAAATTTAGATTATAGATATCTATTAAGATGATTCAATAACACAAGACTTGGTATAGAATTAGGTAGTGGAGTTAAAACTGAAAATTAGCTTCTTGAGGGAATAGAAGGAATAGCTCCTTAAAAAGGTAACTTTCTTGGCGAAAAGTACTCTTTGGTACGTTCGTCAATGGCAACATTACCTTTTTATTATTTTTAATAAAGTCGTCTAATAATAAACTACTAGAAGAAATGTAAGTAGTAAAATTTTAGGAAATAATACATAGTACAAGATAGACAGATCTAACATAGTAAGGAAACCGTTATTAAAGGGGATTCAGCCCATGAATTTAAATTGGACATTAACCTTCGAGTTAAGTAGAGGGACAGATAGTAGAACAATAAAGTAACCAAGGTAGATCCAATGTATACGGATATCCATTTTTATGATATCACGTCACCTACATTTTTTCCAATAAAACGTTATATGGACCACCAGAGGTTTAGTTTATCGTTATAATAAAACCCTCCTTAGCTTGGATTGCTTCCAAGTTCTGTTCATCTGTAAAAGTTTAATTAAGGTGTTACATACCAATTCTATACATAACTGTAAACGAGTTCAAGAGTTGATGGATAGAAATGGATTAGCTCGACCTGACTCAGTTACATTCCAAAAAATTAGTTTCCAAAATATTGAAGTGGTGGAGTTAGCACTCACAGTAGTCTATCAGACGATAGATGAATTTTAGATTAAGAATAAATAATTGTTACTATTTATTTACCGTTAAAGTTTTGCAAAATGCGTTTTCGACCTTTCGATTCTTACGTAGCTACAAAAAATGTGTACGTTTTTGTAGAGAATCGAATTTTCTACAAAAATATATCTGGGAGAGAATCTGCTTTGGGATGAGCTTTAATTTATTGTTTAATAAAAGAGTATAATCATTACAATATTCGATTCAGGTCAACACCTTTTTTTTATTTACAAAACATAAGCAAGTTTTAAGACACGTCCCAATTTTTCCTTTTTTTAAATTTAGCTAATGAATTCTTCCTTGTTGTTTAAAGTTTTCATTAAATTATTTGTTAAAAAATAACTTATTGTTTTATGATGGAATAAGTCCATATGTTCCTTATCTTCCTTATCATTAGCAGTAAAAAGGTGCCTATCTCGTTGCGATAAAGAGATAACGGAGTATACGCTGTCTTATAATTACTTTTAATATTTCCAGTGTCTTCGGTTCGTATGAGAAACTGTTCAAATATTTACTAATTTGTGCTATTTTTTAGCAGATTAACATTGGTGGTTTATTTTTCATTTCTTTAAGTATGTATACAGACTAAAATTTTACAGTTTGCTTGACCCAAAAACTGAGGGAATTCAATAAAAAATTGTCGAATTTTCGGAATCAATTCATAACTTCTAGTGCGTTAAAAAAAAATAAAGGAAACGCGCATCATGATTGATGCTTTAGATATGTTTAATTGTTTGATATTTAGAATGAACCAAAAGGTTGTGATGTTCTTGACGTGAAAACATATAGTGTGAAGCGCAAATATTATCAGTGAGTGTTAACAATGGATGGAAATCCTGATGCATGGTACACTATAGGGAAAATATGGACGGCTATGAGTGAGGGGGCAGTTATGTACGGGTACTACCCCACTGTGTGCTGCTATGACATAACTTCGATTGTTCCTGACATGCCCAGAGGTCTGAATGTTTGGCTTGAATCCTGTAGACAGGTTTTCTTAGATTTATACGCCCCATTCGTTCTCAAAAAGATCTGTTAATTTAAGTGTTCCTTTGAGAATACAAACAACAAAAGGGGAAATAAGATAGGGAGCTTATTATTTTTCCCAATGGTGCTTTTAGAACCGAAATTGATAAAACAAAGGATTTACGTTTATTGTTACGTCCAACGTTAATATTTTTTTACAACTTTTGTGGATAATGGTTAAAATTGTGATATGTGCTTTAAGCTTGCCTGATTTATATGACAACAATTAAAGAACCTTAACACATCTTGACACTTTTAACTTGAATAATTGGGTCATGAAAGCAGTAAAACATGAGACGCTGTTTCTCTTTCTTACCTTTTGTTTGTCTTATTTTAACTTTGTTTGCAGAAGAAATAGCGCTCTTGTATTAACCAAACTTGCTCTAGTTTCTATTTTCTTTTTATTATATACTTAAAACTCGATAAGAAGAATTATATTTGCAACTACTAATTTCATTCCTTCTATTTCTAACAATAAGTGTCGCCCAGCTAATCCGAAATCGAAAATATCTTTTTGTGAAAACAACTTCTTAAAAAAAACCAATTTCCAATTATGTTAGGAATTTCCTATTGGGAAAATATTTAGTTTACTTAATGTCTAATCAATTAATACCGAGCTGATTCATTATCCAAAAATGGGATTCGTCAATTTTAGGCCGGATTACTTTTTTTTTTGGGGCTCTTCCTCGAAATTTTGCGATGTTTGGACTCACTGTGAGTTGAGGGTATTAAATATCCTCCTAATTCAAAAAGGGCGATTGTGTGTGTGATATTAACCTGGGAGCGGGTAATGATTACAGGTATCTTATCAATATTTTGAATCATCACCCATTGCTTACTTACATGGCATCGGCTACATACGTGTTAGAAAAATGTACAATTAGTAGAGCACAGACTACCAGTGTCTCCCTCGTGGATCTAATTTTGTCCACGAAATTTGGTGCAAGATCTAATGTAGTTGTCAGTAAATACAGAACACAAAGCGTTTGTTTCAACGCATAGACATTGTGGATATAAGAATGTATATATTCACAGTATCAAAAGCTTTTATGCCTCCATCGTCTACCAAAGCAATAGAACAAATAAAAAACAATAATAAAAATTATACGTCTTTTCAATGAATGTTTATGACCGTTTTTTGCACGCGCATGGATGACTTTATATATTCATTTAAATCGTTTTACTTCTTAGTTTTTCCAAATGTGCCGTCCCAGCCTGGAATGCCCTGTCAGGGAGAAGACAGTAAGTATTTTTGTTTCATATTTTAAGCTTTTCTTTTTATTTTTGTCACTAAATTATTCGTTTTTATTTTTGAAAATAATTTGTGTTTGTCAGTAATAAATTGTCCTTAATATTATTGTTACTAGTTTATGTAAGCAACGTAATTCTTTCATCGAATCTTATCAATTCCACTTGATAAATCAGTTAACAAAAACTTTCTTATCTTCCCCAAAAAATGCTGCTATGCTTACTTCTTACTTACGCCTAAAAAGTGTATTTCTTTTACAAAATTTTTACTTACATTTTCATCCCAACATAACTACCCTACAAAATTGAGAATCTTGAAGAATTTGTTTTAGACAGAATTAAATTGATCTGACCTTATATATCTTCTTAACACAATGCCCTTCGGATTAACACGTTTTTTATCTAACTTTTTCGGTTGTTGTTATAAAGCGATCTTCTCTTCTCTCATTTATTAGACAAAAGCAAAGCAAAGAAGTTGTATTTAATATTGACGTTAAAAGATGAAATGGTTGATATTTGTATAATGAACTTAAAACTACTTGCAAAGTGTTATAAGTTTCTTTTCCCGAATAAGCATAAGAACGATGTTTTCCAAGGTGATTTTCAAATAAGTTTTTTTTTTTCTAAAAAAATCTTGAAGAAATTCGAGGAATTGAGGTCACGTATTAAGCTGTTTTTTTGTTTTTTCTTTTAAAGGAAGCATATACAGAAGAGGAGCCCGACGTTGGAGAAAGTTATATAGGGTCAACGGACATATTTTCCAAGCAAAACGGTTCAACAGAGTAAGTTGTTTTACTAAATGTTTTAGATCTATTTTGATTTTTGCTGGTGTTTAATTTTAGAGGGCATTCTGTGCTTTCTGTCATGACCGCATTTGGGGTTTGGGACGGCAAGGTTTTAAATGTATCCAGTGTAAACTCCTTGTTCACAAGAAGTGCCACAAACTCGTTCAAATTCCTTGCACTAATGAACACGTGGAGCCAATTATCAAAGACGACCATAATGGTAATGATAAAAATAAAACTATTTTATCATTAAATAATCGTTTAATATTAAAGGGGAAGGCCAAGCTCATGGGATACGAGAGGAGATCCTTTCTGAAATGCGTGACTACCCCGAACCACCTCCTGACGTGACCAGTGATTCTGTACCAGTAGAAGACCCGACGAAACAGTCTGACGACATATTAGAAATAGGCTCACAAAGACAGTATTCATTAAATGACTTTGAACTCATAAGGGTGATTGGTAGGGGTTCGTATGCCAAAGTTCTCATGGTAGAACTGAAGAAAACTGGTAGAATTTATGCCATGAAAGTGATCAAAAAGGCCTTAGTTACTGATGATGAAGACATCGATTGGGTAAGCAGCCACTTTTTCATTCTCTTTTATTTACTATTATGATTAATTTATTACTGCAACTTTTCCACCACCTCCATGTCTCTTTGACTTCTCAAAATATTTGTAACGATCTATTAACTTTCAAATTGTATGTTTCCTTTCCTTGGGTTCCAATGTGTATTGTTTGTACAGGTGCAAACTGAGAAGCATGTTTTTGAGACAGCGTCAAATCATCCATTCTTAGTAGGCCTTCACTCGTGTTTCCAAACACCCTCTCGTCTCTTTTTCGTTATTGAGTTCGTCAGGGGTGGAGATTTAATGTTCCACATGCAGAGACAACGAAGATTGCCTGAAGAACATGCTCGATTTTATGCAGCTGAAATTTCACTGGCTCTTAATTTCTTGCACTGTAAAGGTATCATTTACAGGTGAGACAAAGTTATTTTACAGATTGTTTCGTTTGTAAAACTTTGTTTCCTTTGCAGAGACTTGAAGTTGGATAATGTCCTCCTAGATCACGAAGGTCATATAAAGTTGACTGACTACGGTATGTGTAAGGAAGGCATTAGACCTGGCGACACAACCTCTACTTTTTGTGGTACTCCTAATTACATTGCTCCCGAAATTTTAAGGGGTGAAGATTATGGATTTTCGGTAGATTGGTGGGCGCTAGGTAAGTCAAAACAATGTTTGATTTACTTTGTTTTGGTTTTTAAATTTCTTTTTCTTTACAGGTGTTCTTTTGTACGAGATGTTAGCGGGTAGGTCGCCATTCGACATCGCAGGTGCTTCAGAAAATCCAGACCAGAATACTGAAGACTATTTGTTCCAAGTTATTCTGGAGAAGACCATTCGTATTCCTCGATCTTTAAGTGTCAAAGCGGCCAATGTACTTAAAGGGTTCCTTAACAAGAATCCTGCTGACAGACTTGGCTGCCACAGCCCCGATTCTTTCATTGAAATTACGTCACATCAGTTCTTCAAAAGTATCGACTGGGAAATGGTAAGTCAACCAAAACAATTTGCTTCTGTAGAAATAATTATTAACTTAACTACAAACAAACATATTGTAGTGTTCGTGGGTTTATTAAATTTTTTTACAAGACTAAATTACAGGAATAACAATTTATACACACTGATTTAATTATAACTACTTAAAACTTAGGTTACTATTTATTTACACCATTCTCTTATATGCACGTTTCAATTTATTTGTATTCTCACTATTATCACTGTCGATTTATTACTAACTCGGCGAATAAAAATTCGGGAAAAGTCTAGAATATTCGTTAAAAATAGTCCAATTTGACTTGAAAAAAAGATTTCAGAAGTTTTTAATTGTCTTCAATTTTTTAATCGGGTGTAACCCGTGGTGGTCAATTAAATGACGACATTTCGTAGCGGGTTATAGAATTTTCATACTCACATAACAAAAATTGAGCAAAAAAGATTACAGCTATCAATCACTGCTACACTGCATTGTACTGTCTTAACTTATTTTTTTGCAATTAAAATTGTCAGTTGGAATATCGAATGGTAACACCACCCTATAAACCTGATGTCGAAAACGTTTTAGACAATTTCGATCCTCAATTTACGATCGAATCATTATCGTTTACTCCAGACGATAAGTAAGTGTTTGTAAGAAATTTGCAGTAATGTTTTCCTTAATAGGTATGATGTTGGCTTAGGAAGATATGTATTTTACTAGAAGGAGAGGTATCAGCGCAGAGAATAAGACAAACAATTAGAAATGATTCGCCAATTTTATTTAACGAAAAACTTTACTGTATATCATTAACAAGAGTAATTAAAAGTGAGGTATTAGTTGCCATACAAACGTAAACATTACAACTAATTTAATTTATTTGTTTACATCGTAACCTATTTAAATCAAGAATTTGTCAGAAAGTCCCGAATTGTTACAAAAAAAGGCCTCGTAATTTCGTGATATCAAAGGCGCCTTCGTCGATATCACTCGCTTGCAACCGTTACCATCGTGAGACAAGGCCTGCGCGCTGATTACGTAACCGGCGCGAAGACCTAGTCACAGCTGCAGCGCACTCGTTCATAATACACATAAATAATAAAACCAAATGTCCGGTTATTCTTTTCTAATGAAATAACATATAACAGTTGACCTCTTTGACAAGTTTACGTCAAAAGCTATTATTTTAATGCAGATATTTTTTGTATAATTCATTGAACAAAAAAGAATGATTAAAACGTATCTTCTTAATTTAATTTTTTCCTCAAATGTTAGGCCGATTTTTGATACCACTCCTTTATTTAAGTTATAAAAAGTAGTTTGTCTCCTCTCCCTGGTCATTTCGTGTGCTTTAGAATTGCTAGAGTAGTTTATCCTTTTTTACAGTTGGAACAAAAACAAGTAGCGCCCCCGTACAAACCAAGATTAGAGGGCGACCGTGACTTGGCTAACTTCCCGCCAGAATTTACAGACGAACCAGTACATTTAACCCCTGATGACCCGTAAGTGCTCGTTTTATTTTCTTCCCTTAAATACTCCTGCTTATATGTTTATAAAATAATGGCTAGAACTCCCCTCTTCCACCTCTTTGGCTGACATATATATATATATATATATATATTGTTTCGTTCTAGACGTGTGATAGAAAAGATCGATCAGTCAGAGTTCGAAGGTTTCGAGTATGTAAATCCGTTGCTCATGTCGCTGGAAGACTGTGTGTGACATCACGAGCTGTGCGTCTTACATCCCTACAACCTGCCTCCTCCTCCCATGCATCGTTTGCCGCCACCTCCCCCTCCTCCTCCGCCCGACGATCTCGACCTCAATTTCATGCATTTGGACATGCGACCGAGCAAGTCAATTTTACAAAATATATTTTGCCTTCCATTGAACTAATATTATACAGTAGATGCAAACGGTTTAATAATTAAAAGATGCATATAACGGTAGTGCTTTGCAGTCGAAGAATTTTGATCTTTAGAGAATTCTCTCCTGCACCCCTATTACTACGTACTTACTTTACTGGATTTATGAAAATTACTCTGCAGATTTGTCAAAATTTGGGTAAGTCTCTCAATATTTTACATATACTTCAGTAGTTTAGTATACAAATACTAAAACTTGGGTTTATTGCAAATTTTATTTTGATTTTGAGTTAATTTTTTTTTTTGTTAATTCCTAACATATTAGAATTTTTTTTATTTAAAGCAGTACTTCTTTTTTTTAAATTTTTGGTCATAACTAGAACAATAAAGGTAACTTGGCCCCATCAGGGAAGCGGTTTAAGTGGAAAATTACTTCACCTCCAATAAGGTTTTAATGGTACGTTTTCCTTTCTTAAATTTTAAAATTGACGGTTGAGATGATTTTGTTAATCACCAAAGACAAATCTGCTCAGTCTTTTTCAAAATTAATTTTTTAATCTCTTTGTTGAATACAAAATATAAGTACTATACACTTAGTACAACGGTTAGTACCTTACAATTATTAACTTCGAGTACTTATTAAAAAAAGTAAAAAACCTACTCTTCAGTATTTCTTTAGCTTAAAACTAATAATGTAAGATGCCATTATGACTTGTTACATTCCAAAAAAGTACTTAATTAATTACCTACTTAATTGTTTGTTGCAAGTAATTTAATAAATTAAAAGAAAACTTACCCAAAAAGTAAGTCACTTGAATTTTACAGTAGGTAAATATGTAAATTATAAATACACTTATATAGATAGAAACAAGAAAAATTACTGCTATAAAGTGATATACATTATTATTAATAATATAATAAATGATAAAGCACTGATAAATGTTTATAATCGAATTATGTACTTATTGTATATCAGTGACTTCGGTTACATTCCATTTAAAAGACTAGTTAATTATTGTTACTATTAAGAACACTTGAAGGATTTTATGCGTAATTTGACTTTAATTAGTTGCTTCGATTAACAACATAACAGAAAAATCTCATCGTTATACTATTTACATAAATATTTTAAGGCCGTAGCGGGATAAGCAAGGGCAATCTACCACTCTGAAGCTGTAAGTTTCATATTTGTTGTGTGAATTATTGCTCTTGAGACTTAACTCAACTCAACCTAACCTAACCTAATCTAATCAGAAATAGGATGTCACTGCATGAAACATCCGGTACTTGAGGCTTTTCACAGCCGGTGCTAGTAATTATTGTCGATTCCGGGCTAGTTAGCCGCTGCCCTTCGTTGCTAACGTTTCGGACACTAGCATTTTCAGAGCCGAGTTCATAGACACAACGAAACAGGTACAACCACAGACTCTTCTCTGAAGATACTACAGTAGTGAGTGAATCGTCGGCAGAATCGACATAGGCTAACCAGTCCGAAATCAACGATTGCAGTATATTATTTGTGGGATTTTAAGGTACATCGATTCAGTAGAGTAACTTGCACAAAAAATATAAACCGATAACTTCAGAAGCGATTCGTCTGTAGGTACATCCCCTACTACGACTTAATTGAAGTAGCGAATATATTATATTATTATAAAGAGTTGAAATATTTTAAATAATAAAAATCCTATCCATTCGACTAATTTACCTAATCGAATGTAAGAAAATAAAATGAATATACTACGTATTAGACATGTAGTAGAAATAGTATTTTATAAGTTATAATAATTTTGTTATGTATTTTTCCGTAATAATATTTAATAATGATGAAATATTCAGCTATTGTCCGATTCCATGACGCCTTGCTTGTTAAAAAATATACTTAATTGATTATTAAATATTCATATAAAATATATACCTACTGCGTATTGCAAAATATGATTTCGTTATGAGGATTTTACATAAGAATCAAAGGAAAGTTTAACTCGAAATAAATTTGTTACTTTTTCGTCTTATAAACAATTATTTGTTACTTTGCGCGAAAGTTCAGACCGACTAATTATTATATATTGTATATTGTTTCCTTTTAATTGAAACTAAGAGTTATTTTTTATTTAATTTGAGAAATGTTGAGTTTTTATTGAAAGATTTTTGGTCTTTGCTTTTCGTGCTTGCGATTAATCATTGTAAGTGATGTTTTTGTACTTACTAATCGTTAACGTGGAACGTTTTATGGACGAGAATTATTGTCAATGAAATTGCTACTTTTAGTGTCGTCAATTAAACGAAAAATAAAAAGAATGATGTGCTTATTGGATATGACTTCGAAGCAATTTTCGATTTATTTAATAAGAAAAATGTGCTGCGTTTAATGTATTCATTAATTTTTAGTTTATACTTATTCTTATTTAATGTATAATTTATAATAAATACGATATTTAAACATTTTTTTGTTAATCTTCAAACTATTCATTCTCAAAAATTAATCATCAATTTATCAATCAAACAAACTAGCAAACGTTTTATCCATTACACATCAATCAGTCCACAATTTTTAGTAGATCGTTATTAAAATTCTTAATTAGTTAATATGTATCCAAAAGGTAAGTACCTATAAGCTTTGTGCATCGCATGTAGTAGATATATGATTTGTGACTAATTAGAATAACATTTTTTAACTCTTTTATTGGGTCATTAAGCTAAATGCATGTATCTACATCCAACATTTCATTTACTACAATAAATTGAATTCCATGTAGTAATTGAAGAGGTAACAGAATAAGTGTAACCAATTATTGGCAACATTCACATTCCTATCGCACCCTGCTGCCCCTTAGTAGAATTCTGTCTATTTTTCTATTAGGCATTGAACCGTTCAGCGGTATTCAGGGCAAATTTGCATTATTCATTATTCGTTTAGTAAACAAAAATTTTAATCCTCATGAAATTGAAATCGATACATCTGTTACAAAAATTGCTCCAAAAAATTTTTCACTCCATAGATATTCCGTAGCGTAAAATTAGATATTTGAAGGTGGGGGTTTTTATGGGGTTTTATAAAAAAAAAAACGCGATTTTAAGGTAGAGGTTTTAAGGTGATGAAAACACGTTTCTATATACATTTACACACACCCCCTCTGCCCTAACCTTTTCCAACCCTTGTATTCTTTGACTCCCACCCTTTAAAACACCCTCGGGGTCATCATAAACTTTTACTCTATCGATAGCGTTTAACCCACCCCCAACTCCCTGCCTTCGTACCTCCTACAGCACGCCTCCCCCATCACACCACTTTCATCTTCATCAAATTTTTTAGAGCAATTTTTATCTGAAGCCCCAATTGTAAATCATTACCGGAAATGTATGTGGAACATAATAATGTATGAGCTTTTTTTTTTTGATAATTTATCTTTGCGTTATAAAACATCTACAAAGTTGTTTGTCACAGAAATCGTTCCTTCGATTCGTTGTTTACGTGCTAGTATAATGGTCATCACGTCATCAAGCAACAAAAACAATTATAAAGTAAACCTTGAAAGATAAATGTTTTGCATGTGATTGGTCCGACAACAGCGTTGGTATTTAGTCCCACCAGATAACGTAACTGATGGCCAAAAGCGAGTGTTGTTTTGATCGTTACGTTTACAGTTCGGCACAGTTAATTTTAGTTTTGTTCGAAGAGTCGTGTTAATAAGTGTTTGTCGGTTATTAATTTTGCTTTTTTAAAGACACGCGTTTGAGTTTATTAACAATTTAATTTACTTCTGACAAGTTTTAGTCTTTTTTTGAACATTTCTTTACGGAATAATGTGCGGTATGTGAACTTGAAAGTGAACTAATAGTGATTTTGGAAACGTCCAGAGATTCCTTATTTACCAATGCCCAATTTGTTCTTCGTTGGCTGGTGAGTGCTTTACAAATATAACTTTGCAATTTTATGTAGGTTTCTGCTGAAAGAAGTCATGATTTTTTAATTTACATATTTTTCGCTTTTATCTTTTCCATTCTTTTTCTCCGATCTTAAAAATCACGTTTCAAGCCACCAAAGAAATTTCACTGCTAACGTGTAACACGTTGTACCCCTAACTTACCCGGGTCGCAATAATAATAAATCGCCTAGTAATTAGGCGCTGTTACAAAGAGGTGTTTTACCTCTTGTCCGGTGGATGGGTTTTCCCCTCTCGGAGACATGGGGTTTTAGGCTCCCTGAACGGGACAAATGTACTTATACAGATCAGTAACTCCAACCTAAGTTGGTGCAACCTAAGTCTCATGAGATACTGATATACTGACATTTAATTTTTATGTGGTATCCAAAAATGCAAGATGTAGGAGATTCCATCTAAAATAACGAAGTTACCGGAAGTGCGCCATATTTGAAAATATATTTACGCCATTCTGCACTGAGTTTTGCACAAATTTTATTTGCCATGTTATGATTTAAATTGCTAGGGATAGACACAAGTAATTACAGTATTTCCTGTTATTGTATAAGATTAAGTTCTTTAGATACTTTGATAATTATATGAAATCAAAATATCTAAAGAACCAAAACTCAACCTACTTATGTGTGAAAATAGTTACAATTCGTTATCTATTATCTGTAACAGAGTTGCAACCGAATAATTCCTGAAGATGTTTATTGTCATTTAGATAGGTTTTTTCGATTTATAAAGCCGTTAAAATTATTTCTGTTTCGAATATTAATCCCACTTTGTTAAATCCTACAAAATTCCATAAAGAGTTTTAACTTATTCATTTATTTGATTCCTTCAGAATAATAATACAATTTTATTTTAAACGACAATTTTTAATGATAAAAGACTGGGGCTCTTTTACAATAGAAATACACAGTAATATTTTTTGACATACGCTACTGATGAATTAAATAGAAATAATAATAATTCGTAGCATTTGATAATAAAATTAAATTTATTTCTGTATTTTAAACGAGACAACAATGTTCTGTTGATAGTTTTTAGTAGGTAAGTTTGAAAAGGTTTTTAAAAAAAAAAAATTTAATGTTTGGTGTTTTTTTCCATTTTGACGATTTTTTCGTTTTTTAGTCACTTTTATTTGAGACAGTTGCTTCGACTGTAGCTGTGGCAAATAAAACTGACCAACACAAAAAAAATTGTGAAAATGGAAAAAAAAAAACAAAAAACAACCAAAGATTACGTTCTACGAATTTGGATAATACATACATTAAATTTAAAACCAATTTACTTTTAAACATTGTAGCCAACAATATGAAATTTGCCTATACATTCTCCGACATAAAACCAACAAACAACTTCAGTTCCAACAAGAAAGTTTAGCCAAGCATCGCGTACTGTGGTCTGTTTCCATTCTTTACGTTTAAAATATTGTACGAATTTTGGTATAGTAGCCAGAGCTTCTGGCAATTCAGCTGGTGTTGGAGGAACTAATTCTACTACTGCATACTTCATAAACAACTCCCTGTACGGTTTGGACACTTGCAGACCAGTTTTGATTAGTTTTTGAACTTTTTCGGTCATTGTGTAGGTATTTTTTCAATATAACGCAAAATTACAGAAAAAATATTCAATAGATATTTTTGACGTTTTATAGAATTTCTACAACGGTTGAGACATTTGTTATTTATTTACAGTTGACTAGATTAAAATTGCGCCTCTAGAAGCGTTGCTTCAATAATAATCTTTCCCTTATTTTGCTACTGGATTGCTTTTAAATATTTACATAATAACAATAATATCGTTATGGTATTGTTTATTTATAATAACCATACTGTATAGTATCAGGAAAAAAAGAAAGTATTGAAGAATTTTTCTTACATTTATGTTGACTCGGAATAAAATAAAAAATAATTGTCGATAAAAAGCACCCCAAAAAAGGCCCAAGCCAATAAACAAACACATGATCTTTTATGTCTGTTCCCTGACATCCTAATTTCATTGCAGACGCAACGGCAGGATTATAGTAACCGCCAGTAAAATCAGCTCCTAAACAATATTTTTTTTTAAAATATCTTCCTGGTTTAATATAGGTATTTAAAAAAATTAAAACTGACGGAAGGTAATCTAAGTTACATTTTTCAATCAATTTTTTTTCATCGTTTAATTACCTGCTATTACAAGGGATATGATGCACAGTGCTCTCACGATTCCCGCGGTAATTGCGTTCACGTCACTTACGGTTCTCGAAACTAACCTTCCAACACAAGTGCCAAACCCTTCTATTAGGAAACCTTTGTATGTATCTACCTAAGAAAAATTTAACTAAATCAACCAGTCGACTAAAAGTACCGGTTTTCCCGCCGTGAAAACTACTTTACAGAATGAAATTATTAACCTTTAAATCAGTTGTACAAGGTGAGAAACCCCTTCCAGCGTGAAATTCCGTAAGTTCTAACTCCCAGAAAGCCTGCACATATGAAAAAATAAATGTGGCGCCAATAACTTGAGCTACGATTAGTGCTAATCCTTCTTCTGGATGTATAGAACCCTCTATGACATCTTCAAAGGGACGGTAGGGACATGCAGATTCTTTTGTCCACGTAAAAGACCACCACAATAGCAAAATAAATGTAAGAGTGCATCCGGCTGATATTCCATAAATTTCCGCAACTAAATTAACAAATTTAATGAACCTACCCATCATTTCTTGCATCCTATTTCATAATTCACACTCACCGACAACTACCTCAAAGCAACATGCACAAAGTTCAGAAGATGCGATCATTTCCAAAATAGTTTTCCTTAAAAGGCCATCATCTATAAACATTTTTACCACTACTCGTGCAATCACTGCTAAGAGTATTGTAAAAATCAGGAATGAGCAAGATATAATAAGAGCCTCCATTTAGCATTTCTTTTAGTGCCTTTCAAAATGTTTCACGTTTTTGTAGCCGACAGAGAAAATTTTTATGTACTAAGAACACGATTAAATTTTGACATTTTTATTAATAATTATTGACAAAATAATCAATTTAATTGATACAGTGTGTTTCAAAGTCATTAAAAGTATTGGGTAGACTATAAAAAAACACGTTCAGCTTCATTTTAGTTTTGTTCTTTTTTAAATAATTATTTTAATAATCACGTACTTCCATTATTCTAGCATATTTCTGGAACTCTGTTGTTACCATGTTGTTACCATCGTGAGACAAGGCTTGCGCGCTGATTACATAACTGCCTACGCTGTGTGTGAGCCTACTATGTATAATACTAACGCGTGTATCAGATGAAGATACTAATATGGGGGAGGGGTGGTTATAATTTTAGATGTTGTAGTTTTAAAATTATTTTAAAAATGGTTGAATCTTTCTCCTCCCTCATCTTCGAAACTACCAAACCTAATTCCAACTCGAATTTGTCAATTTCTTTTTTGCAATTACCTCGGTTTTTGATTATAAAAAAATATAAGAATAAGGAGACTGTGGCGTGGAAATAATTAAAAACCAAAATGGACTTACCCCAAAATACCACAACACTTTTTAAAACGCGGACACGTGTTTCGCTCACTTAAATTGTGAGCATTTTCAACGCAAGACTGTCTGTCCGCGTTTTAAAAAGTGTTGTGGTATTTTGGGGTAAGTCCATTTTGGTTTTTAATCGGTTTTTGATGTTTATTTGAACTTAGTTATCTAACCCGTGATAACTTTCTTGGTGTAATTTATAGATCGAAGTGTTTGAGTATTTATTATTTTGGTGTAAGGGAGAATTTGCAAGAGAAATACAATTCACAATATTAACAATAAAACACAGCTTTTGGTTACAAAATAGTTATTTTAGATCAAAATGGCCATTTCAACTTACAAAGTTTTCTTCAGGTGAAGTATAATAAACTAAAACTAAACAGAACAACCTTATATACTAATTATAACTAAGTGCAGGAGAGGGGATTTTATAAATTTAAATGTTAAGTAGAGGAGAATTGCAAAACTCTATTTGGTCGTTTAGAGCACACCCTTTTTTATATAGTTTGTTGATTTCTAATTTTTCTAAAAGTGTCAATTTTAAACTTTTATTTTCTAAATGAAGAATTTTGAAATTTTCGTTAAAGTTGTTCTTTAATAAGTTAGTTACCAAGTTACTACTGTAGCCGTTGTTTAGAGCAATTTGATGAATTCTGTTTTATAATCGAGATTGGATAATGGTACTTTTAATAAACTATGAAGACTAGAATGGAAAAAGGACAATTTATGTGATAAAGGATGAAACGATTTTGAATGGATTATTGTATCTGTTTGATTCTTAATGAAATACAGAAAAAACGTGGTTGTTATGAATATTTTTAATAGTAAGATCTAAAAAGTTAATAGATTTGTGCTCATTTTCGATTTCCAGGGTGAATTTTATTTTTGGATGTAAATTATTCATGTAGTTAAAAAGGTTTGATAGTTGTCTCTCTGTACCTGCAAAACATACAAAGATATCATCTACATATTGTAACGACATTTCTAGTTTAATTTATTTATTTAACGGATGTTTATTTACAACTATTTATTTAACACTTAAACACTAATAGAACACTTAAACACTATTAACAATTCAACAACTTATTTATTTGACAAGGAAAATGCGTATTTATATCACTCTGTATATGGTAGTTCGGTATTTATGTTACTCGTTCGGAAGCTAACTGTAAACTGTTGTCACTGACCACGTCAACAAGTATTTATACAGACACCGAACAGTTCCAGATAAATTGAGAAACCTTCTAAAATTTACTCGAGCTCCTATTGTGTTCGTTTTATTTATGGCCTTATTTATTGTCATAAAAGCGCCGACCGACGCCGGTATTCTTTGAACTCCGCTTATCTGCTCCCGGCACTCGTCGCCGCTCTCGCACACATACACACTCATTACACTACCCCCTCCTTAAGGGTGATCCGTCCTGGATCACATTCTGCCGTTCCTTCAAAGGATCATGCCGGTACTTGCAATTCTGTCCCCGAAGGCACCCAGTCGTCATATGGAAGTAGCAATCCACCGTCCTTGGCTGTGCGGGATCTCGTTGGGGATTGTTAGTGTATACCGTTATTTTGACGCCGCTCCACCGGAACAGGACCTCCAACATGCTCCGCACCACTCTCCACATCCTATCCTTGGCATGGTTAATCTTGTGGTAACCGTGGATAGCAGTTGGTCTCTTAGTTCTACCAACGAATTCCATAACGAGCGGTAGGTGGGTTTTTCAGACGACGCCTCCTTAGTGACCAGTTAGTAAATGGATCGGTTCCCGTTCACCAGACTTTGCACTTTCTTTTCATCTCCAAGTTGGTCCCGTAGCTCTGGCAGGCGGCCAAACTTCTTGAAAACGGTGGCAATACCGCGATCCATCCTCAAGTCTTTGGCCACACAATGAACCAGCGAGTCCGGAGCAGTAAACAAATCCTCGGATCTCTCGGAGATGACACCGAATCTGGAGTTAACATACAAGCTCGGCGTGGCCATAAGCTCGTCATACTGGGGATCTGGAGAACCAGCTTGCATAAGCCTGATCGGTGCTTCTTCGTGATTGTCACCGACATATGGGGCCAAACGGTTAAAGTAGACGACCTTCGGTTTTCCATTTGGTGTGCGTCGAATCCGGTAAATAACATCATTTCTTCTCTTGACGATTGTATATGGGCCTTCCCAGTGCTGCTGTAGCTTCGGCGAAAGACCTTTACGGGGCTGTGGATTGTATAACCACACTATGTCTCCCTCCTGGAAACCTCGCATCAGTGGCCCGTATATCGTAGGTGTCCTTCATGCGGTCGCTAGCTATCTGCATCCGGGAACATGCTTCCTCATGGATATCGTTAAGTCTTCTGCGGAGATCACTAACGTAGTCTTCTCCGGCAACGTCCTCACCAGGTATGCAGCCAAATTTCAGGTCACATAGCAACCGTAGCTCCCGACTAAACAGTACCTTTGCTGGTGTTTGTCCAGTAGTTTCGTGAATCGATGATCGATATGCCATAAGAAACAGTGACAGATGGCGCTCCCAGTCTCTTTGGTGTTTGGATACCACTTTGGACAAGTTCTTATTAATGGTCCTGTTCATTCGCTCTACCATGCCGTCTGATTGAGGATGCAGAGGTGTTGTCCGGGTTTTGTGGATGCCTAATGTCTTGCAGATTTCCTTGAACACAACCGCCTCAAAATTCCGACTGATCAGAATGAAGCTCCATGGGCACGCCGAACCGGCTGATGAGGTGGTTTACGAGGTCCTCCGCTACTGTGGTGGCTGTCTGATTTGGGAGTGCGTACGCTTCAACCCATTTCGTGAAGTATTCCATTGCCACCAGGATGTATTTATTCCCACCATCGGTCTCTGGAAACGGTCCTGCGATGTCTATGGCAATCCATTCGAATGGACTGCCGACATTGTACCTAACCCAACATTGCTAGCGTCGGTGTCCAGAACAAATTTCCCCTCTGGTATTGGATAACTCAGCACGGGTGTGGAAACGAGAGCTTCTTTAACTTTTCGAAGGCAGCTTGGCAGTCCGGATCCCAGCAGAATGGTCTGCTACTTTCGGTTAGTCGAGTCAATGGCTTGGCAATATTGGCAAATCCAGGAACGAAGCGTCGACAGTAAGTACACAGGCCAAGGAAGCTTCTGACCTGATGTACGTCAGTGGGTACTGGCCATTCTTGTACGGCTGTGATCTTCTGCGGATCGACTGAAACGCCGGTCTTCGTGAGTACGTGCTCCAGGTAATTCACTGTCTCTTGAAATAGCTGGCATTTCTTGGGGCCTAATTTAAAGTTGACATCACGCAGCCTTCGAAGTACCTCTTCCAAGTTTTTCAGGTGATCGTCGAAGTCCTTTCCGATCACGATTATGTCGTCAAGGTATACCAGGCAAGTTTTCCCAATCAAGCCGTTCAAGACCGTCTCAATGAGTTGTTCAAATGTGGCTGGCGCATTACACAACCCGAACGGCTTCACGTTGAACTGCCACAGCCCGGTTCCGATCGAAAATGCCGTCTTCTCTTTGGCCTCAGGATCCAGGTTTACTTGCCAGTATCCACTTTTAAGGTCTAGTGTTGAGAATACTTTAACGACTTTTCTAGTAGAACTTATTTATTTAACGGATATTTACTTTACAACTATTTATCTAACACTTAAACACTAATATCAATTCAACGACTTATTTATATCACAAGGAAAATGCGTATTTATATCACTCGATATATCGTAGTTCGCTATTTCTATTACTTGTTCGGAAGCTCACTGTGAACTGACTGACTACTGGCCACGTCAACAGGTATTTATACTGATTAGGAACAATCCAGAAAGTTCCAGAATTACATACTAGACTTTACTGGAGTGCCTATTGTGTTCATCTAATTTATGGCCTTGTTTATCGTCATCAAAACGCCGACCGACGCCGGCATTCTTTGAGCTCCGCTTATCTGCTGTCGGTTCTCGTCGCCGCTATCGCACACACACACGCTCGCCGCACTGCTCGCTCTCGTACACATATACGCTCGCTACACTGCCCACTCTCGCACACATACGCTCATTACACTGCCCCCTCCTTAAGGGTGATCCGTCCCGGATCAAATCTTCCGTTCCTTCGAAGGATCATGCCGGTACTTGCAATTCTGTCCCCTAAGGCACCCAGTCGTCATATGGAAGTAGCAATCCACCGTCCTTGGCTGTGCGGGATCTCGTTGGGGATTATTGGTGTATACCGTTATTTCGATGCCGCTCCACCGGAACAGGACCTCCAACATGCTCCGCACCACTCTCCAGTTCAGTCCATCCAACCCACATCCTATCCTTGGCATGGCTAACCTTGTGGTACCTGTGGATAGCAGTTGGTCTCTTAGTTCCACCAACGAATTCCATAACGAGCGGTAGGTGGGCTTTTCAGACGACGCCTCCTTAGTAACCAGGTAGTAAATGGATCGGTTCCCGTCCACCAGACTTAGCACTTTCTTTCCATCTCCGAGTTGGTCCCGCAGCTCTGACAAGCGGCCAAACTTCTTCTTGAATACGGTGGCAATACCGCGATCCATCCTCAAGTCTTTGGCCACACAATGAACCAGCGAGTCCGAAGCAGAAAACAAATCTTCGGATCTCTCGGAGGTGACACCGAATCTGGAATTGGCATATAACCTCGGCGTGGCCATAAACTCGTCATACTGGGGATCCGGAGAACGAGCTTGCATAAGCCTGATCCGTGCTTCTTCGTGATTGTCACCGGCATATGGGGCCAAACGGTTAAAATGGACAACCTTCGGTTTTCCATTTGGTGTGCGTCGAATCCGGTAAATAACGTCATTTATTCTCTTGACGATTGTATATGGACCTTCCCAGTGCTGCTGTAGCTTCGGCGAAAGACCTTTACGGGGCTGTGGATTGTATAACCACACCATGTCTCCCTCTTGGAAACCTCCATCAGTGGCCCGTATATCGTAAGTGTCCTTCATGCGGTCGCTAGCTATCTGCATCCGGGAACGTACTTCCTCATGGATATCGTCAAGTCTTCTGCGAAGATCACTAACGTAGTCTTCTCCGGCAACGTCCTCACCAGGTTTGCAGCCAAATTTCAGGTCACATGGTAACCGTAGCTCCCGACCAAACAGTACTTTTGCTGGTGTTTGTCCAGTAGTTTCGTGAATCGATGATCGATATGCCATAAGAAACAGTGGCAGATGGCGATCCCAGTCTCTTTGGTGTTTGGAGACCACTTTGGACAAGTACTTTTTAATGGTCCTGTTCATTCGCTCTACCATGCCGTCTGATTGAGGATGCAGAGGTGTTGTCCGGGTTTTGTGAATGCCTAATGTCTTTCAGATTTCTTGGAACACGGCCGACTCAAAATTCCGACCCTGATCAGAATGAAGCTCCATGGGCACGCCGAACCGGCTGATCAGGTGGTTTACGAGCTCCTCCGCTACTGTGGTGGCTGTCTGATTTGGGAGTGCGTACGCTTCAACCCATTTCGTGAAGTAGTCCATTGCCACCAGGATGTATTTATTGCCTCCATCGGTCTCTGGAAACGGTCCTGCGATGTCAATGGCAATCCGTTCGAATGGACTGCCGACATTGTACTGGCGCATTGGAGCACGCCGTCGTCTTTGCGGTCCTTTGCTGGCTGCACAAGTTGTGCACTTCTTGCACCAGTCTTCAACGTCCTTTCTGCAATTGACCCAGTAAAACCGCTCACGGACTCTTCCAAGGGTCTTGTTAACACCAAAATGTCCCCCCGAAGCATCGTCATGGAGGCACTTCAAAACTTCCCTTACCAGGTTCTTCTGTACAAGCAATTGACGTTTGCTCTCAGTACCATCCTGGTTTTCCACTATTCGCTTCAGGAGTCCATCTTCCTCAACAATGGAGTCCCATTGGGCCTCAACGATTTTACCTCCCCAGATTTAGCGGCGATCTCTTGCCAGATCGGTCGGCTGCCTTCATTCTTCCATTTCCGAAACAAGCTCAGGACCGGATCAGAACCCTGTTCCGTCTTGATGTTATCAGGATGCCATTGTTCATCCGTGACGGTTATCCTCCGGACTTCTTCATGTTCCTCCAGGCGCTTGCAGTGCTTGCAGTTTTCCGAAACGCGAGGCACGCGCTCTTGAGTAACTTCTCCGTTCTTGCAAGCGCTTCTTACGTGTCCCAATTTCCCGCAGTTCCAACATCGTATTGGTCTCGGTTTCTTGTTTAATTTTTCCACTATCCTGTTAACTATTTCTTCTAGTCAATCTTCGTATCGACCGTCGGGCTCCTCCCTTAGCTCACGCACTCTACCCTGCCGTTGCGATGCTTGTTTAACGACGTCATACTCCAGTGCCCGAGCCAACGTGTCAGCGAGTGTTTTTGGCCTGTCTAATCGAAGTCGCTGTTGTATGTCGTCATCCCTCAACCCATCGATGAAAGAGTCGACAGCCAACTTTTCTAGCGTGTCGTCGGGAGTACCTGGATACGCGAGGCGGACCAGACGAGCGATATCGGCCTCGTATTCTTGCAGGTTTTCCCCTGCCTTCTGACGTCGGTTTCTTAACTGCACATGACTGACGCTCGTCATATGTGCCTGACCATACCGCATCTCTAACTTCTTCACTAGATGTTCATAGTCGTTCAATTTCTCGGGTGGTATGGTATCCAAAATTTCCTAAGCTTTACCATGCAGCGCGCAGACCAGCTCGGAGGCTTTATTTTCCAACGTCCATGCGTTCGATTTCGCGGCCGTTCCAAATTTCTTAAGGAAAGTGGTCCATGATGTTTTTCCGTCGAACTTAGGTGGCTTCGTATATGCTTTCGATGAAACACCGTGCCCATTCTCCTGCTTCACACTTCTAGCTTTATTATCGATCTGTTCGGACATTGTCGTACATAGAAACCTTTCTTCTATTTCTTTAAATCGTGAATCTATTTCTTGAAATTTTCCTGCAAAATTCTGTTCTGTTTCGGCCAATTTTGAGTCGAATTTCTCTAAATTTTCTTTCAGTTTTTCCAGATTTCCTTTTAGTTCCTTTGAATTTTCGGTTAATTTCTCTTTCAGGTTTTCCATTTTCTTTTCCAGATTTTCTTTCAGTTCTTTTGAATTTTCCTTTAATTTCTTTTCTAGTTCATCCTCAAATTCGTAGGTATTCAGATCGAAACCCTCTTGTATTAGAGCTTCTTCGAGTCGCCCTTGTAAGGTGAGCTTGTTACCAGACGTATCTTCGTCTCGCTCCTCGAGTTCACTGTGCAGTTCGGCAACTTTCAACTCCAACAACTTTTTCGGCATTTTGATTTATTTAACTATGTATTTTTCTTCTACTAGAAATTTCTCTTCTTTGGGGGATCGATTGGCTGAGGACCCCACACCTGACACCAATGTAACGGTTTTTCTAGTTTAACTTATTTATTTAACGGATATATATTTACAACTATTTATTTAACACTTAAACACTATTAACAATTCAACAACTTATTTATTTGACAAGGAAATTGCGTATTTATATCACTCTGTATATCGTAATTCAGTATTTATGTTACTCGTTCGGAAGCTAACTGTAAACTGTTGTCACTGACCACGTCAACAAGTATTTATACAGACACCGAACAGTTCCAGATAAATTGAGAAACCTTCTAAAATTTACTCGAGCTCCTATTGTGTTCGTTTTACTTATGGCCTTATTTATTGTCATAAAAGCGCCGACCGACGCCGGTATTCTTTGAACTCCGCTTATCTGCTCCCGGCACTCGTCGCCGCTCTCGCACACATACACGCTCGTTAAAATATCTATGGTAATAAAGACAATTTTGAAAAGTTTATGTTTAGAAACTTGTTTTTCTAGATCGTTTAAGAAAAATTCCGCTAACAACGGGCTTAAAGGATTTCCCATTGCTAAACCTTCTTGTTGAATATAAAATTGATTGTTAAATTTTAAATAATTTTGTTGGAGGCATATTTCTAAGAGAATAATAACTTCATTTATAATTACCTGATCTATGTTGTTAACATTTAAATTTATAAAATCCCCTCTCCTGCACTTAGTTATAATTAGTATATAAGGTTGTTCTGTTTAGTTTTAGTTTATTATACTTCACCTGAAGAAGACATTGTGATCTAAAATAAATATTTTGTAACCAAAAACTGTGTGTTTTATTGTTAATATTGCGAATATGGAGTTACAAGAGCTAAAAGCCTCGTCTATTCAATTTTTAAGAAATACAATTGTTCATTTTCATATTTTTTTATTTCCCTTTTGAATACGGTACACATTAAAATGTTGATATCAAATATCATAGATGTAATGCAAAAAGAAAAAAGTTTTCCGTTTAGGAAGTAATCATATTTTCACATAGATAAGTAGCTCCAAAACTTCCTATAAGAGGCCCTAACCAATATACTATAAAATGATCAAAGAATCTGAAATTTTCACAACCAAATTGCATGGCTATCGCAAGAGCTGGACTAAAGAATCCTCCAGTATAATCCAGGGCTAAAACAGTAAAATTTATTTTTAGGTGATAATCACTCATGTCATTGCGAACGGGATATAAAATAGCCATTTGTGTAATTAGATATTTTTACCTGCAACGACGGTGTAAATTAAAGCAAATGCTTTTAAAAGTACTCCCGGAATCAATTCCATGGAGCTGCAACCTCTTCCTGCAATTTTGTTTAATCCAACTCCTATTGCTTCTATTAACATTCCAGACCATATGCGAATCTATATAATTGTTTGAAATTTACTGACATTTGACTCCCTATTAAGTTTACCTTAGGTCCAGCGGTACACCCAGCACAAATCCTTGCCTTGTGCTCTTTGATAAGTTTCAACTTCCAAAATGATTTAACTGCCAAATAACCAAAATAAAATCCCATTATTTGTGTAATAATTATTGCTACTGCTTCACAAACACCGGCCTCGTCATTAATAACTTCTTCCACAATTTCATCAACAGAACTCATAACTGTCCCTCTCGTCAAGCCCCACCATAATTGGAGACAAAATAGAAGATACAAGTACATCGGTAAACCAAACTTGTCTGAAACTATTATAAAAAAAGCGGAACAGTTCAGCTTTCGGTCCATACCGTTTTGGGTCAGGGGCGTTTTTTATCTTTTTATCTCCTTACCAGTTTGAAGTTCACAACTAACGGCTGCAGATTCGATGCATGTGATCATTATAAGGGCAAAACATTTTGAAGGATCGTCCAAATTTTCTCTTATACAACATCTAAGTATTCTTGAAATAACTAGCATTGTAAATATATATGCTAATGATATAAGTAGTACGTCTCCATCATTACACGCCATATTCATGTCAGGTTATTGCAAAAGGGAAGGATAAGGATGGTATATTTACAGGAATTTTGTTTTTTTTTTTAAGCTAACTAAAAATCTTAGTTCAAAGTCATTAATAGTTTTTTTCAAAATGAATACTAAGAATTTGTACCCTACCTTTTTACTTATTGTTAACATATTTTTTTTTTATTAATTTTAGACGTCTCACAAAAATGACTGACACAACTTGACAGTGTCTTAGTGGCCATTGCTGCTCCACTTTTTTCATTTGTTAAACATGACTAAAGTAAATTAATTAAAAAATAACCACACCGTAAACCAACTGCAATTTCTGATCAGATACTTCAAGAATACTGCATGAAATCTTGTCTTATATTACCAATTCATTGTCAGTTTCTGTCTAAATTTTTCGATCGAAATGTGGGTAAACTATAAAATAGTTTGAGTATAATACTATTGAAAGAACTCTCTGTTGATTTGTCTTTAACATATCAATTATCCTTTTCATTTGTGCTGCATTTTTATTTTACAACAAAAACAAAACAGAGAAATTATTTTGACTTCATGCCTCTCAAAGTAGACCTCAATTTTTTTCTACTGCCATTTTGTGTTCTACGACCACCATTTGAGATTTACAAAAATTATGGATTTTTAATTTTCGCCCATTTTGTTTCCTACGGTGGCTATTTATAACAGAACAAGACCCATTCTATAACCACCGTGCGGTTTATTTTATCGTTACGCATCTCGTTTATTAAAATCGATCGCCCAGTTCAGACGAACCTGCATGGACACCACTTTTGTTTCTACCCCATGAAAAAGAAGAGAACCCGATTGTCACCCCATTCATTAAACCTAACCAGTGCCAATACTTGTAATTAAAAGCATAACACCCTTTACAGAACTTTACCATCTTTTAAATACAGTAACCACATATTTTTTTTTGGATTATAATTTTAACATAAAACCATTTTCACCTTAAATCTAAAAAAAGTCGCCACCTTCCGTTTGCTACAGTCTATTACGACTACACCCAGGGGTCACGACAAGGACGTGGAAGTATGACTTGTTGGCATAACTCCTTGTTATAGTAAAGCAGATAGTACCAACCGTTCGACCCCCACAGCCACTCTAATGATTTACGTATTTCAAAATGATCAACATTTCATTATACGTATATCAGAAGATTACATGCTGTTTACAACAAATAACTCAAAATCTTACAACTAATCGTAACTTTAAAAACAGACATCAACTCACTCAAAGAAATACTATGTATCTAAAAATCTAATACAATCTAATACAAAATAAATAACAAGACAATGTAGTCTTGGTCTGTTACCGTCGTGGTACAAGACCTGTGCGCAGATTACGTAACCAACACCTGTGCTGTGCATGAGTCTATTATAATAGTAGTCTACTATGACAGTAGTCTCACACACAACATAGGCGGTTGCGTAATCAGCGGACAGGCCTTGTCTATTACCGTCATGGGACAAGGCCTGTGCGCTGATTACGTAACCAACACCTGTGCTGTGCATGAGTCTACTATAATAGTAGTCTACTATGACAGTAGTCTCACACACAACATAGGCGGTTACGTAATCAGCGCGCAAGCCTTGTCTCACGATGGTAACGCCAGAAGACATTGTCCACGCTAAAAATGTCATTTGCGACGTCTCCGCTGCAATCTCCAAATCCAAAGGTAGTGGTCCGTCGGTCTTCGTGCAACTGTTTTGGCCGAAGCACACACCGACATCGAGGAGAAATACATCTTGGACGTCGAAAACTGATATACGCATCAACATCAAGGGTAATACAAGGTGCAACTGAATAGTCTACGGATACTTTGAGTGTGTCGAATAGATGTAATATATCATTGTATGGTCGTTGTATCGATGGAGTACCGGAACGATTTTTGTTTTTTAACAAAATTCAAACGTTTTGCAGTGCGAAACCCGACCTGCTTGTAATTTGGCAATGTCGATGTCTGCAACAAGTTGCAATAATTGAGCCATTAAACTTGATGGATTTAAATAAAACCGGGCCCGTCTTCAGACGAACGATAGAAGTATCGTCAGCTTACCGCTTACTGATCGATAGGGACGAATTAATCATTCTAGGAGTGATACACAGACACAGATACATAAATGCATAACAAACATTGTTGGAAATTAAAACCGCGAGATAGAAAACAAGTTTCTATACGTCTACAAAAACTATTTCTCACTCTCTCAAAAAATGTCCGTCATTTGGCAAATATCGTTTGCAATGATTGTCACACGGTCGTGCAGATCATTAACATTGTGCACAAGCACGCGTTGCTTTATTTTACACCATTCATACAAGTATCATATCACATAATTCTTCTGTTATAAAAGCCATTGTAATAACAGTTCTACTTAATTTTTATTCAGATTTTAATCTTCGCAGTGGTCAGTGCCGAACTTTTTAATGTTTTAATTGAAACTTTCACTCGATAAAAGACGCGAGCGTTACTTTTAACTTTATTTATTGGTTTTTTAAAATAATGAACCGTCCAAACGTGTAAACTTTTTACCCATTCTATTTTTTTGCTTTATGCTGTCCTTTCATCAACAATATCCGTAAAACATTCAATTATCACCTGTATACGTCGAAACCCTATGAGCGCGTCTTGCTGCAACCTCCAACTCCAAAGGGACTGGTCCGCCGGTCTTCGTGCAACTGTTTTGGCCGAAGCACACGCCTGTCCTATTAATGTAATGTTTAAGTGAGTAAATAGTAATTCAAGGCAAGAATTTAGCCAAAGTATCTCAAGAGGATTGCGTAACTACAATATCAGAGGCAATAGGCGCACATCAGTAACTAAACTCCTGATAATCGCATTGCTACCGTCAAACCATGGAACTACCTTGCTTTTAAACCTTGCGCTTAAACTACAGGTGATTTTGACTTACTATGAGTCTTAGGTAGGTAGGGTAGGTAGGTACACGCTATCGGAGCGGTTCTTAACATGCGACTTTTAAAAACTTGAATCCCTCCCACTCCTGGAACCGCTTTCAGAAATTACACACACCAAAGACACAAACTTTCCTTTCCGCCATGACCATCTTCGGCCATGAAAGAAACTTATAACCTTGAAAAAGTTTTCTGCTTACTGATACCACTGTTTCGAAACATTAGAGTTTAATCAAAACTCCTGTTATCTAGAACTGCTCTTATTGATTTCCACTAGTGTTTCGTTTTAAACCCACCATTCACTAAACTCCCGATAAACTCTTGTACCACGTGAACCCAAAGGCTACAGACCATTATTAGAACGCGAAAGTATCTTATAGTACCTTACGCTGTGTGTGCACGTTTTTATTTTTCTATTATACATAATTTTAAACATAAATATGTCTGGAAAAGTATTTAATACACGATGTATTGATACTATCATCGAACTGGTGCATTTTTTTCTCACTCGTATTATCATTAAGAGTGCTACTGTTAATTATTCTTATAATACGTAACTTGATTGGGCCATCCTTTCTTAAGTATAATACAAAATCCCAGAAACCCTAATTAACTACAATTAGGTACTTACATTTTGCGGTTGCCCTAACTTTAAAATAATGTTCGAAGTTCATTTTTTTTTTTTTTTTTTTTTTTTTCATTGTTATTCCTGGCGTTAGTATCTGGTACTTCTTTTTGTATGTATATTTCTGAAACTTTCATTGCTAAAATTCAACTGAAAAGAGAACGACATAGCTCGTAAATATTGTGAGATAATTCACAGATTTTCCATACACATATTTTGTGGACGAAAATAGTTCAATGACCGACCTCTTTATTTCATAATTCAATAGTTAATTCTACCTCTGTACAAGAGATCCAAAATTTGCGGACTATTAGCACTTTATTAAACGTTTAATAACAGTACCTACTGTTTACTTGCGCTTTATTATAAGTCATATATAAACATACAAGCGCATATTTATTTGCAGACTTTGCAGACAAGAATAAATGTTAGTATAATGTAGGTACAAGCTATCAGAGCGGTTCTCAACATGTGAGTTTGAAAAACTTCAATCCCTCCCACTCCCGGAACCGCGATCGGAAGTAACGCACACCAAAGACACAACCTTTCCTGTCCGCCATAACCATCTTCGGTCATGAAAGAAACTTAATAACCTTGAAATAGTTTTCTCCTTCGTTTATTTATTCCTAATTTTTTCAGGAGCATATCATGTAAGGAAAACTACACGCCTTACATATTGATTCGCTCTTGTATGCGTTAGTATTTGTACCAATTAGGAAAGGTATAAAAGTTTATAGAAATAATAATATGAATATAGCTAATAGAGCACCAACTGACCAACTCCCTAGGAAAAATGGCCTACTTATAATCACTCTGGCGTGGGGCATTCATTAAGGGCACCGTTTCAAAATAATTACCGTTATTTATTGTCATTCGGTTAAACCTCGAATGTGACCAATGTTTTGGTAATTGCAGTTTGATTAATAAAATCGAAACCTTAGCAATACGTATACGTATCAGGAAAGCGCATTCCCTCTCCGCACAAACTTTCCTTTCCGCCATGACCATCTCCGGCCATGAAAGAAACTTATAACCTTGAAGATGTTACCGCTGTTTCGAAACATAAGAGTGTTATCAAAACTCCTGTTATCTTAAACTGCTATTTTTAATTATACGCAAACTATTCACACTATACAGCCTGCCAATAAACGCAAGTATCTCGTGAACCGAAATGTTCACCAACACGTAGAAATATCAGCTAATTACTCTTCGTACCTCAGTTTATTTGTTCCTATTTTTTTTAGGAATATATCTTGTAAGGAACGCTACTACGCGCCTTACATGATGACTTTCTTTCACCACTTTTGTTTCTACCCCATGATAAAGAAGAGAACCCGATTGTCACCCCATTCATTAAACCTAACCGGTGCCAATACTTGTAATTAAAAGCATAACACCCTTTACAGAACTTTACCATCTTTTAAATACAGTAACCACATAATTTTTTTTGGATTATAATTTTAACATAAAACCATTTTCGCCTTAAATCTAAAAAAAGTCGCCACCTTCCGTTTGCTACAGTCTATTACGACTACACCCAGGGGTCACGACAAGGACGTGGAAGTATGACTTGTTGGCATAACTCCTTGTAATAGTAAAGCAGATAGTACCAACCGTTCGACCCCCACAGCCACTCCAATGATTTACGTATTTCAAAATGATCAACATTTCATTATACGTATATCAGAAGATTACATGCTGTTTACAACAAATAACTCAAAATCTTACAACTAATCGTAACTTTAAAAACAGACATCAACTCACTCAAAGAAATACTATGTATCTAAAAATCTAATACAATCTAATACAAAATAAATAACAAGACAATGTAGTCTTGGTCTGTTACCGTCGTGGTACAAGACCTGCGCGCTGATTACGTAACCACCTGTACTGCGCATGGGCCTACTATAATAGTAGTCTACTGTTATCAGTAGGCTCACACACAGCGAAGGCGGTTGCGTAATCAGCGGACAGGCCCTGTCTATTACCGTCATGGGACAAGGCCTGTGCGCTGATTACGTAACCAACACCTGTGCTGTGCATGAGTCTACTATAATAGTAGTCTACTATGACAGTAGTCTCACACAAAACATAGGCGGTTGCGTAATCAGCGGACAGGCCTTGTCTATTACCGTCATGGGACAAGGCCTGTGCGCTGATTACGTAACCAACACCTGTGCTGTGCATGAGTCTACTATAATAGTAGTCTACTATGACAGTAGTCTCACACACAACATAGGCGGTTACGTAATCAGCGCGCAAGCCTTGTCTCACGATGGTAACGCCAGAAGACATTGTCCACGCTAAAAATGTCATTTGCGACGTCTCCGCTGCAATCTCCAAATCCAAAGGTAGTGGTCCGTCGGTCTTCGTGCAACTGTTTTGGCCGAAGCACACACCGACATCGAGGAGAAATACATCTTGGACGTCGAAAACTGATATACGCATCAACATCAAGGGTAATACAAGGTGCAACTGAATAGTCTACGGATACTTTGAGTGTGTCGAATAGATGTAATATATCATTGTATGGTCGTTGTATCGATGGAGTACCGGAACGATTTTTGTTTTTTAAAAAAATTCAAACGTTTTGCAGTGCGAAACCCGACCTGCTTGTAATTTGGCAATGTCGATGTCTGCAACAAGTTGCAATAATTGAGCCATTAAACTTGATGGATTTAAATAAAACCGGGCCCGTCTTCAGACGAACGATAGAAGTATCGTCAGCTTACCGCTTACTGATCGATAGGGACGAATTAATCATTCTAGGAGTGATACACAGACACAGATACATAAATGCATAACAAACATTGTTGGAAATTAAAACCGCGAGATAGAAAACAAGTTTCTATACGTCTACAAAAACTATTTCTCACTCTCTCAAAAAATGTCCGTCATTTGGCAAATATCGTTTGCAATGATTGTCACACGGTCGTGCAGATCATTAACATTGTGCACAAGCACGCGTTGCTTTATTTTACACCATTCATACAAGTATCATATCACATAATTCTTCTGTTATAAAAGCCATTGTAACAACAGTTCTACTTAATTTTTATTCAGATTTTAATCTTCGCAGTGGTCAGTGCCGAACTTTTTAATGTTTTAATTGAAACTTTCGCTCGATAAAAGACGCGAGCGTTACTTTTAACTTTATTTATTGGTTTTTTAAAATAATGAACCGTCCAAACGTGTAAACTTTTTACCCATTCTATTTTTTTGCTTTATGCTGTCCTTTCATCAACAATATCCGTAAAACATTCAATTATCACCTGTATACGTCGAAACCCTATGAGCGCGTCTTGCTGCAACCTCCAACTCCAAAGGGACTGGTCCGCCGGTCTTCGTGCAACTGTTTTGGCCGAAGCACACGCCTGTCCTATTAATGTAATGTTTAAGTGAGTAAATAGTAATTCAAGGCAAGAATTTAGCCAAAGTATCTCAAGAGGATTGCGTAACTACAATATCAGAGGCAATAGGCGCACATCAGTAACTAAACTCCTGATAATCGCATTGCTACCGTCAAACCATGGAACTACCTTGCTTTTAAACCTTGCGCTTAAACTACAGGTGATTTTGACTTACTATGAGTCTTAGGTAGGTAGGGTAGGTAGGTACACGCTATCGGAGCGGTTCTTAACATGCGACTTTTAAAAACTTGAATCCCTCCCACTCCTGGAACCGCTTTCAGAAATTACACACACCAAAGACACAAACTTTCCTTTCCGCCATGACCATCTTCGGCCATGAAAGAAACTTATAACCTTGAAAAAGTTTTCTGCTTACTGATACCACTGTTTCGAAACATTAGAGTTTAATCAAAACTCCTGTTATCTAGAACTGCTCTTATTGATTTCCACTAGTGTTTCGTTTTAAACCCACCATTCACTAAACTCCCGATAAACTCTTGTACCACGTGAACCCAAAGGCTACAGACCATTATTAGAACGCGAAAGTATCTTATAGTACCTTACGCTGTGTGTGCACGTTTTTATTTTTCTATTATACATAATTTTAAACATAAATATGTCTGGAAAAGTATTTAATACACGATGTATTGATACTATCATCGAACTGGTGCATTTTTTTCTCACTCGTATTATCATTAAGAGTGCTACTGTTAATTATTCTTATAATACGTAACTTGATTGGGCCATCCTTTCTTAAGTATAATACAAAATCCCAGAAACCCTAATTAACTACAATTAGGTACTTACATTTTGCGGTTGCCTGAACTTTAAAATAATGTTCGAAGTTCATTTTTTTTTTTTTTTTTTTTTCATTGTTATTCCTGGCGTTAGTATCTGGTACTTCTTTTTGTATGTATATTTCTGAAACTTTCATTGCTAAAATTCAACTGAAAAGAGAACGACATAGCTCGTAAATATTGTGAGATAATTCACAGATTTTCCATACACATATTTTGTGGACGAAAATAGTTCAATGACCGACCTCTTTATTTCATAATTCAATAGTTAATTCTACCTCTGTACAAGAGATCCAAAATTTGCGGACTATTAGCACTTTATTAAACGTTTAATAACAGTACCTACTGTTTACTTGCGCTTTATTATAAGTCATATAAAAAACATACAAGCGCATATTTATTTGCAGACTTTGCAGACAAGAATAAATGTTAGTATAATGTAGGTACGTAGGTACAAGCTATCAGAGCGGTTCTCAACATGTGAGTTTGAAAAACTTCAATCCCTCCCACTCCCGGAACCGCGATCGGAAGTAACGCACACCAAAGACACAACCTTTCCTGTCCGCCATAACCATCTTCGGTCATGAAAGAAACTTAATAACCTTGAAATAGTTTTCTCCTTCGTTTATTTATTCCTAATTTTTTCAGGAGCATATCATGTAAGGAAAACTACACGCCTTACATATTGATTCGCTCTTGTATGCGTTAGTATTTGTACCAATTAGGAAAGGTATAAAAGTTTATAGAAATAATAATATGAATATAGCTAATAGAGCACCAACTGACCAACTCCCTAGGAAAAATGGCCTACTTATAATCACTCTGGCGTGGGGCATTCATTAAGGGCACCGTTTCAAAATAATTACCGTTATTTATTGTCATTCGGTTAAACCTCGAATGTGACCAATGTTTTGGTAATTGCAGTTTGATTAATAAAATCGAAACCTTAGCAATACGTATACGTATCAGGAAAGCGCATTCCCTCTCCGCACAAACTTTCCTTTCCGCCATGACCATCTCCGGCCATGAAAGAAACTTATAACCTTGAAGATGTTACCGCTGTTTCGAAACATAAGAGTGTTATCAAAACTCCTGTTATCTTAAACTGCAATTTTTAATTATACGCAAACTATTCACACTATACAGCCTGCCAATAAACGCAAGTATCTCGTGAACCGAAATGTTCACCAACACGTAGAAATATCAGCTAATTACTCTTCGTACCTCAGTTTATTTGTTCCTATTTTTTTTAGGAATATATCATGTAAGGAACGCTACTACGCGCCTTACATGATGACTTTCTTTCACCACTTTTGTTTCTACCCCATGAAAAAGAACAGAACCCGATTGTCACCCCATTCATTAAACCTAACCCGTGCCAATACTTGTAATTAAAAGCATAACACCCTTTACAGAACTTTACCATCTTTTAAATACAGTAACCACATAATTTTTTTTGGATTATAATTTTAACATAAAACCATTTTCACCTTAAATCTAAAAAAAGTCGCCACCTTCCGTTTGCTACAGTCTATTACGACTACACCCAGGGGTCACGACAAGGACGTGGAAGTATGACTTGTTGGCATAACTCCTTGTAATAGTAAAGCAGATAGTACCAACCGTTCGACCCCCACAGCCACTCTAATGATTTACGTATTTCAAAATGATCAACATTTCATTATACGTATATCAGAAGATTACATGCTGTTTACAACAAATAACTCAAAATCTTACAACTAATCGTAACTTTAAAAACAGACATCAACTCACTCAAAGAAATACTATGTATCTAAAAATCTAATACAATCTAATACAAAATAAATAACAAGACAATGTAGTCTTGGTCTGTTACCGTCGTGGTACAAGACCTGCGCGCTGATTACGTAACCACCTGTACTGCGCATGGGCCTACTATAATAGTAGTCTACTGTTATCAGTAGGCTCACACACAGCGAAGGCGGTTGCGTAATCAGCGGACAGGCCCTGTCTATTACCGTCATGGGACAAGGCCTGTGCGCTGATTACGTAACCAACACCTGTGCTGTGCATGAGTCTACTATAATAGTAGTCTACTATGACAGTAGTCTCACACAAAACATAGGCGGTTGCGTAATCAGCGGACAGGCCTTGTCTATTACCGTCATGGGACAAGGCCTGTGCGCTGATTACGTAACCAACACCTGTGCTGTGCATGAGTCTACTATAATAGTAGTCTACTATGACAGTAGTCTCACACACAACATAGGCGGTTGCGTAATCAGCGGACAGGCCTTGTCTATTACCGTCATGGGACAAGGCCTGTGCGCTGATTACGTAACCAACACCTGTGCTGTGCATGAGTCTACTATAATAGTAGTCTACTATGACAGTAGTCTCACACACAACATAGGCGGTTACGTAATCAGCGCGCAAGCCTTGTCTCACGATGGTAACGCCAGAAGACATTGTCCACGCTAAAAATGTCATTTGCGACGTCTCCGCTGCAATCTCCAAATCCAAAGGTAGTGGTCCGTCGGTCTTCGTGCAACTGTTTTGGCCGAAGCACACACCGACATCGAGGAGAAATACATCTTGGACGTCGAAAACTGATATACGCATCAACATCAAGGGTAATACAAGGTGCAACTGAATAGTCTACGGATACTTTGAGTGTGTCGAATAGATGTAATATATCATTGTATGGTCGTTGTATCGATGGAGTACCGGAACGATTTTTGTTTTTTAAAAAAATTCAAACGTTTTGCAGTGCGAAACCCGACCTGCTTGTAATTTGGCAATGTCGATGTCTGCAACAAGTTGCAATAATTGAGCCATTAAACTTGATGGATTTAAATAAAACCGGGCCCGTCTTCAGACGAACGATAGAAGTATCGTCAGCTTACCGCTTACTGATCGATAGGGACGAATTAATCATTCTAGGAGTGATACACAGACACAGATACATAAATGCATAACAAACATTGTTGGAAATTAAAACCGCGAGATAGAAAACAAGTTTCTATACGTCTACAAAAACTATTTCTCACTCTCTCAAAAAATGTCCGTCATTTGGCAAATATCGTTTGCAATGATTGTCACACGGTCGTGCAGATCATTAACATTGTGCACAAGCACGCGTTGCTTTATTTTACACCATTCATACAAGTATCATATCACATAATTCTTCTGTTATAAAAGCCATTGTAACAACAGTTCTACTTAATTTTTATTCAGATTTTAATCTTCGCAGTGGTCAGTGCCGAACTTTTTAATGTTTTAATTGAAACTTTCGCTCGATAAAAGACGCGAGCGTTACTTTTAACTTTATTTATTGGTTTTTTAAAATAATGAACCGTCCAAACGTGTAAACTTTTTACCCATTCTATTTTTTTGCTTTATGCTGTCCTTTCATCAACAATATCCGTAAAACATTCAATTATCACCTGTATACGTCGAAACCCTATGAGCGCGTCTTGCTGCAACCTCCAACTCCAAAGGGACTGGTCCGCCGGTCTTCGTGCAACTGTTTTGGCCGAAGCACACGCCTGTCCTATTAATGTAATGTTTAAGTGAGTAAATAGTAATTCAAGGCAAGAATTTAGCCAAAGTATCTCAAGAGGATTGCGTAACTACAATATCAGAGGCAATAGGCGCACATCAGTAACTAAACTCCTGATAATCGCATTGCTACCGTCAAACCATGGAACTACCTTGCTTTTAAACCTTGCGCTTAAACTACAGGTGATTTTGACTTACTATGAGTCTTAGGTAGGTAGGGTAGGTAGGTACACGCTATCGGAGCGGTTCTTAACATGCGACTTTTAAAAACTTGAATCCCTCCCACTCCTGGAACCGCTTTCAGAAATTACACACACCAAAGACACAAACTTTCCTTTCCGCCATGACCATCTTCGGCCATGAAAGAAACTTATAACCTTGAAAAAGTTTTCTGCTTACTGATACCACTGTTTCGAAACATTAGAGTTTAATCAAAACTCCTGTTATCTAGAACTGCTCTTATTGATTTCCACTAGTGTTTCGTTTTAAACCCACCATTCACTAAACTCCCGATAAACTCTTGTACCACGTGAACCCAAAGGCTACAGACCATTATTAGAACGCGAAAGTATCTTATAGTACCTTACGCTGTGTGTGCACGTTTTTATTTTTCTATTATACATAATTTTAAACATAAATATGTCTGGAAAAGTATTTAATACACGATGTATTGATACTATCATCGAACTGGTGCATTTTTTTCTCACTCGTATTATCATTAAGAGTGCTACTGTTAATTATTCTTATAATACGTAACTTGATTGGGCCATCCTTTCTTAAGTATAATACAAAATCCCAGAAACCCTAATTAACTACAATTAGGTACTTACATTTTGCGGTTGCCTGAACTTTAAAATAATGTTCGAAGTTCATTTTTTTTTTTTTTTTTTTTTCATTGTTATTCCTGGCGTTAGTATCTGGTACTTCTTTTTGTATGTATATTTCTGAAACTTTCATTGCTAAAATTCAACTGAAAAGAGAACGACATAGCTCGTAAATATTGTGAGATAATTCACAGATTTTCCATACACATATTTTGTGGACGAAAATAGTTCAATGACCGACCTCTTTATTTCATAATTCAATAGTTAATTCTACCTCTGTACAAGAGATCCAAAATTTGCGGACTATTAGCACTTTATTAAACGTTTAATAACAGTACCTACTGTTTACTTGCGCTTTATTATAAGTCATATAAAAAACATACAAGCGCATATTTATTTGCAGACAAGAATAAATGTTAGTATAATGTAGGTACGTAGGTACAAGCTATCAGAGCGGTTCTCAACATGTGAGTTTGAAAAACTTCAATCCCTCCCACTCCCGGAACCGCGATCGGAAGTAACGCACACCAAAGACACAACCTTTCCTGTCCGCCATAACCATCTTCGGTCATGAAAGAAACTTAATAACCTTGAAATAGTTTTCTCCTTCGTTTATTTATTCCTAATTTTTTCAGGAGCATATCATGTAAGGAAAACTACACGCCTTACATATTGATTCGCTCTTGTATGCGTTAGTATTTGTACCAATTAGGAAAGGTATAAAAGTTTATAGAAATAATAATATGAATATAGCTAATAGAGCACCAACTGACCAACTCCCTAGGAAAAATGGCCTACTTATAATCACTCTGGCGTGGGGCATTCATTAAGGGCACCGTTTCAAAATAATTACCGTTATTTATTGTCATTCGGTTAAACCTCGAATGTGACCAATGTTTTGGTAATTGCAGTTTGATTAATAAAATCGAAACCTTAGCAATACGTATACGTATCAGGAAAGCGCATTCCCTCTCCGCACAAACTTTCCTTTCCGCCATGACCATCTCCGGCCATGAAAGAAACTTATAACCTTGAAGATGTTACCGCTGTTTCGAAACATAAGAGTGTTATCAAAACTCCTGTTATCTTAAACTGCTATTTTTAATTATACGCAAACTATTCACACTATACAGCCTGCCAATAAACGCAAGTATCTCGTGAACCGAAATGTTCACCAACACGTAGAAATATCAGCTAATTACTCTTCGTACCTCAGTTTATTTGTTCCTATTTTTTTTTAGGAATATATCATGTAAGGAACGCTACTACGCGCCTTACATGACTTTCTTATGTATGCATTAGTATTTGTACCAATTAGGAATGGTATAAAACTTTAACCAAATGATAATATAAATATAGCTAATAGAACACCAACTCCCTAGGAAAAATTGCGTACTTATAATTACTCTGGCATGGGGCATTCGTTAAGGGTACCGTTTCAAAATAATTACCGTTATTTATTGTCATTGAGTTAAACCTCGAATGTGACCAATGTTTTGGTAATTGCAGTTTTATTAATAAAATCCAAACCGTAGCAATACGTATACGTATCAGGAAAGCGCACTCCCTATAACTCTAAAGCACATATTTGCGGATAATACACCAATTGTTTTGAATTGTAGTAAAAGTAGTTACAATTTAAGAAATTGCTATTTGTATTTTATACTGCATTTGTCATTCCTTATATTCGTTTTAGAACTTCTGATTTAAATAACCTTTGATTATACCTACATAGTTTTTAAATGCACTGAACTTTTTAAAAGTACCTATATAGGTCTAGTGACTTTTTGTCAATGGTTAATATTTTAGGAGTTTCTCAAATAATTTTTATACATGTAGGTACCTGCATACACGAAGAGTGTCACAAAGGTAATTGACACCTACCTAGTTTTCATTACTGCTTTATTATGATTTTCATTACCTACCTTTTACTTTTTGTTTATGAACATTTGTACTTATCTTTGCTCCATATCCTAGTGTTAATAACTCAATTTCCACTAGACTATCGGTCTTTTTTTTGTTTTAAAATTTGACTGTTTAATTTTGATAAATTTCGTATTTTCACTTCGTAGTCTAACATATCTTATTCTGAAATTGCAAAAAACAATGTCACTAACTTTCAAACAAAATTGAAATAAGAGAAATTTTAACAAGATTGAGAAGTGTCAATGTTACCACTTCTCGTTGAGTCTGTAAGCTATTCTATAACTTACGATTAGTTACATTCCGTTTCATAAAATCTTTAAAGTTTTATTTATAATTTCGAAAAGCGTATTTTAACTTACAATTTGTTTAATGTATAGGTATTTAACATTTATTTTAAAGAAAATAAAATACCTAACAAAGATTTGTTTTCAAAATATTTTTTTAGGAAGAATGTAAATCTGATTTAACTGTATTGTCGTTGGGTTCTCAGTGAAACATTTAAATTAATACATTTAAAATGTAAGTCTAGGTTTTTGGTTTCATTACTTTATTTATTTAAATGGACATAAGTTTTAAACTGTTCAGTTCATTATCAACACAAATGTAACGAAAAGTCTTTGTCCTTTGTTACCGATTAGTAATACTTGGAAATATTTCTCGTTCACAATGTGGTTGTTTGTGATACAATGTAGGGCTATGCCTGTACAGTTGTTATTTTGTAATATTGATTTTAATTATACATATGTTCTTAAATAAATAAAGTTGTGGAACAAAAACACAAGAGTTTAATTTTAAAACTATAAAATCATTAAATGATAATTATAATTACCTACCATTACTTTAAAATTAATTTTATACACATACAGGATGAGCCACGATGAATGGTCTATTAAAAGTATATGGAAAACTAATATATTTGAAAAATGTAGATCATGTGCCATAACTACTATTACATGATTTTTTGTTTTCGAAATTTTCCTACCATTAGTTTTCCATACTCTATACCTATTTTTCTAACAGGCCATACACCTTGGCTCGCCCTGTATGTTTAATTTTTTGAGTTCCAAACACCAATTTTCATCATATTCTCAACTCTTTTTTAATGAAGAAAAACGATCCTTAATTTAGGTAGAAACCATTTCAGACCCTTTTCAAATAAAACAGCTATTTCTATAATCTATTGTATTTTAATTTGGATATTTTTTTTGACATTATAATATTGAGGGCATTGTTTTAGCGCTCTAAATTTTTTATATGTTGTAATTCAAGACTTGAAAGTATCAGAAATAAAAAATTTAGAGTGCTAAAACAAGGCACTGTATACATAATGTTCAAAAATATCCAAAAATCGCCATTTTTCTCGAAAATAGGCTTTTGAGCTCATCTTTACAACATATTTATTGCTGGTGAAATACATACAAATAATGTAAATTATAGAAACAACTTTTTTATTTGAAAAGGGTGGTTTTAGGTGGGATTTTTCTTAGCTTTATGCTCCAGATTTGTTTTCGAGTTATAATCTGAGCAAAATGCAATAATTCGAAATTGCGCAATAGTTTTTTCTAAGTTAGCAAACAACCAAAATATGGACATGTTGCCAAAACTCGAGAAAACTTTCTAACTCGAAAGCAAGTCGGTAACAATTTTTTGAAAACACCCCTAAATTTTTCTTAATAAAAGGAATCGAGATCCTCTTTTTTTGTTGTTATTAAGTACAGTTATCAAGTTGTATTATATAGAAATCAAAAATTTTCCGGCCTAATATAAAGACATTTTCATAATACCATCTTATAAACAGAAATAAGGATAGGGAAATAAATCTTTATTTAAAAGGGGAAAAATAAATAACCAAAATAAATAAAAATAAAAGTCATACCAAAAAATAAATCCATGGCCACAAAGGAAAGTAAATGGAAAATTAACAGCTTATCCATTTCCATAATTTATTGTAATGATTAGGTACATCTTTAAAAATTTATTACTGTCTGTGGGTATTAAAGATTAATGATGTGGATATTAACTTTTTCTAAAAATAAAAAAATAATTTATTTAAAATGCTGAATTTATTACAGAAATTACATTACATAGGTACTAAAGAAAGGGGTTAATGTGGTACTAAAGAAAGGGGTTAATTTAAGAAAAGAAATAAAAAGCAAAAGAAAAAAAAACAAAAATCATACCTAATAAAACCAAGGAGAAGTACCTATATTTATGTAGCACTTCTTCCAATAGAAAAATAAATCAAATAAAACAAAAAATCAGTAGCTAAGTAATGACTGTAGCAGTCCCTTTGATCTCCATTGATCCAGTGTGTTATCTCTCAGTAGTTTACCTGCAATTTCGATATTATCCTAACTTTTCTATGTTATTAATTACGCAGTTTATTTAAATTTAAAATTCATTATTGGACTTATTTAAAGTTGCATCGACTTTATTAAATTAATGTTAGAAAAAAGGAACAAAAGATAACGTACAAAAGTTTGTCACATCAAAAAAGGCACTGAAAACTTCAATATGGTGACTTAATGTTAAAATCGTACGTCGAAATAATGAAATTATATAAAACATTAATTAATTGTAAAAGCATTTACTAAGACATATCAGTTAAAAAAATCGTAAGAGAAATCTATTCAAAACAAAACAAAAAAAAAATGATTTACTTATATCTTTTTGTGGTTGTAGTAAATTAAGAAATTTTATAAATTAAATTTTTTATAATTTTATAAAACAGCCACGTTATGCACGGCCATTTTTAATTCTTGTTTTAGTTAAAAAAATTAATAATAAATTAAAAATATATAAAAGTACATTGCTTAACAATGTTTTTAAATTAGAATAGCTGTAAAAAATTATTTTTATTATATTTTCTTACATTTTTATGAGAGCATAATCCATCACCACATCACGATAATGACATACGCATCATACGAGTGCAAAAATTACACTTTGCGCTCGCGCCAAAACCACCCTAACTTATAGCCTTGGTCGGCGTTGGTACGTTAAAATCATAGTACTACCGCCAATAGATATAAAAAATGCCAAACAATAGATAAAAGATAGATAATGAGTTGTTCCTGAACTACTAAAAGATCCGTTATTTTTAAAAATATTCATAAATTAAGAATACTTGTAACGGTTAATATAAAGTATAAATTTTATTGTGCACTAAAAAATATTTGAAGGTAGTTCAAATAAATACTATTTTTTACCTACTCATTAAATAATTATTGCCCTTTGCTTTTATCATCTTAATTATTATAATAAACTTTTAAATCCGTTAATGTAAATAAAGTGTATTTCGTAGAAATCCTTCCCTCTCCGTACGTAAAACGTACAAATTATTTACATTTTGCTGCATTTCTAATGAACAATAATATTAGAATTAAGAAGAATTATGGTTTATTGTAGGGCTTGTGTTACTTATAAATAGGTAGTAAATTTAAAAAGGAATTCTACCTAACAAGAGGAATTTTATTTTTCATTATTTTTACTGCATGCAAAGTAGTTCACATGCACTTTAAGGTTAATTTTTGTTAAACAATTTTTCCCACTTGTATTTTGCAAGTAATGTTTGCATTTTGTTATATGAATTATTATCTAAATTCCCCTTTCTTTATATTAATATATTTTTTGTCTACAAGTCCCTATTAAATATCATAAACAATTGATGAAATTAGCAATAGGGGCAATTGTTTATAATGGTAAAATTATCATAAATAAAGAAAACAATTTCATAAACTGTAATTATTATAAGAGCACTACAAATAATCATATAGTAATGTTTTTATTAAATTTACAACATATGAAACAAGTTAGTTCATATGCATATTGCATTTATAATAAACAATAAGAAGCATGGTTTATTTCGTAGCTTGCGTTATTTATAAATAGGCCGTAAATTAAAAAAGGAATTTTATTATTGATTATTTTTACTGCACAAAAAGTAGTTCACATGCACTTTAAGGTTAATTTTTGTTAAACAATTTTTCCCACTTGTATTTTGCAAGTAATGTTTGCATTTTGTTATATTAATTATTATCTAAATTCCCCTTTCTTTAATTTAATATATTTTTTGTCTACAAGTCCCTGTTAAATATCATAAACAATTGATGAAATGAGCAATTGGAGCAATTGTTTATAATGGTAAAATTTTTCATAAATAAAGAAAACAATTACATAAACTGTAATTATTATAAGAGGACTACAAATAATCATATAGTAATGTTTTTATTAAATTTACAACATATGTTACAAGTTAATTCATATGCATATTGCATTTATAATAAACAATAAGAAGCATGGTTTATTTTATAACTTGTGTTATTTATAAATAGGCCGTAAATTAAAAAAGGAATTTTATTATTGATTATTTTTACTGCACAAAAAGTAGTTCACATGCACTTTAAGGTTAATTTTTGTTAAACAATTTTTCCCACTTGTATTTTGCAAGTAATGTTTGCATTTTGTTATATTAATTATTATCTAAATTCCCCTTTCTTTAATTTAATATATTTTTTGTCTACAAGTCCCTGTTAAATATCATAAACAATTGATGAAATGAGCAATTGGAGCAATTGTTTATAATGTCAAAAATTTTTATAAATAAAGAAAACAATTTCATAAACTGTAATTATTATAAGAGGACTACAAATAATCATATGGTAATGTTTTTATTAAATTTACAACATAGGTTACAAGTTAGTTCATTTGAACTGTTAATTGTTTTTTATTGTTAACAATTATCACTTGATTCTTGCATTTGGTGTTTGCATTTTGTTATACGAATTATTATTTAAGCTCCCAATATTAATTTATTGCATTTTCTGTCTGCATACATGCTTAAATAAAATTAAAAGCTATAAAAAATTAATGAAGGTTGTTCAAATAAATAAATCAGTATTGTTTAAATACTTATACAATAATTATTGCCCTTTGCTTTTATCATCCAACTTATTGTAATAGACTCTTTTAAGTAGTCAATGAAAATAAAGTATAGGAATTTCGTAGAAATCTTATTCTTTTTCCCCTACTCAAAACGTACATATTATTTCAATTTGATTGCATTTCTAATAAACAATAAGAAGTGTGGTTTATTTTATAGCTTGTGTTATTTATAAATAGGCCGTAAATTAAAAAAGGAATTTTATTATTCATTATTTTTACTGCACAAAAAGTAGTTCACATGCACTTTAAGGTTAAGTTTTGTTAAACAATTTTTCCCACTTGTATTTTGCAAGTAATGTTTGCATTTTGTTATATGAAATATTTTCTAAATTCCCCTTTCTTTTTTTTAATATATTTTTTGTCTACAAGTCCCTGTTAAATATCATAAACAATTTATTGCATTTTCTATAGGTATACGAGCTTTAATATAATTAAATACCATAGATAATTATTAGAATTAGAAGTTGATTTTATTGTTATAACGAATGAAGAATACAATATCATATAACTGCAATTATTTATAAAAGCTCAAGTAGTCATACAGCCTGCTTTTTATTGAATTTACAACATATTAAAAATTAGTTCATATGACCGGTTAATGTACTTTATTGTTAACAATTATTACTTGCTTCTTGCATCTAAAATTCTTGTATGAATTTTTATCTTAGTTTCCTCTTTCATTAATTTATTTATTTTATTTTCTATCTGTATACAAGCCTTAAAAAAATTAAGTACTATAAACAATTAATGAAATTGACAATTGATGCTATTGTTTATAACGACCGGAAACAATCTCTAATTTTAATTTTAAATCACATTGTATAGTACCATGTCATTTTAAGACCAGTGACGTATAATACACCCTCAGAGATCCCATATGGGGAGAGGTGGCCCAGCCATCTGTAGGGTGGGAAGGTGAAAAGGGCCCCACGCTGAGTACCTTAAAATTTTGCATTACGTTACTGTTTAAGAGCATAAAATTCTTATATAAATATTGCTGTTGGTGATTTATGATTTTTTCAAAATTTCTAATTTGGATCACAATTCCAAATTTCAACCTAATCAGTCCAATAGATTCGGAGAAAAATGGCTGTGACAGACCGACAGACACATGATTGATCAAATAGGGCTTTGGATATTCCATTTTTGGACATCGTAATATAAAACTGGAGAGACTGAGATGTTTTAGTCAAATTTATTATTAATCCAATAACAATTAAATAACGAATTATATATAGGTACATAACAATAAACTGGCATAACAATTTCAATTAAAAAATTTTTTTTTATGACTATTACGTCGTTTTGTACTTCCTTTTATTCACAATCCTCTGAATCACTGGTAATCTGTAAAGGAAAACGGAAACCAATGACCCGACCGTGGCACCCATCCAATAGACCACCATGTGCTCGGTAAAATTGTGACCTTTGCATCCAAGTTTTAATGACGTTGCTAACGCGGGATTAAAATATCCTCCGGAAAAATTAAAGGCTACAACAAGTTCATTAAAAAATAATAAATGAGTAAACAGCATAAATTTACCTGCAACCACAAGCGTTGTGGCAAAGAGAGCATCCAGAACGGTTGCTAAAGGTAAATTCATGTCGTTAAGTGCCCTCGACACTATTCGGCACAAACATGTCGCCAATCCTTCTATTATTGCTCCTGTGACCATTGGAACCTGTGTATACAACCTTTAATAGTACTTGCCATTAATTTAAACTCAATTTTTTTACATTTAAGTCAGCCACACATTCCTCAAACGCTCTTCCTTTATGAGTCTCTGCAAGTTCCATTATCCATAACATTTGTACATAACTGAATATTACCATTCCCCCCAACACTTGAGCCATTATCATCATAAGGGCTTCGATTATACCTTTGGAACCTGTGAACACTTCTTCGACAGCATTGTACGGACAAGCCGTTGCGTTTTCCCAATTCAAAGACCACCAGATGGTCAAAAGGAATAGAAACAGAGCATACGTTGATACCCCATAATTATCTGCAACTAATTAACAAAATTTGCAAATTGGACGAAAACATTCAATAAATTCATTTGTTTTTGTTATGGTGTATGAGTTTTTTGTTATACTTTAATGACAGCTTAGTAAAATGCCGCTAAATCATGACGTCATTGAAATGCGTGCGCAACTACAGTGATTTTTATCGTTGCCACCGATGAGCCATTCACCCAGGCCAGAGTGAGGAACTGTTGTGGTCTAGTAGCCGAAGCATTTTTCGTACAAAATTTTTTTTTTCTTCTCAAGTTCTTGAAGACGTCGATGAAAAGAGCACATGTGCTAATTTTTAACACTGGAAAATTATTGTTACCATTATTTATTTAACATTAAGGTTATGCAAAACGACGCTTACTTAAAGAAAACCGTGATAGATACAAAAAAAACTGTACGTACATTTTTTGTAGAGAATTTAATTTTCTACAAGAAAGTCAGGAATAGCAACCCTGTATATTTAACAGGTAAAAAAATACAGCGCTGCAAAGAGCGCTTAAACTTTATTATTTTTCATACCTATCACGGTTAAGGTCGAAAAATGCGTTTTGGAAAACTTCAACATTAAATTATTACTGACCAGTGTTAAAAATAATTTTTACGTTTAGATTGTTTTCTTGTCTTTGGACATGCTGCAGTATTAGGCCATTTTTGATCTGATTTAAAATATTTCTTTCTTGTATAAAACCATTTTAAAAGATCATAAAACGGTACCATAAGAAATATAATGTTGTTAACGTTCTTAATTGTTTAGCATAATCAGTTGTTAAACAATCCTTACTGTTAACTATCTTTTTAGGGTCTTCTGTCAGGAAGAAGTGCAAATAAACTCGCATCTTCCCATAATGAGCAAGAGACCCCTCCACCACCAAACACAATGGAGATAACTAATTTAAGTAAGTATCAAAAATCCCTTAATCCAAATTAAGCAAAGTACAAAAGTTGGTTTAAAAGTTTAAAGTACCTATTATGAGTTCAAAGCAACAAGCGCATAACTCAGCTGTTGCAATGAATTCCAATGCCACGTCTCTCCACAATCCATGTTTGGCTCTTGTCTTTACCAGTCTCCTGGCAGACGAAGCCAATACTGAAGTAAAACATAAAAACAGTGTTGATATTACCAAAGGATGAACACCACCAAGATTCTTTTTTCGACTAAAAAATAATATTTTTGGTCTTTATTTTAATAACAAATTAAAATATTTCGATTAATAACTATTTTATTATTCTTATGAACGAATAAATACGGATAAAGACGGATTAAGAATTTAGATAAACTTTAATTTGGTTTTTTTAATAAACTTCATATTTTCAGCAGGATAAAATTATTACGATCGTACTTATTAATGCTCTTTTGTTTGGTTTTGCTTTTTTTGTTTTTATTTTTGTTATATGCCAACAATTATGTAATCTTTACTTTCTTTGTAGCATTTCAAATTTGTAATTTTTCAAAATCATCTTAAAATTAGTGACTCGTTTTCTTTTCGTCATCGTTATAGCTAATCCCAATTCTTTCTTCCATAAATTTTCCTTCATTTGAACCAACTAATGCATATCAGCAAAAACTTACTTGTATCCAATAATTCCAAATTTCTTTAAATATTTATGGATTTGGTCAGACAAACTCACAGACTTTGCCATTCCTGTTTTCCTTTGAATAAAATTTAAGGATTTCCAATAAGTATAAACATTTACTTCTCCAATTTTCCACGCACGCTCACTACATATTTTTTGTTTGGTGAACGTACACTACATTAATGTGATGATGAGTGTAAATATACAGTCAAACTTATCTAATTTTAAAAAATAGTTTAACATCGGTAGGGATCTACAGCATCTATAAATAAAGCTTAGCTGCAGGAGTGCAACAAGCACTTAGAATACTACATATGTGCCCACTCACTGAGTTCGGACAGTAAGCGAAATTTAAACATTAACGCGTTGTGTCGAATGGGGTTATTTTGTTTATTTGGTCTTTCTAATTATGCACGACACCTTTTATTAAAAACTAAACTGAGCGATGGATTTTAAGCACGCCATCCTCAGTTAGAGTAATTTAGGTTTCTAACTGAGATGTCCTCCTGCTCAGTTAGAGTTATTTCTGTCTCTAACTGAGGATAACACCTTGTGGACATTCGGATTATGGTGTTTTTTTATAAGTAGAACCTAATAACTTTACTTGGTATTGTAATTTGTTCAGGACCGTTTTCAATCACTTTTTTATCAGTCAACAATGTACCTACTAATTTGTTCAGTTGTAATAAATTAAAAACTTTTGATAGGTGTGTTTACTATTTACTGATACTTACATTTATTTTATTTATTTCATGTTATTTTTTAAACTGATTATTATGTGTTCAATGCCGATTATAAAAATACAATGGTTGACTCTAAAGCCTATCTCCTGGGCAGATAGAGAACTTTGTCAGGTTAAGTTAGGTCTGAATGGAACCTTTTTCTTTTCTTAAAAAAATAACACCGCTTTGTCTTTTGTTAAACAATAGCACCTCTTTATGTAGTAGTGAAACAATTTATCAAATTTATCTTGTATAAAATAATGGCACCTCTTTATCTTTTGTGAATCAATGGCACCAGTTTTATGTTTTACCGTGTGTTAAAAATAATGGCACCCATTTATATTTTGTTAAACTGTATCGTCCGGTTAGCAACTTTCATTGAGTGTTTATTTTTTGTTATTTGAAGGCACTTGTACCTTTATTTTATTCTTTTGTAATGGCACTCTCCATGTTTGGACCACCATTGCTTTTGCAGACAGTCGCTCGTATTCTTTTTGAGGGTTGGTTTTACTTTATTTCTATTATAGGGTCCTTTGGTCCCCCAAAACTACCTGCTCAACATAAATGGGTGTGGCGTGTTGGTCCGAAGAAGTTGTTTGTGAATTGTGGTGGGCAGGTGAAGAAGTAGTTGGCCATCTTCAACGTAGGTACCTTTTCGAAGAATAGACGATGATTGGAGATCTTTCTTAGCAAAAGTGAGTATTTTTACGTCCAGACGTTTCGTCTACATGGATTCCGGTCGTGAATGCCTATGTTGCTATAATTTTTAATAAATTTTGCACGAATGTGTAGTACTCGAATTTTATATTTATTACATGAGAAATCGTCTTATTAGGTTTTATGGAATTTCTTTTAATTCATTGGATTTTTTAAACGGTCCGCATATAATTTTAAATAAATACTTTTTAAAAGACCCGATATATGTATTTTTCGACCGAATGTGTCGATAATAATTTGAAAAACTGTTGAGGTCAACCAAAGGTGAACCAAACTAATAGTTCCACTCGCTGATCGTTAAAGTTAAAATCATTTCTACGAGAGAAGTTCCTATGAGTAGTAGACCGCAGTCATTTCATCTTTCGAGATTTAATGGATTTTAAGTTATTAATTGAAATAGCGAACTTTAGAATAAAGAAAGTTTTGTATAAGTACTTCCGGATCGCTCGTTTCGTGTTTTGATAAAAAGACAATTTTATTTAAAAGTATGTGGCATTGATGCATTTTGTCATGATTTGATTTGATACTGTGGAACCTTATGAGAGAAATAGCAAAATATCTAAATGTAAGTATGTAGGCACTTTAATTTTTTTTATTTTCATAATTGTTTAATTGCTGTATAAGTTAAAGTTTATCTCATTATTGTAGATGGTCTCGAGAAATTTTAGGAAATTTCCATCCATTAATTTTTCGAATTTATTATCTATTATTATCAAAATGTTTATAGAATTTAGAAGAATTAATATTATTTTTATTATTAGGTAATTGTAATTTTGTAATTTTAAACTTGTATGCAAATGTACGAATGTTCGTCTAGAAAAACGCCCACCCCTGTCCTGTGGTCTTATCCATTTACAGAGGTTTTTCAAATAATTGCAATTAGCACCCACCTACAGTTTTGTTATTTAATTCAAATTTTGATATGAACTTTTTTCACAAAATTTTTTTGTTAGCATATGTTTACGAGGTATTTTACGTTTTTTGGCGAACATTAGTTGAAAAAGATATTCTCGGTTTTTTTCAGTATTTGCTTTTAACTTATTTCTCATGCAATTAAAACGTTTTCATCAAACCAGTTGTTCAAACAAATTTTTAATTGTATCTCAATTAATCAAATTGCGGCTCTGCAAATATTATGGCGATTCTTATAATTTTCCGGACATATTCTGGCACACTGAGAAAAATTATTTTTGAATTTTCAAAAGATCTTTCACACACCTATTAATTTTGCCTTTTTGACGAATTGAGTACATTTTCAGTAATACTTGAAATAAACGAAAAACAACCCTATAAACGTAACGTATGGCTTTGATGAATTTGGAGATAAATTTAAATTTTTCTTATGAATAATAAAATAAAACTTCTTTTTACAGTTGAATTTCCGTCAATTTTGTGACCACAAAACATCTTACGAAGCTTGAATATGTTATTTTGGCGCACATATAAGGCCAAATAAATCAACGTAGCTACACCAAGGACCACAAGAGAGACTCAACACAATTCAACACTGGGATCCACTAACAACGAACGTAAGATGAATATAATTAAATTAAATTACGGCCCTGCACTTAAATCTTGCAAAATTAATACAGCAAAATTTTCCTTATACTTTTGGCACGCTGAAGAAATTTCTATTCAAACTTTAAAATAGATATTTCATACGCAATAATTTTCTCCTTTTAATTGGTTGAGTAGATTTGTAGAAGTGACGTATACTTTTGATAAATCGGAGTAAATTCAAATTTTTCATGTGAATAATGTAGCTATAAAACTATTCTTTTACAGGATAAGTTTCCGTCAATATTGGAACTGGAAAACATCAATAGAGGACTTTATAAAAATCCTGACAATTCTATCATGGTGTCTATTTTAAGCTCAGCCACCAATAATGACGGTAAGTTAATACAAAATTTTGTAAGATCCGTAAAAATTCATAAGATGAGGCTTTTATTTCTTGTAACTTTTATTGTATTCACAATAATTATTTCGCCACACTGTGGCTTCTCGATGTTAAATTTCTTCCACCTGAAGAAGCCACAATGTGGCGATATAATTATTGTGGATACATTAAAAGTTTTGTAACTATTAAAGTGTGTACTTATTTGTTTATTAAATCAGTAAAAGCTAATCTTATTAAACCAAAACTAACGATTTATTTATTTTAGCGTTTATTGATGTTAAAATATTTTATTCATACCAACAAAATATTAAATTCATATAACTGAAAATTAAAACTCAAAAACATTTGTTGCAAAATTTATTTTCGAACTTTATGTTACAATCTTTCCTTTTTGTTGTATTTTTATTAACTCATTTTATGTTTTGTTTTTTTCAAAACGTTCATCTTGTTTTTATGTGCAGGTTGGTTAAAGATTATTTAAATCCCAAAAGAAGAAGTGATCCTCGTGGACAGTGGACATCACTTGCTTTTCGTCTCCTTCGTGTTCCAAAGGTTCGCAGTGGAACACGTCATCTACATGGACTTCATTTGCTTCTCTTGTTCTCCAGCAATTATTTAAAAGGTAATTAATATTACCCAATAATTATTATTTATACAATCAACATCCGACGTTTCGCCTTTGATGGAAGGTTTTTTCAAGGTAGATTATATAGTCCAAAGATGTGCAATAGGTAAAACAGTCAAAATATTTGTAAAATATATCATTTAAAATCAATTCACAACATATTAAAAAAATTAATAAGTTAAAAATTGCACGTGATGAACAACACTTATTTATTTTTTAATATGTTATGAATTGATTGTAAATGATATATGTTGTTCATGTTTTAAAAAAAATTATTGGAAAAAAATCTTAATTTTACAAATATTTTGACAGTTTTACCTATTGCATATGTTTGGACTACATAATCTACCTTGAAAAAGCCTTCCATCAAAGGAGAAACGTCGGGTGTTGATTATGTAAGTAATAAAAACATTCACCCCTTTTTTATTTTTTATTATTGGGTCATCTTCATTTGGGGATGAACTTCTGCATTTGGTTATTTATATAATTAATATAAATAGAAATGAAATCTCGTTTTCTGTTTCAGATCTACGCTGGAGAAGACTAAGAAAAGGCCCAAATTTTGATTGCATCTACTATTTTTTTGGTCTACATTGAAATTTTATTTTGAAATAATTAATCTAATTTTCATAAATTTCATATAATATTTGTTATTTCATATAGTTATATTAGTGCAAATGTAACTTATAATCCAAATTGATACATTAGAACTCTGCTTAAATTGAATTTTGGCCTGATTGTTGTTAATAGTTTATAAACAAATTTATCTCAATGGAATTATTAATATTAATAAGTTTGTCAGTATTTGATTTGAATCATGTGTAAAATCTTTGTTATAATCCTTTTAATAAAAATCATCATAATTATTGTAATTATGGTTTATTAGTTTGTAAGGATTTATTGTGTAATTACACTATTAATTTATTTCACAAATAAATGAATTGTAATATGTAATATGTAAAATGAAATAATAAAAAAAACTTTTGTTTATGTAAAAACCATTTTATTTATACTAAAAAAACAATGCAGTCCCAATTTCAGAAATGAACTGTTGGTATAATTTTATTTAAATTACGAACTTTTAGTACTACTAGCGCTATCTTGTGGTTGGCGCTTGAACTACAGTTTAAAATGGCGATAGCAACCTGTAATCTAAAGCTGGGACCACGCTGAAAGTGTGAACCCAGGAAACTACCTTACGATACTTATGCTCTCCTGGTACTAAATATAAAAATTTCAACTTTTCAAAGAATATACGTGAACTTAAAATTTCCGGATTTTGTATCAGGAGAGCATAAGTGTCATGAGGTATTCTGCTGGGTTCACACTATTAGTGTGGTCCCAGCTTTAGTTAAAAATTTACTTTGAAAGTTAACTTGAAATTTTCATATTTAGTACCAGGAGAGCATAAGTATCTTGAGGTATTCTGCTGGGTTCACACATTAAGTGTGGTCCCAGCTTTAGGTAAAAATTTATTTTTGAAGTTAACTTGAAATTTTCATATTTAGTACCAGGAGAGCATAAGTATCGTAAGGTAGTTTACTGGGTTCACACTTTCGGCGTGGTCCCAGCTTTAGATTACAGTTTCCTGTAACGTTTAAAGTCGTAGTTAACCCTTTAATCTTATGATGGCGCTAGTAGTATCAAAAATAAAATAATTACTAATGTTAAAAGGAAAGAATAACTCTTTTTAGTCTTTATAAATTTATTAATAATAGTTTAAGAAAATTACAACACAATACAAATTATGAATACTACAACATTTAAAAATACAGAAAATGAAAAACATATTTATATTTTATATATTTATGTCTGTAGTAATATGAAACATAGTACATTTTAAATAATATAATTGTTACAATAAATTACAATTACAATAAATAGAGTAAACGTTTATATACTAAATAGTTACATCGTATTATATTAAATTAATTACATACTATTTTCTTTAAGCAAACAATTAAAATATTTTTCTTTTAACAATATTTAGTAACAATTTTGTCAAATGAACCTTTCTTTTGTAAATTCTTCTATTTGTTAATAACATACTGAATTACAGCAATTTTGATAGCATAATGTGCATCTTAATGAAACACTAAATACCGTTTAAATTGTTTTACAAACTAGTAATCGTTTTCTTGCAATTATTTCGGTTTCTGTTGATAAATCTTTGCGAATGTACTAGAAACCGAAACAATTATAAGTGACAATTACCAATCATTATATCAGTTTAAATAGTATTTAGTCTTACAATAAAATCCACATTTTATTAAAAATATTTTACCTGGTTCTGACAGCAACAGTGTTTTAAGTAAAACAATAATTTTGTAAAAACATACTAACATATTAATATGAACATAAGCTTTTGTGGCAACCACGTCCACCCTTTTTGCAACCTAACTGACTATTTCACAACAATTAAAAGCGAATTTATCATTAATAATTTTACAAAAGTAAAATTTATAATTCTAAGGCGAAGAAGAACAGCAAATGAAGTTCACCTAGAAAAGTTCCACTGGAGAACTTGGAGAAGCTGAAGAAGGCAAACACCAAATGAAGTCCATGTAGATGACGTGTTCCACGGGAAACTTCGAGACATGACGAAGCCGATAAGCCAACGATGTCCACGAGGATCTTTTCTTTTGGGATTTGCCATTTAGTCACCCTATAGAACAAAACATAAAATGAGTTAATAAAAATGTAAGAAAAATGAATGGTGATAAGATAATGAAACAGCAAAATAATATAGATGTAAAACAAGTTGCAATTACTTTGTTAAAAAAAATTAATATTCTAATATTTTTCCCTCCTATGACCATAGTAAAATAGGAAATATTTACAAATTGTTAAAATAATTTTAACAAGAAAATATAGCAATTGTATTATTTTACAAGTTTAGTTTTGCTACTGAATGTTTGCAATTTGTTCATAACAATTGTTACTAATAGCATAATGACAATCCTTTAATAAAATATTGTACCATAGATGATCGGACAACGGATTAAAATAATTAATATGATCGTTTACACTAATTCCAATTGATTAAATATCCACGTGTAAAATTAATTTTGTTAATAAATTATATTAACTAAATGAACTGAGCGAAATTCGTCAAATATTTTATAATCGTTAATTAATTAAAAAAAAAAAAATTTCTCTTCTAACAATTTTTTCCTCATTCTAATGGCTATTGACTTGAACATTTTTATTATTTTGCATCGAAGATCATATTTGTTGTAATTTGTTAATAGGAAATCTTTCAAAAATAATTATCTACCTTTAGAAAAATTACGAAAGAAATTGTTTTCGTAACGAATAATATTAAAATTTAACAATAGCACATTTTTAATTATTATTTAATAATTTACATAATTAAAATAGTGAAAATTAAAAATATGTTATTCTTTATCGTTGATCGTCAATTTTCATCAAGTAAACCAAGATATGATTAATTACAATATTAAAATAGTTGAAATGACCAATTATTTGCACAGAAATTTTACTTTAAATTAATTATCTTTGATTAGTGTTGTCACTTACCTTTTGCTACCAACTGGTACACCCAAGACGTTGGCAATTTAATGGCAAAAATTCCTCTCAGACGCAGGATGGTCCACAGATCAGAGTATTGCAAACTATTATCAACCCAGTTGCTAAAATTCTTTGATTTGCTGTTAAGCCCCCAGTGTCCAAGCTGTAGAAAAAGACAAGACGATATTAAATAAATAAGACATGAAATACAGTACATTTCTTTTTATTGCATAAACATACTCATTAAAGGATGTATTCTCACCTCTATTCATAGTGTGATGTTCCAAAACGAGGAAAATGCAGGATTAACTGCTAGATCTCTACGATCGAAACGATCTTCGTTGCTCATCGATTAACCTACAGGAATGAACACGAAACAACGAAGTTAATTATACTATTAAATAAACTAGACACGAGATAGCAAACAAAAACCATAATGGCGAGCAGATTGTGTGCCGTACTGCCGTTTACTTTACTTGGAGTTGCTCTTGCTTGGCTTCATGGTCAATTGTACATAACATGCGCAACAAATGACGTACCTACGTACGATATATCAGGAAAACAGAACCAAATTAACAATTTCTTGTTTCACTGATTTCGTTAAATATTTTTAAATATGAACAGCATAAATAAAAATTAACACATTAATGCCGGACATTGAATTAATGTGAGATTTTTTTTGGGTTGTTACATTTTATTGTTTTATCGAAAATAAATACTTAAAAAATGTCACGTTTGGAGGAGGAGGTCCCACTGCATATTTAAGTCAGTACATAGAACCCTAAAATTTTGGATTGTCAAGATACAGGGCATTAAAGTATGCTTTCTATTTCGAAAACCTGACATTTTAGAGCTTTGTTGTTGTGCCTATTGGTACTTTTGATCAGGATGTCTCAATAGTGGATTTGATCAAGAGCTTTTTTTCAATAAGTTTGGTGTAAAGTACGCCCTTAAGATACAATTTTAAAAAAGTTACACATTAAGAAAAACCTTGATTTTTTTTTCTCCATGAGTAACGCGTTCGCTCTTAAACTATTAAATAGTATATTGTCTTTACTTTCAACAATTTTCTTGTAATACATAACATCCTAAGATGAATAATTTTTTTTTTTCACTAATTTCCCTAAATATTTTCACATCCAATGAGACGTACATAAAAAAATAAAAAACAATTTTTCATAAACATACTAACACCTGATACCATGAAATTAATGTGAAATTTTCAAGTTTATGTCCATTTAGAAATTCCAAATTAAAGCAAAATTTTGACATGCTCCGAAAAAGTCCTTTAAAATAACCTTTTTCCAAAATTCCTTAAAAAATTTTTAGATCCTGTGCAATAAAATAAATTCAACTCAAACAAAAATTTGTAAAGCGGGGTAAACGATATTTAACATCTAACGAAAATTATCCTCAAAAACATTATATGGACTAAAACTGCTTTTTTGCAAAATTATCATGGCCTTTTCTAGAATATTTCATGTTTCTTTAGATTTAGTCGTTTTAGCTTTTTATCGATATAACAATCTATAGAAAAAAAAGCTTGTTTTATTTTGAAAAATCTGTTTCACCGCATAATAGAATTTTTAAAAACGCAATAATTTTCTTACTTTTGAGGAACTTTGTGAAAATGTTTACAATTCTAGAATGATCCTAGAATGTACGATTGTATTAAAATTATAACCCGCATTCAACCCCTCTAAGGGTACCATTTTGAAAAATTATTTTATAGTGGATAGTGGAAGACATCGTTGTACAAAGGAACCTTTGGGAAAAAATTCAAAATTCATAACTCAGCAGTTTGGGCTGTGCCTTGACCCCCCTTTTCGTCATTTTAGGGGTTGAATTTAAAAACAAAAAACTTTCTTTGTACTCTCCTTCATTGTGCAAAATTTCAAATCTCTAGATTCAGAGAATAATTTTATACCTTTTTGTGTATATTAAAGGAAAAATAATATCTTTTTCTGTAAATACGTACCTCTATGTGTTTACTACCATCTCTAATTAATATGAAGTCATTCTCACAGCACAAGAAAAGGAATTTAACAATTTCTACGACAAAAAACATTTTATTCTACCATCGTTCTTCTAATGATGTTTGCTTAGGTGATTAAGATATCTCGAACTTTTATCTTTAATTTTTTTTATTTAACAAGGACAGCAGAGGTTATTTGTATTCTCCGTGCTTGTTTACCAGGATTTAGGTCATCAAAAACTGTTGTGGAATTTATACGAGATGGAATTATTATTATTATTAAAAACAACTTGAATCGAAAATTATAGGTAGAAGACAAACAAAACATGTTATAGAAATATAAAAAAAATACCAAAAAATAATTTAGATCTTACAATAACTATTGACCAAACGCAACTAAAAATTTTTACATAATAAATTAACATTATCGTTTTATTGTATTTAAATATGTTTTTTGTCTTCGTTCTGATGGAATACTATACAGGGTGGACCATTTTAATCTATCCTTGACAATGGCACAAATCGAATGAGAAAAATTGATTGATAACAAACTTAACTCCGTATTTGTAAAAATAAAGAATAATGGAAGAATTTTGCAATTTCTTTGATTTATTTGTACTTACTAAACGTTTCGCCTTAAAGTTCGAGGCTTCTTCAGTGGAATATTTCGGGTTCCAAAATTTTTAATAGAATTAAACAACATGTAGTATCCTCAATGAATAAATAGGTAAAACCACTTTATTTATAAATTTTTTTCGTGCTAAATGTAATTCCTAATGGTCAAAAACGAATGTATTTACTAGTCAGTAAGTTTTTTATTTTACCCGACAGCAACAGCTGTTTCGCCCTAATTTCTGGGATTCCTCAGGTGTTCAATAGGTATGTAACTGACTTGGTCAAGTAATTAAGGTATAAAATGTTAAAATTAAGTTAAAATATTAAAATGCTTTTAAAACCACAAACTTAAAATAAATCAAATTGAAAGCAACTTCCACAGTTAATTACAATTTTTAAAAAAATGTTACCCAAATGTGGTTTTATCTATTGTTTAATTGAGGATACTATATTGTTTGATTATATTAAAAGTTTTGGACTTCGAACAAGAAAGAGGTCTTGAACTTTAAGACGAAACGTTTGGTAAAAAATTTTCAATATATCAAAAAAATTGCACCTAGGTAGGTAGTTCTGAATTTTAATTAATTGAGCAAAACGCGAGGGGAAAACATGGAAACAGAATTACAAAAAAATTTGTTTAGAAGTCTTCCTGCTGTTATTAGAAAATGTCTACAAGAACTAATTTTTTCATCTATAGCCAAATTCGAAAAATGAAATAAAAACGAAATTTGGCTTCAATCTTTGGGCATAACTTCATAGCAAACTTTGTAAGCCTACACAAGCTCGAATCTTATTTAAGCTTTTTTTTTGTTTTGGGTTTCTAAATTCACATTTTAAATTTGGCCAATTAAACCTGATATACCCAGAATAATAAAGTACCTATTCGGTAAAATTTTGAAATAATTCGGAGGTTTCTGATTTTTAGAACTCCTGCCAATAATTGTTATGATTGGCTATATTAAAATGAATTAACTGCTCCCATTTTTTTAAAATACAATTAAGTACGTATTCGCTTTTTTCTTAAACATTTAAACAGTTAAATAATATTTCATTACACTCTATATATACAAGTACATATCTGCTACAAATAAACAGGAACTTGGCAATGTCGGAGGTCGACATCCCATCTCGTGACCATTTTTTATATCAATTTTTTTTAAAACATAAAACATTGATAACCTTTCGAAACATATCGGCAAATTAAAAATCGTAACTCTAACCAATAATAACACGATAAGTTACGATTGGTAGAATTGCAAATAAATGGAAAATTTTGAATTTCTCAATCTCAATGATCGAACTAAGCGACAACCGCGTGTCATCTGCGCGAGCGGCTTGTTACGGGCAATGCCGCGAGCATAAACTAATTAATAACAACGATGCTACTACTTAACAATAAATATGCAAAAAACCACTGTCTACAGATAGCAAAACTGTTCTTTAAAAATATAATAAGATTTAATAATACTTTTAATGACAGAACAAAATCCTTTAATTATCGTTGTATTATTATAATAAACAGCATTTTTATAGTTGAATACAACGCGGAAAAGTATCTATAATTTGATAACTGTGCATATAAAACAATAAATTCCCTTGAATAAATCATAAATGTGCTTTTTTATGTGAAAATAATGTACAAAATATATACAGGATGGTCAAAAATTTTACAACTTCTTTGTTCTTGTTTGAGGGACATTTGGTATATCAGGGAATTACAGCGAAATTTTTCAATTTTGTAGTTATGTGTTTGAATTTTCCAAAAAGTCCTAGAATTTGCAAGAATGTTTCAAATGTTTTAATAATTATTTGGTATGTTTGAAAATGGTTTAGAAGATTCTAATTTTTCGAGAAAGTTTTGGTAAGTATAAAAAATTAGGTAGGTAGGTAGATATTTTTCCAGAATGATTTTATGTAAATGTTCAAAAATGATCCAACATCTACAAAATTGTAAATAATTGAACATTGAATTGTATAATCAAAATAAGCATTCCAAAACATTTTAAAATGATTTCATCATTTTGGAGCACAATAAATCAATTTTATTCCAAATCATCCTGGAATATTATAGAATTTTTTTAAATATTTTAGAACATACCAGAATCTTTTATAACCTTTTGGAACATTTAAAATCATTTTTGAAGAATCTCGAACAGATTATAAATAATTCTAAAAATTTGGAAATAATCTGTAACATTTACGAACATACTAAAATAGTCTATGGAACTTTCTGGTAGATTGTCGTAGACACTTTGCTGTTACTCTCTAACCTGTTACCATCGTTATGAAAGGCCGGAGCGCTAACGCGCAACGTCATATAAGGGAGTCCTCGTAGGGAACTATTTTAATCATATTTATCGTGCAAAAACGTTTTGCAAAACTTAACGCTAAATAGAAAGCAGCAACAATTATTTGCCAGCTTAAAAATTTCAACAATTGCTCCAATTGATCTTCCTCTATCCATAGAAACACACGCCTCTCTAAGGGTTAGGGTAGTATTATGAACAGTTTTAGTGCTCATGAGAAAACATGACAATAATTGAAACGATTGTTTCACTTAATAATACTTGTTATGATATTTTGATTGATAAGAATTAAAAAAATGGTAACACTGATAAAATATTAATTTAATAACATAAATAATAGTCGAGTTGTAGTTAGTTAGTAGTTGTTTTTGAGAGTTGTAATTTAAGTTTCTTTGGGCACCACTGTGTACATTATGAAATAAGTCAATAATTATTTAGTGCATATAGTCACTGTTCAGAAATATATTGTCCAGTAGCGCAGTGTAAGTAGGTACTTTAATAAATATATCCCACCATTCACGTCAAATTTAATTTGAGTACGCTTGGTGCGCATGTTGTTCATGAACTTATTTACTTACAATTAGACGACCATTTGGTAGCAGTGAATTTGAAAACGTAATCTCTGCATACAACTGCTTTTTTTTTTTATAAATTAATTATTACCTATCTACTAAAATAAAACTGTGCCACCAACAACAAGGTAAAACCGCTTTTCTAGGATCTTACTCTTGTTATAATAAATAATTTATTTATGTAGCAACTTTCTAATTAACAATAACCTTTACTTGTTTCCGTCTCACAAACGGTCAACTGATTGCTATGGGTTAATATTAATTTGAAAAAAATGAGGGAAATATGACAAAACATTTCATAAATAAATAAAAAATAAATTAGAAATCAATTCTTTTTTAGATGGGATCTTTACTAACTTATTTCTACTACGGGAACAATGATCCTGATCCAGTTACTGGATTAACACCCAAAGAAATAGCTTTGGTAAAATCAACATGGAATTTGTGCAAAAAGGACCTTACACTTACTGGAATGCAATTATTCCTAATGTGAGCATAAATTTACAATTAAGTGGTTTCAGAAAAACAATAGAAATAAAAAATTAACATGACCAGAAAGATCAATTTTCATCTATTTTCTTATTTTAAAAATATAAAAAAAATATATTTGTAATCCTCACAATAAGCCCATTCATTTGATATGTAAAGTTTACTAAACTTTTTTTTAAAAGTGACCCCCTCATTCAAAATTAAATTATTTGTTACACGTCCTTGTTTGAGTGAAAAAAATTCATATGTATCTGTACCTAAATTACTTTGAGAAACGTACAGAATTCTAGAAGGTATTAAATTTTTATTTACGTAAAATTTACTCAAAAGTGTTTTCGTTTATCGCAAACAATAAACTATAAAATACTGAATGTATGGTTTATGTTGCAAATAATGAAAAAAAAAACAGCTTTTTTAAACGCTGAATAGTTTCCATCCAGTTTTTATTTTAGAGGGTTTAATTTTTACATTTAGTAATTGTAAAACATAATTTGTGAAACCTATACCGAATGTTTTAATTATTTAATTATCCATTACATTTTATCATAAGCACAGCAAAACTGCAATTATAACTATTATCTAGTTTTATTTGAGCTATTAAATAACTGAACTGTTTTCTTAATGTATAATAATAATAATAATAACTGGAGGTCAAATTTTAATTGCAAAACGATATTTATAATTCGTCCTCTTATTTTCAAAATTCATTTTATCTCTTATTGTTAGATTAATACGGAAAATTTTTCTTGATCTCATTAATTACTTTCATTAAACGTTTATCATTAGTTTTAATTATTAGAAATTTTAATGAAAAAGACAAAAGCGTTACGTAGATACTAAAATATCCAATGAACACAACATTTATTGAGTAATATTTTTCTTGTTTATCTATTAACTGATACATATTTGTATTTGACTCCTCATTAGACAATCATTTATATGCACAAGGTAAACAATACGAATACAGAACACGAAAGCATTTTTGGTCACAATGAACAATTCATAATTAATTATTCTCCATACAATTACAGGAGAATTATAATTATCTTTATTAAAATAGAGATGACACCAAAATAATAACATTATTGCGAATATTTCGCACGGTATTTTAATCAGAAATGATAGAATGATGAAATAAGCTGTCAACAGATGGCGTCAACTACAATGATTTTTTTAGTGTTTTTTTTTTAATAAAAATACTAATTTAAACAATTTGTTCATTTTCCATCATTAGAATGGAACGTACTCTTAAAAATGGTGCCTCAATAATCAATTTTAATGAAATATTAAGAGAGTAACTGCAGAAAACAATTATACAGGGTGGTAATAAGAGGACATTTATGAAATAATTGTGTATAAGTGCTCATAAATTTTGTTTTATTAAAAGTATTAAATGTTTTATGAAATTTTAAAGTAATTAACCAACGAAGGTGTCCATCACTTTCTCAAAGGACAGTGGGATAACGAAATATTTCAATATCATGTCTACGGCCCTTATTACCTCCCCCACCCCACACAGCCTTTTATAATTGTGCTTCAGTATTAATTATTTACAGATTTTTTAAGGATTTCCCCGAGTACCAAAACTATTTCTCATTTAGAAACGTACCGTATCAGGAATTAAACGATAACAAGCAGTTGAAAGCTCACGCCGTTTCAGTAGCTTACGCATTTTCATCGATAGTCGATAACGTCGACAAGATCGATGTTCTTGTGCCTGTGTTACACAAAATATCCGAAAGTCATGTGAAAAGAAAAATTTCGGAAAAAGCTTTTTGGGTAAGTGGTAAAAAATTACATTACGTTATTACAAAAATTAAACTAATTAGAGATAAAAACTTTTTTCTAATGCCTGTTTCGACATCTACGGTGCCATTTTCAGTTAAATTTAATTCCTAATAAGCTTATTAAATAATAGTTAAAATTTTGCTCTAAACATTTTTGTTTTAAATTAAAATAAAAACCAATAAAAAACAGGTAAATTCTATTTTCAAAATTAAATTTTAATTTTAAATCAAAAACGAGTTTGTATATTACTGAAATTAATTTATTGGAGGTTGAAACAGAGACTTCTGTTTTTCTTAAATTTAATTAGACGATAGATGATCCTTTCATTCCGTATTTTAAAAGTACTAGAATATACAGGGTGATTCAGATTTAACTAGTGGAACTAAAAATCTGAATTCTACCCCTAAAAGAAGAAAAAAGTTTCTTTTGAAACTATAACCAAAAATCCTTAGTTGAATAGTTACGCCCCTCGAAAGATGGGAACCAAAATTTTGTATTTTAACCTTTTTTTCATGGAAATAAATTAATTTTGGTTAACATTTTTTACTCACAATACTTCTTTTTAATCATCCCTTATTAAAAAAAAATAATGATGTTAGTAACCCTCATTTTATTATTATTTTTTTTTTTTTTACTAAAACTGATTGTATTTCAATAAAAAAAGTAAAATATTCGCGCCCCACCCGGTTATTTGGAAAATAAAAATAAAATAAAATCAATAATCACAATAAACATCAAGACTGATGTCTCTAATAAATTTAAATTTTCTTGTTTTTCATTGGTTTTAATTTTAAATAAATAAATATATTACAGAAGAATTTTAATTATTTAATAAGATTTTTACAGCATTTTCGTTTCGAGTGTTTATTTAATTAAGTTTAACAGTGCTCCGTTAAACTTTTTTGAAATTTCAAAATGACAAGAGAAGTTTCAGGCTACAATTGCTTTAAAAATTGTTAAGGGTTTCAAAACAATGCAGTAAAGCTGCTTATTTTTGAAATGCAGAGTAATAAACAGAATAATATATTTTAGGATTTAGAAGCAACAGTTTTGAAACTTTTAGAACAAGGATTAGGATCAAAATTTACTAAAGATTGTAAAGCAGCATGGCAGAAGACTTTAGACGTTGGATTTAAAGTAATGATTGACCGTTTGAAAGAACTTTCAAATTAAAAAAGCGACTGACGTTGTTTTTGGTTTATTTTTTAACGAATTTATTTGACTTTATTGTACGTATTTTTTATACAATGAATTGTTTTTATATATATATTTTTTTGTTATTTCTTGATGACAACATATTTTTATCGCATAAATTAGATTTAACGAATTAATATCTACGTAAGTGTAGGTATCTAATAGATCAAATTAATTAATGTTTTTAGAACCTAATGTGACACGTCCATATATTGTTATTGTACATATTTATATATATGACTATAATAAAAAGTGGTCTTAATTTTAACTGATGACAATGAGTGTTTTTAATTAAACTTTTTTCTATGGGAAAATCCTGTTAATGGCGCTTAAAGACCATCGCATTCAGAGTCCTTTTTCTGACTATTATGCCTCTAACCCTCATCGTCTTATTGACTTCAACTCCACTATTTGTTTTTCCACTTTTTCTATAATATATATGATTTCTAAATATCGAAAATTCAGGACTTCTTCAGGTTTTAATATTAGTTCTAAACCCAATAGTCTAAACTAAGATTTACTTCTTTGTGTTTTTGTTCAATTTTTATAAAAATCAAATAAAGAAGTACCTAAACCTACTCAAATGAATTTTATCAGAAAATGTTTTCTGAAATTGTGAATACATGACAAATAACACGAATTCAGAGAAAAAAAGTTAAAAAGACTAATAATTCAAAAATTCCTAATTAATTTTTGTTTAGAATTTAAAAATAAATAGAAACTGTCATATCACCGTATATGTCACATAGATAATATTTAAAGGTTTCAACAAAAGTCAAACATGAAAACTAATATTTGGATAATAGTTTTGATGTCAATACATTTTTCAATCATCTCAGGTAACAAAACTCAGTTCACAAATGTACCTATTCCGATTTTATAATCGAAAATATTATTTTCTTCAGGTTTATTTTCGCCTAAAGTTAATTACAGCAAAGTCAGTTTTATTAAAAGGGACGAACAAGAAGAACATGTGTAAGAACTATTGAATAAAATTAAAGTTTATATTTTAATGCACAATTCCACATTTTAGAGAATATGAGGATGATTATGTTAACATTACATACTCCAAGGTAGGTAGGTAGATACTTATAAAAAGAAAAAGTTAAAAATTTAAGTTAACTTTGTTTTTGAAGATTAAAGAGTCAATATTAAAATTATCAAAACTAAATCCAGAGACGACTTCTTTAATAAAATTAGGAAAATCATGTGATGGCTTAGAAGACATTCTAGCTTTGGCTATTCAAAAGCCTAATTATAATCCAAAATTTAGTAATACCATTGTATTAGTATCAGGAACCAAAGAAAACGATTGGCAATCAGTTTTCACTTCTTTTTACATTGCAAAGAATTTGGTCGAGTATAATAGCAATTTGAAAATTATGTTCGATATAAATATAAATTGGTTAATTGTACCGATACTAAATCCTGACCTGTACACGAACAGTTCACAAGTGAGATTAATAAAATCGCATTTACATTAAATTAAAAAAAAGAATGAATTTTAGAAAGGTCATGTTTCAAAATGGTCCAAAAACAATAACTGGTCTAATAACTACTATGAGATTTTTTTGGATAAAATTAAAGAAGAAAATATTACTATGATTATTCACTTGACCAGTGAAAAAGTTTGCCGAATAAATAATTCAAATTATTTGGAATTTGATATGGAGGATAAAAGAAGAAATGGGGATGACAATTTAGCAGAAATGTTTCAGGAGGAGAAATATTTAATTTGTAATTTGAATTTTCAAGAACCTATCGCAAGTAATACGAACGCCTCTGGTAAGTAATTTGCAATTTTTCGAAAATTATTACTCGAGCTTACAAAACGTAAATTAATTCTCAAAATTGTAAAAAAAAAAAGTACGTGTGTATTGGGTCAGGTTTATTTTATCTTACCTATTGATGATTTGTTTACCTTTTCAATTAATATTTCCAAAAATTGAAAATTTGTTTGCCATGTTAAAAAAACAAAGAAATAACTAATGTTACAGCAAATGGAACTTTTGATGAATGGATTGCTAAAAATATGGAAGAATTTCGTTCTGTCATGATACTATCGCTTACAATATTAAATACTGCCCCACCTGAGTATAATAACTCAGTTGAATTAAGCACCGTTTTAACAACAGTCAAAATTATAAAAAAAATCAAAATTCTATTTTCTCAGAAATACTTTACAACTATAGACAACTGGCCAATCGAAATTGATAGTTTTATACACAAGAGGTTCCCTCACAATAACGATGTATTACATGGAACTAGTGCGAAGATGAAAGTTCACCATATGCTACTGTTGTTACAATTTTTAATTCTGTATGTATTGAGTGAAATAAAATTTTAATCATTCACTCAGTTTATCAAATATCCCTACTAATAGCCCCATTGTCAAATTTTGAAAATTTAAAAAAAAGAAAAACTACTCACCAAATTTTTGTGTTCTTCTACTGTGGTCCATGAAATCCTCCTTTTCCAAAAACTTCTGGCCGATGTTCTGATCTGATTAAATTTAAGAACATCAACCAGTTACTTTTTTAATAATAATAATAATAAATTATTAAAAATAATTGACAGTTTACGTCATAAAATATTAAGTTAGAACCCATGTTATTTACTTATTAAGTAAACCATCATCAAAAATTAATTATAATTATAAGAAATATGGATGTTTATAACAAATTGAGTCGATATCTGTTCATTTATTACGTAATAGTAACTTTTTTGTTAAATTTTTGCAACTCTACAATAGATTTAAATCTTCCTGAACTACAATACTTGGCAGACCACCTTCATAAAGGAGAATGCAAGAAACTTGTTGCAGCACTACACTTTAAATCCTACGATAAACCCAATTTTCTAAATTTAGCAGGTAAAACTTTTACAATCTTAAAATATCCAAAAATTATCAAATATTTAGCGAATAAAGTACCGAATGATGCAAGTTGTTTGGAGTTACTGTTACATTGGAACTCAACTCCGGGAGAAGGAATGGGGGAAACTCATGAAGTTTTATTGCACAGACTTCGTCAAATTGAAAGAGACGATTTAGCAGAATGGCTTGGAAAAACTGTTTTTCATCAGTTAGGAAATGATTTAGAAAGAGAAATAATCGGCGCTTTTGATGAGTTTCAAAACATAACTGAAAAGTAAGAAAATAAAATACTTAATACCGAACAATAAAAAAAATTAAAATAGATTTACAGAATTTAGTTTTACAAGAATTGTGCGCTGTTTCACCCCCAGTTCCGATTGGTTTCAAATTACAGTATTCAACAATAAGTACATATATGTATAAGTTGAACAAGGAAACCACCCCTTCACACAAATTTGTAACAACTTATAATTGATTTTTTGAAAATTGAAACTTTCCACAAACATCCACCACATCTCCATTTTCAACTGAATCTACCACCCTTCCACCTGTACTAATCCTAAAACCCCTTCATCCCCTTCCTCTTGCTCAAAACATTCAATTTTTGAGAAAAATGGCGATTTTTTGATATTTTTTAACTTTGTACGTATATATAGAGCGCATTGTTTGAGCATTCTAATTTTTTTATATGTTGTACTTAAGATCTTAAGCTACAATTTTAAAAATGTGGAGCACTAAAACAATGTACTCTCTCTGTACTGTTAAAAAATATTCAAAAATCGCCACTTTTCTTAAAAATAGGCGATTGAAATTCATCTTTGCAGCACATTTATTACTGGTAAAATACAATATTGCTGTTAATTCCCTTCATAGCAATAAAATTCAGATAGTATAGGTTGCAGAAATAGCTTTTTTTAATTGAAAAGGGCCTTGTGTAGATTTTAAGGGCCGATTTTCTTAATTTATCGATAGCCCTCTTTTGCTAATTGTACGATACACGTATGCAACCCAACAAACACTAAATATTATAACGCAAAATTGCAGTAAATAACTGAAAAAAACCGATTTGAAAATCGTTTAATATTACTTTACAATTAAAATTAACGATTTTTAATGTACCTACTAAAAAAAGTAAAATCAAAACTTGTCAATAACTGTTAGAAATTTATAGATACAAGGTTTGAGAAGAATTGTTTCGTCTATTTTATTTAAATTTTAATATTTAGAACGCACATATATGAAGCAAAACCTACTTTTGCACCCCCAGTTGGTGATGTTGACCCTACGGAATGGTTACCTTTAGATACGCTTTGTTGGTTGTTAATAGTTGGAATAATAATAATAGTTTTGATTACATCCTTAAAAGTAATGTGCCTGAAGTACTGTAAACGACCAAAAAATAAAAAGAAGCAAAGGTATTTATTAATGTATATTTCTACTATTTCATTTTTTTTTTATAAAAAAAGTTATACTAGAGCGTAATTTTTATAATTAATTGCTAAATTTACTAAAGCATCTTTTTATTTTTAATGTAAAAAAAAAACATGATTTCTGTTTTTATTAAAACGTTTAAAAGATAAACCGAAAAATATTAAATAAATAATAATCGAATGTGAAGCAAATATATCAACACCTATTTAATTATTGAAATGTACTCAATTATTTTTCAAAAACTGAAAAATTCAGAAGAATAATCGTTTATACAATGGCTTCTTTTGTATTCATGTACAAACCAAACTAAAACTGTTTAAATAATTGTAATCAACTCCAAAAATACACAAATAAAAATAAAACAATATTTTTATCCTAATTCCAAAAACTCATGTACGTATAATTTTAAATATGAATAATGTGAATATTTCGTACACCGACTTTTCTCAGTTGCGTAAATACAACCCACCGTTGTTATGTATATTATTTACGTTAGTTGACAATAAATTAGGAGCAGTTATCTGTTATTGGAAACGCTTTAGCAAACTATTAAAAGTAAAACATCAATTTTAAACGTTTCATACAATAATTTTGATGAAGTATTAACGAAGCTACGTCATGTACAAAAAAATACCTTTTCGTATCAATATATAGGGACTAAAGAATAGTTTTTTGTTTTTTTAATTTCGACTATTTTGTAAATGATTATGATTCAATATGAAGTAACTGATTGAAATTTCATAAGAGAACAATGAGAATAAAATTGACAGTAATTCATATTTCTTCCTTAAATAATTAATATTGGTATTAATTGCTATTACTTCCATTTTTGATAACTTTTTTCTTAAATTTACTAATGCATCATCTTTTTCTGTTTGATATAAAAAAAAGATTAACATTTTTATTAAAACGTTTAAAAGATAAGCCGAAAAAAAATAAAAAGTATAATATGGAAAACTACCTAGTGCTTCTTATAGTTTTGGGTTCTCTAGTCTAATGCGAAGCAAATACCGATTAAATTTTTGAAATTTACGAAACTATCCTACAAAAATAGAAAAATTCAGATGAAAAAACTTTAAAAAATGGCTTTTCCTATATTCATACAGAAGCGAAAGTAATAATTCTTTAAATAATTCTAATCAAATCAAAAATTAAATAAGACATTGACTTCTCTAAGTTGCGTATATGCAACCCATCGTTACGCATATTACTTACGGTAGTTGTCTATAAATTAGGAGCAGTTATTTGCCATTGAAAATACTAAATACCCTTTTTAAAGCAAAACGTAAATTTCAAACTATAACTGGAAACAATTTTTGAAATGATTTCGTATATTCATTTTGGGAAAATGTACAAAAAATATTTTTTTTGATTTAATGCACAGGAACTAGTTTTTTTAATCGTTAAAAGAATAATAAGAATAAGATTAACATTAAATCATATTTCTTTCTTGATATATAATTAATTTTTTAATTGTTTTTTAGAAATGCATTTAAAAACAAGTACGAGGAATTGTCTAGTGCAGGCAGCAGTTCAGAATCAGAAGAAAAATTCGATATCAGAACTTGCAAAGAGAGAATATTAGCATAGAAGAGATTCAACAGTTTTCTTTTAAAGAGATTTCTTTAAACTACTTATTTATAAAGCTATTTTGAAAGGCAAAAAATAAAATATATTCAAACAGAAACCAATGATTAGTTCAGCTTTGTAATTTTATTAATAAAGGTTTATAATTATTCAATAAAAGACAATGAATAAACTTATTTATACATTTATTTTTAGTTGCTATTTAACTTCTTTTACCTGAAGACCTAAAAGTAATTACATTAGAATTTCTATTCAATTAAACGTTACAATATTGATGAATTACCTGGAGGTAAAGATTGTTTCAACTTTTCTGCCTTTTCCTTATCAGTTATGACAAGGGTGTACAGAAACCTCGAGCAACGTACTTTAAACTTTACATTGTCTGAATTCTTCTTTATCTTAACAGCTAAAAACAAAAAAAAAAAACACTTCTGAATTTGAAATACAGCCCACACAAACTAGTGTTAGTATCAGTTGCAAAAATGGGTCTAATAATAAAAAAGGAACCCAATCAGGGGGGTTTAGGTTAGAATAATGGTCAAAAAACAAACTCACATTTAGCATCTTTCCTTCTTGCTTTCAGTAGAAAGTCTTTTATTTCTGTAATTTCTCGTGGCTAAAATAGCAAAATAAATATCAGAAAAATACCTAATTTGATTTAAAAGTTGCACTTACCATTATGTGAACGTAATTTGGTAGTCTACTGAAGCACCACCTGAAAATAAATTAAAAAGACGTAAACACATAAATTTAAAATATACCCCCAAAAACTTGACAACTATAGAATACTGAATTCCGTAACAATTACAAATTTGCTTTATAACAAGTAAAAAAAAGGATGTTAAACGATATAAATAATTATTTTTACAACTAACCTGTGTTTTTAACACAAACTGATGTCAAAAGTCGAAATTTGAAGAACGAAAGAAACACTTAACGCTAGATGTCACTAGTTTAGGTAGTGTCTCACTAACAGCTATCCGATACTATTTATTATGAATAAAAAATAATTTTTATTTACATAAATAAATAGATAGTGCCCAGAAAAGTAAATATTTTATAAACAAACTTAGGAAAGACTGTATATTATTATTTTTCATATAATTGCAAGTGAAAAATTATTTTAAATTTAAATTCTGAATCTATTATCAGATACTACCAACCTACAACCCAATAAAACAATTAAAGTAACCGAAAGTAACCAGTAACCAAAAAATAACGTCTGTCCAACCAAAACAAGTGCATATAAGGTCAGTGAAAATATTAGGATTAATTTAAGAATAAATGAACAGAATCCTCTCTAAATCATCATTAAATAAAAAATTATAAACTTGTATGTTTTTATTCGCAATATATTTATATTATAAATTGAAAATTTATAGGTTATAGCAAGGTTACAATTGCACTGTTATTGTGTTGTGCAAAGCGTTTCAACTGCAATTTTAGGGCCTAAAAATGTCTATGAGTCGAAAGAAGAAGACGAACCTAAAGTTGCAAGTATCCGAGGACGCACCTGCAATGTAAGTAACGAAAAAGCTTCTCAAAAACTCCTCAACATTCCAGCATTATTTATAGTATACCTCCAGCAAATTTAGACAAAAAAACGACAATAACAATTGGTGATAAGACATTTATCGTTGAAGCCGATGATTTAGAGAAGATAAGTGACCTTGGTCGTGGTGCATATGGTGTTGTAGAGAAAATGAAACATATTCCAAGTGGAACAATCATTGCCGTCAAGAGAATAACAGCTACAGTGAACACACAAGAACAAAAACGATTACTTATGGATTTAGACATTTCTATGCGTACCAGTGACTGTCCTTATACTGTTCAGTTTTATGGGGCATTATTTCGAGAAGGAGATGTTTGGATTTGTATGGAAGTAAGTTGACAGATAACTTTTATAACATTTAACAAACACTTTACGTTTTTTTTATCCTCATTTTAATATTAGGTCATGGATACAAGTCTTGATAAATTTTATGCTAAAATTTACAAACATGGGAGAAAAATACCAGAAGATATCCTTGGTAAGCACTCAACATTATCTAAAAGATAATCATTTTAAATGAGTTGTTTATTGCTTTCAGGTAAAATTGCAGTAGCCGTAGTAAGTGCATTGCACTATCTTCATTCACAGTTAAAAGTAATACACAGGGATGTTAAGCCGTCAAACATTCTAATAAATAGAAAAGGGGAGGTGAAAATGTGTGACTTTGGAATAAGTGGTTATTTGGTTGACTCTGTTGCTAAAACTATCGATGCCGGATGCAAACCCTACATGGCTGTAAGTAATTAAAACAAATTTATCTTTGGACAAGTAGAATGAAAAAAAATATTGAAATGTACTTGGAACACATTTGAAAGCTAAAACATTATTTTTATTTGTTAAAAGAATATTATCTGCTTGAGAAACTTATCAAATCCTAGAATATTTGTTGTTCCTTTTTATATGATTTAACATTAATAATTACACATTTTTTTGACTGGATTAAAGGCTTACAGAATTATGGATATATTCAATTCTAATTGATTAATCCATGGAAATAATTTTTTTTTCCAATTGTAAACTATTTGTCAATTGCATGTCGGTCGCTAATTTTCGAAAAATAACTAACAACGAAGCAATCGTTGTTTTCTAATAGTTTTTTGTGCTTAAAAAACGTACGTAGACTAAACAGGTGTTGTAATTTATGTTTTTATGATTTGCCGGCTACCACACAAATGAAATGAGTCGTTTTTCTGTTAAACTTTTGGAAGGAAATAATTAAAAATAAAAATTGTTTTTCAAATTAGCCTGAAAGAATCGATCCACAAGGCAATCCGTCTCAATACGATATTCGTTCAGATGTGTGGAGTTTAGGGATATCAATGATCGAATTAGCAACAGGTAACTTTCCTTACCAAAAATGGGGAACGCCATTTGAACAATTAAAACAGGTGGTAACAGACGATCCACCGAGGTTACCTTCCGGCGATTTTACTCCTGAATTTGAAGATTTTATGTCGAAATGTTTACAGAAAAAGTACACAGATCGATTGAATTACGATCAGTTACTAAAGCACCCGTTTTGTGTTTTGCACAAAGAGAAGGAAACCGACGTGGCGACTTTCGTTTCGGAAATATTAGACTTGCCAGACAATGTATGAAATTCGTGTGTGATTTCTTAGTAAGATGCGGTTATTTTTTTAATTTAGGTTTTTAATTAGCAAGTGCAAATTATTAACGTGCTTTATGAAAAGCACAGGTTTAACTTAATTTTTTTCACTAATTCCTTTTAACATTATTTACTTTTAAGGAGAAAAAACAGCTATTCAATTTTTAATATTCATCGTTTTTAAAATAATATATGCATACATTTTAATAAAACTAATTTTTTGTTATATTTTAACCATGAAAGTTTTTATGTACAAGAAAAAACATGATTTTAGAATTTAGAGGTTGGTTTTAAAAAATCGTAGCAATCGTGAATTTTCTACTATAAACAATGCAAGCAGAGTACAAATAAATTGTTAATAGTGATTGTAATTATTCGTTGTCAACGCTTTCTATGTAAAGAGGTTAAAAAGTAGTGTTGTATTGTATAGCTGACTTTCTCCATCAAAAAAATATATCTGTATACAGTTCAGTGCACTGCTTCAAAAATGCTCCTTCAGAATTAACCATTTCTCCAGCAAAAAATTAAGGCTGTAGAGGACGCTTGAAATCACATCGAAAATTTTATGTCTGTACAATTATTTTACATAGACGCGAAGAACACCTCTTAACGAGTCCACATATCGAAAATAAAAAATAATAAAAAACTTCAGGAATTATTAGATTTATTTGGTGGTTTTTCTTGTGATTTACTTCTTTAGATAAGTATGACAATAAAATATATCTAAAAAACCAAACATAAACCAATAACCTACTTAATGTACCTGAAAAGAGCTGCAATTCGCTGTCTTTTAAACATTTCAACAATTTAAACGACCGAATAATTCGGACAATTTCTAAAATTTTTATAATCTACCTTTAATTTGTGAAATCGGTATTGGATTTTTACAACGTATTATATAATATAATTGTACGAATTCAGTGAAAATATATCGAATTACCAATGTGGCTTCTAGCGTTCTCTATAAACTAAATAAATCGTATATTCAATGCATGCATTAGATAGAGAAAAAAATTTATCAACATATATTCATTAAATTTTTTTTAATTGCAAATATTTAAGTAATTTTAAAATTTTTGCTGGAATAATTGTTGATTCTGAAGGAGCATTTTAGAAGCAAGTTTTTAAAGTATGTATGGATAGCCAGAAATTTCCTCGCTATTTTATCTTTGTATTACATACACGATGGTTGAAACAAATGGAAAGAAGAATTGGGCAGCAAAAATAATGAAAAAATTCTTTAGAACGTTTATCGTTTTTATATATAGATCATAAATGAGACCCTGCACTGTACAGTATAATTTTTGTCTCAGCCTTTCCAGCAATAATTAAATCTATTTTGCCATTAACGTAAATAGACAAATTAACAAAATGGTCTAAGTTCCTATTATTCGTAAATGTACTTTGTCAATAAAAAACTTAAAAATAAATACCTAATACAGGATGATTAATATTGTAGTTCAAATTCGGGCTTGTAGTTGCATCTTTACTAGACAACATGAAAGAACGTTAATGGCGACACGAAAATCCTTATTATTCCGTGACATTTACGCAGATGCGAATTAATTGTTAACTTAAGTTTATTATTCTTTCACGACCAGTGTCGTGCGGGTTTTGATATTGATAAAGTGCATTTTAGACGGTACGACACCAAATGACCGAAGAAGTAATTACTTACTATGTACTAGAACAAGTAGATCAAAACTTAACTTTACAATTAGTGTGTAGTAAATATTTAACATAAACAATCATTAATTGAAAATGTTAATACTTTGAAAGCTGAATTGTAATCGTCAGCTGACTTACTTGCTCTAGTTCTGATTATGGTCACTGATGGCGCATGTCAGTGACAGTGCAACTAACGTTCGTTCATGTTGTTTATTTAAACCACAGCGCACAAGCCCGATCTTTAAATATACTTTGGATTCCGACTGTAAAAGACTATTATCACACATTATTTGGCAATTTATGATTTAATAAAAAAAAGTACGTAAATATTTGTAAACTTTGAAAAGACTGGAAGCTCAAGTGAGACAAACTTGTTCGTAAATTTAATGCAGTATATGTTTGTAAATCTGTAGGGTATAACGTGTGTATAGAGAGGTTGTGGAAATAGCAAGAGAGAATTTTTATGTGCACTATAGCCAGAAAATATTCAAAAATTTCACTTGACATTTACATGTTATTTTTTGAATTGAATATTTGTGTTCTAATTTATTATATGTGACTTTAAAATGAGCTAAGAGCAGTCCATTTTAGTCGAGAGTATAATTTTAATTGCATCCGTTGAATTTATCATAAAAAAAAAACATCACAAAGACAGTAGCTTTAGTAGTTTATATTAAACGAGTTTAAGCATATACATATAGTAACCGAAAAAATGTAACTATTTAGGAAGCACATTTATTAGAAATGTGAACTTTAAATTAAATAATTGTTTTAATATGCATATATTTTATCAGACTGTAAAATGAGAAATTTATTATTAGAACAAAGAACTTGTATCAAATCCCAGTTGGTATAATGAGCCTTTTATTTTGTATATATTTGTTTAAATTGTGTAATTGTTTTACTAAATAATTTTTATATTAATAGAGTATTTGAATAGTTTTGCAGACCGTAAAAGCACAATTTTATTGCAGATATTTTTTTTTACTTTTTTTTTAACGACACTGTCTTTAATTTTTAATGAACAATTTACTTTTTTTGAACAATTTCAAATCAGACGCTTGCAGTATCTTGTTTTTTCTTTTTTTTTTTACGTACACAATCTAGGATATTCTTAATATTTTTTTTTACTGCCATTAATTAATCATCAACTGTCTTTTTACTAATATTTTACTTACAAAATATTAATACATTTTTAGAGAAATCTTTGTAATTATAAATTTAATGTCTGTTCTTTTAATTTTTTTTCTTGCACAAGGTTTTATTGTAACAATTTTGATTGTGTGATAATAAAATAAAAGTAATTTAATTTAAAGATGTTTGGTTTTCTTTATTTAACACATAGTCTGAATAGACCACTTTTTAACCCGAAGTACGTCTACTATTTATTCCCTTAGTTTAGGGAAAACACAATAAAACTGGTATTATGTAATAAACAATATACTATTTAGAGATTATGGAGTTTATAATGTTTTGGAAAAGGTCACGGAAATGACTATGAAGACTAGAAAGGATATATAAAAATGTTCGGCTGGTGACTGTTTTCAAAACCCTTATTTTAAAGTTTTTTGCAGATCTTAAAATTTAACATTTCGTTCAAATTTTTCGTAAACAATATACCACTCCTTTTAAAATAACAAAGGTATAATCAGAAATGGCCGATAGTTGAAAATACTTTAGTAAAAAAACTGATTCCTGATCCCAATTTCTAACACACTTAGTTTCCCTAAAACGCCCAACGTACTACTCTGTTTGAATAATCCTGTATATCTACCATACGTAAATTATTTCCCAATATTCCTTTTTGCAGTTTTATTTTAAAACGTTCAATAGTGTTTTTTTTTTACAGAAAAAAAGAAATGTAATTCTGTATATACATATTTTTGATTGATAACTACTGAAAAACAGTCCTTTTTTATGGGACCATTAGGAAAATATAAAGGAACACAACAGTTTACAAAAATAGTCCAATCAGTTTTACATAAAGTGAACACATTAAATTACTTTTCAAATCTATACACCAATGTTAATTTGTTACGTTAATATAATATTATAGGAAAATGCAACCAATATTTTAGTTATCTTTCGAATTGGTAACGACCAAATTCACTAGCACGCTCTATCGCCCGGCCATCAAACTTGCGAATCAAAAACTGTCACAAGTTCTATAGTCAGGCGAGAGTGACACTAGTGATTAATATTCTTGAGCAATCTGTATTTTAGTACACAGTTTCGTTAATCATAATACAATTGTAGTCAAATAAATATATGTACTATATTAAAACACACCCTGTAATGTATACTGAATAAATTATTAAAATGGCGAGTTCATTCCCAGTTTAGTACCAAAATCGAGTCTAGCTCTTTTTTGGTAGCGAAAATTTGCTCTATAAAATAAAATACAAAAAAAAATTGACGCTAAAGAAATATTAAAAGAACTTACTTTATTTCGTATCGTTTTATGGCCTCGTTTATCATGAAGGTAAAAAATGGCGACAGGAATGCCAAAACAATTGTTAAATTCGAAATCTTGAAACCCAAATCGCTCTGAAACTGCCTAGCACTGTCCCTAAAACTAACAACCGTGTACAGCGTCTGAAGAACGAGCCTAAAATAAAAACAAGTTTAACATTAAACATGAATAATGAATAACTTTAAACTGTAGAAAAAAAACTTACATGAAAATGATAGTTATAAGCCACAAGCAATTCTTGTGTGGACTTCGAATCCAAATGTTGTGTTCGCGATTAACAAATCCAGCAGATACAGCAACTGGAATAACAAATTACTTACATGAAGTAGAAATAAAAATGTTCAAAAAAGCAAACATACCAAAGTTTAAAAGGATAATGATAACGGCAAAATTTTGGGCGGTAAAGACTGTGTTTCCATGTTCAGACCATCCTCCAACCACTGTGGAGTTCTGTCCTTCGATAGGCAAGTAAAACAGCATGCATTCACAGTTACGCATGTAACACATATCTGTACAATAACTAGCCAACGTGCCAGTGAATGTTAACAGCACGAAAAATATCACAGGTAAAAATTTGGTGCCGTAACACAACATTGTAAAAACCACAACCTATGAAAAGGAAAAAATGCAATAGAATTACAAAAAATTAATCACAATTGATAAATTACACAACACCCTAAGTAATATTTCAATGGGATGCATTACTTTAACATATGAGGTACAGTCTCTAACGAGTTTCAAAGTTGTAAAACTGAATATATCCATTTAAAACACCAAGAATTATTTGTAATAATATTATTTTTACTGTAATAAATCCTAGATAACTTTCAAAATTTTGAAGATAAAAGGAAAATTCTATCTCATTCGTAAACTACTTGATCTCCGCCATCATTTTAGCGTTACATTTATTCGATCAGATTATGGACCTATCTTAAGTTAATTTTCAAGACATTTTTACTAACCTCTGAATTAAATACTGTATGTCTTTTATTTGGCGGCCTTTTCATAAGACCCGGATCAGTTGGATTGCCAATGAGAGACACACATAAAACCGGTACAATAACGCAACACAGCCACAATACTTGACCAGGAGTTAAAATAGGAGGTAACATGAATAAAGCCGCAGCAATTTGCAAACAGGTTATCGTTGCACAACAACACAACCACAACTGAACTAAAAACAAAAATGTTTTTCTTAATTTTCTTAATTAATAATGACAATTTAAGTATCTGTTTTACCACAATTCCAAAAACAGTACATAAAATGTCTAGCATCCATTATGAGGTAAGGAAATAACATAGGGTCCTCCCTTTTAATCGACAAAGAGCAGCTAATGGAATTTAATTTTCTTGATAATTCTACTGGATGTATTCCCTCTGTGACTGCTTTAAAAGTTTTCACTTTTTGGCACACTTGCGGATACAAAGGTTCCACTGCAATGCTTGAAAAAAATGTAAAATGATAAATATGAAAAAAGTGTGTGTGTCAGCTTCGACACGCGACTAGTCTTTACTCCTTGAGAACTTCTATGTTTCTTTTTCAAGTCATACATCGATAGTCGATAGAAAATATTTGTTTATCATATATTTTATATATTCCCATTAAATAAATTAAATTATAATTAATTAAAATAAAAATCTAATAATAAACAGACAATGTAAATTATTTTATAGTACGATAATCTGATAAGTTCGTTATGCCGAAGCTGTAAAATTGTTTAGGCACTCGCTCTAGTCACCGGACAGAGACAAACGCATACATTTGGGTATATACGTTTACAACCGTACTATTGATTTGTTCATCCTAAACATGTTAGCGGTATATTGGTATACTACACTTACCTGGCATCTGCTTTCATAAAGATTCCGGCATTTTCGAAGTTTGCAGACGACCCAAAAACACAAATAACCTCGCCATAATCTTGCATAATGTGAACCATCTCCTTGGTAGTTGCTGCAGTACAGTCAGTGAATAAGGACACTAAGAGAGGGACATTATCTATGTTCTCAATATGAGGCCTTATTTTATCTATTCCTCTTGGTAATTTAGCCTTTAAAGATAATTAATCATCATATATTACACAAATATAGGGGTTTTCCAAAGGGTTCACACTGTTCACCTTCTGCCACCCACTTGCGATTGTGATAGTAAACAACCCTTAGCCTACCCTCGAAAATAAGAGTTTCAAAGCGGTGGGTGGCAGGAATGTTCCAGAAGTTTTAGAATGTTCTTAAATATTTCAGATGTTTCGAAAATAATGCAAAATTTTTCAGCTCGAAAACGTTTAAGAATGGTTTAGAACTTTTGAAAATGTTCTAGAACGTTTAAGGATGTTCAAAAATAGCATAGATGGGTCCATATTTTTTCAAATATTACATGGAATATTTTTACGAACAGGCAGAACCCAAATTTTTTCCTAGTAATTTTAATTTAGATATAAACATTTACAGGTTAATTTCTGGATTCTGTATAAAAAATTAATATTTATGATAAGACTTTGACACTATTCAACAACCACTGATGTTATCGAATTGAAATTTGTCAGTGTGTTGTTCTTTTACTTACCCTGTTACTCATATCAAAATTTATGGGAGCACTTTGGTCAGAACTCTCTGTCAAACAGCTTAACGACTGCCACTCATGAGAAGTATTTAAGTCTACTGTGCGAATCTGAACACTGTCCTGACTCGTGGTATTTTTAATTTCTTGTAGAGGTTGTTCAGGATCATCACTTTCTACATTTTTATTGTGACTTTCATTTTCTTCTTCAAACTTGACAATCGAATGTTCCATATTTATAGCACTTGGTGCAGAATAACTCAACAGCTTTGACGAATCCAAATTGCTATAATTTTATCACTTTAACACAACTTGATTTTGTAATACAAACAGACAATACAAAAAGAAGTGAGTGAAAAATGAAATGAGATAAAGGAAAACAAAAGCTGCAAAAAGCAAAATATTTAACGGGATTTTTACATATTTGAAATTAACAAAGTATTCTGTAAATTGTTACTTCTTTTTTGAATATCTTTGTTTCTTTATATTCTGAAAAATGAACTTATTAAAACATAACACATGCCTCAAAGTGTTTCTAATTTTCTATTAATACAATGCAATTATTTAAATATGTAGCAATACTAGTTTTATTTTAATTTGTAAGTAAACAATTTTACTAGGAACAAAAACTTACTAAATTATTGATTATCTATCACGTAAATAAATATTTGAAAATAAATTACACTCTACTTAATCATTACTTTTAAAAAATTTCTAACAAGTTGTATATCAGTTAAAAGAGTAGTAAGCAGAAAGCATTTGATGCAGAAAGCCAATAAGTTTACAAGTAAAATAATAATTAATTAAAATTTAATAAGAAGTAGAACTTTAAGTTATTAATTCGAAAGCAGGCGCGCATTATGTGGCCTAGATAATTAAGTAGGTACACAGTTTTTCGAGATATTATTCAGTAGAATAAGCTGGAGCGGAATTAATTCGTGACTTAAGCAATAAAAATAAAATAAAACTTAATGAAATATTTTCAAACAAATATTAATCAAACAATTGTTCTACAGCAAGTATTGAATATACAATTTTAAAGTTATTTATTAATTATAATGAAGAGGAATACCAATTAACGACTTTAAAAATTGAAAGTAAAACGTAATAAAAAATTTCAAGAATTGCGACGATTTTCACGTGCGTTAAGTTTCGTAGTTATTGGTTGTGGTCTTTAGGTATTTTGATTTCATTTTATTGTTAAACTATTTAAAGAATTAAAGATCAACCAATAATCTAACATAATTTCAACATTTCAAAATGACTGAATAATTCCAACAATTCTTGAAGTTTTTAACATGATTTGTAAAGTCACTGATGGGTTTTCCCCACGTATTATATGATTTTATAGTACGAATTCAGTGAATTTTCATTGAATTCTATAAGTAGCTTCTAGGGCTCTCTATAAACCTAAACATAAACACAAAATATGTCATCAATGGCAACATCACACGCCTTATAAGATACTTTTGGTTTTAATTAATATATAAATCGTATATTCAATAGTTGCAATTAGGGAGTACCTATTTACTTTCATTGAAAATTGAAAATATTTAATTAAGTCTTAATTTTTTTTGCTGGAGCAATTAATTATGATGAAACATTTCAATACAAAATTTACTTTTAAGAAACCGATTGTGCCATCAATTTAAAAACAATCCATTGCGTAAATCTGATGTGTTTTTCATTCGCGACTCTACCTTCTACTAATTTGTTATAAGAAAAACACCAAAACAATGGGGTTTTTTAATGTAAATAATAATTAATTATTTTCTACTTAAATTTCAATGCCGTTGTGTGTCATTTTTTGCTGCTGATGAATTAATTATTATTAAAAATGATTTGTCCAAAACGCTTAGTGTATTTGATGAACAAATTGATAAGCAAAATTGCGTGTTATATATAGATATATGTATTAAAACGCTCAAGCACTAAAACAGTGAACATCGTAAGACACTCTAACACATGATATATCAATGCTTTTCAGACTTATCTATCTATACTATTTTTGCTACTAGGCCAGTAATTAAATTGTTCGCGTATTTTGCCTAAGAGCAAACATAATATAGTACCTAGTGTTGTCTAACAGAGGCCTCGCAGAGTCAGAAGTAGTCGAACTAACGATTCTACTGATGTGCTGTTTTCGTTTGGGTAACAAGTCCGGCGAGCAAACGCGCAAAGTTCCGTTGTTAGCCCAGCATTCGAGCGGTCCGCTGTCCCTTCTAATGACGGAGACGAACATTAACAAAAGAGTCAACAAACGGAGAAAGCTTCTGAGGCCTGAGCCTCAGGAGGCAAGATCAAGTTTCAGAATGAGAACCATTTCGAAAAAAAAAAAAGAAAACTGGAATTCAATATTTTTTGTATGATGTTATAACACAAATGAAAAGACTGTTAAATAAACAATATCAACTTGACTTGTTCTATGTGGCTCTCATCCTTTAGTCCAATCTACATGACATCCCACAACAACTTGAAAATTTTTGGAAGTAAATTTGACTGTTAAACTAATTAAAAATTTCACACTTGTAATTTTTTTAACATAAAGTTGTGGGGCTCATTCTGTCTCATCGATACATTGCGTGGTTAGTTAGTAAGACTATTTTTACAGGCTATGTAATTTATACTACAGTGCAAGTTTCGTCAAGTAAAGCTTCTACTAGCATACAAAAAAAAATCGTCTTACTTGTTATTTTATTAAGTATTGTTTTTTTTTTGCCATTTTGTTTTGTTATTATTTTTCCTGAGTAATTTGTAAATGAAATACATAATTATAATCAGTCTTCATTCATTAGCGCAAGTGTAGGTACTTAGAACAACCAGATTCACTAGCGCCACCGTCATGGCAAAGTCAGAATTATCCTAAGGTGCACTAAGGTATTTACACCTGCTTCAAAAATTATTCGGCGGTATTCAATGCAACTTTTCATCATTATTTATTAAGTAGACGTTTATTAGAACTCTTTGAGAAGTTGAAGAATGTTTTTTAATGTGTGTGTGAAAAAAAGCGCTAATATTGTCAACTTGGAAGCTGTGGCTATCCAAAAAGTATATATTTGCTTTTACTTTTATAACAAATACAAAATTATTATTGCATTTACTAATACAGTAATACGTAGTGGCTCTAGTCTTTTTCTCTACCAAAAATAGAACTCATTTTTCTTTATATACTTGAACACTTATTACATTTCAATGATTTCTTTCATTTCTATTTTATTATTTATTACAGATCTGATAAAAATTTTGCTGAATAATGAAAATTTGCACTGAATACTTTTGATACAGACGTGAATCAATACCGTTGTGCAACATAGCAAAAATGAAATGTGTATAATAATTTTGCCGTGTTGTATCGCCAAGCGATAGGGCGCGCTAGTGAACCTTACCGTTACCGTATAGTGGTAGTGAATCGATACAGAATTTTTGAATTTAACTGCTAATAAAGTTTCGACTGAAGTACTTTAAAATGAAATAGTTATCCTTTTTTAACATAAATATTAAAAATGTTTAAATTAATAGAGAATACAATATGCAAAAGAAGATTTAAAACAGTAGTATAGTATATCAAGATAAAAAACTAAGAAATAAGAAAGAAATTACCATTACATTCTTAAAAAAATGGTTTTACATACCTACTCCTATCGCTAAGTAAAGAAATATGGCAATTCCATCCACTTTCCAACCCCATTTTCTCGCTAAAAACTCTCGACCTTAGCTCGTTTTCTTTACTAAAATGCACAAAACGTACACAAGCTGCTTCCAATTGGTCTATTAAGTGAACCTGAAACGACATATTGCATACAACAACCATTCTAGAATCCAGTTTTCCTTAAAAAATTACCATATCAGAAATAACTTGATACTGCATAGTAACCATTCCAATAAAAACCTGATTACACTGCAACTCAAAATAACTGTCTGCATCAGAAATGTCCGAAACGGGACTTCCATTATAAAGAAGCGAGTCTAAAAAAAGAACCTGGTTAGCTGTATCCTTGATACAGTCGTCAGTTTTACGTGGATACAATACGAATTACTGTTTAAAACTGAGTTTATCAAGGGCAGGTCGATGATACAGAAAGTAAGAAGAATTTATTTCAAAAAATATTACCTGTACTACAAAATGGTCCTAGAGGCAATTTTGTTTTTGGTTCAAGCACGGGTTTACATTCCCAATGAATAGGGGATGGACTACGATGACTTAAATACAAATGACGACTGTCACTTGGTAACTCCAAGTATAAATTCCCTAATTTTTCATTAACAGCTTTATTTGTCGGCCTTAAAAGATTTATAATTACATCTAACAACAGTTCTAATGCGCACGCGTACCTGTAGGCAAAGGCGGTGCAATAAGCCGTCAAACTTGTTCTTTGGTAGAAATCTTGAATTTTCTTTCTGTCGGCTTGCGTTAATGTGCAGAGATCCTGACCGTCCCAATAGTCGACGCAGGAATCCAAAATCACATCAGCTGTCCCTTGAGAAAGGAGTTGGGTGGACCCAGAACTTAACTCCTTTACAATAACAGCAAACATGTGGGGAAAAGGAAATTTTAACTTCGTCTGCATTTGTAATGACCTAGCATATTTGTTGTCTCTACGAACCGTTTCAGTTTGCTAAATTAAAAAAAAAGATATGACGGTTAAATTCACCTAATAAAACATTAAGATCAATAGGAAAATCTGGATAAAAAAAAAAAGAAATTTTTAAATTTACCAAATGACGATATGTTGATAATTGTTGCTCCAAAGAGAAGGCCTTTTGAGCATCGTTAGAAAACCCAATTTCTTTGGCCAATTCACACAAACATCTTCGATTGGCAACAGGTACCAAATTTTCGTTGTACATTGCTTCGCAAGTTATATGTGAGCAGAATTGTGTGTAGTATTCCTGAAATGGCACAAATAGATAAAAAAATGATTAGAGTAGATTTAATAAAACTGACTTGAGTATCCAAATTGCAAGTGTTTAACAAAATAGCCAGACCAAGAGGTTTTAAAGAGCTGATATTTTTGCGCCAGTTCATGTCATCGAAATGAAGTTTAAAGGGATCTTTATGATCGCGAGTAAGGTCCAATACTTCGGCGTGAGGCGATTCATGGTAATGTTCAGAACGAGGCTGCTGTTGCTGGCTTGCATCGTCTTCGTGGTTGCTATCATTATCTGCACTCAATTCTCCTAAATTAGCTAAACTACAATAAAAGAGATATCAATTAATTTTAATTTTTATGACAGGATTTTAATTAGAAATACGATACCTTGATGTTCGTGACACATTACTGGCATTGTGCAGAAAAAATATTTTTTCTGCAGTTGGGTTGGGCCAGGACAATACACCCTTTTTGTCAACACAGCAAAAGGCCTGCAATAAAAATATTACTTCGACTTTACAGTGATCTTTCGAGTTTAAACAAGGCCTAATCATCATTCCTTAACCTACATAAAAAAATTAATAACAACATGCCAAAAATTAAAAATATAACGCAACAAACTTGTCTTTAAAGATCTTCACGCAATCGGATGGAATAAGAATATGATACTCATGCGCATAGACGTACAAAAATTCGCATGCGCATTTCATAACGTCCATGCGCACGTGTATTTCTTATCTTTAATCCAATTCTCATTCTATGTAATTGCGTGTTGTATTAATATCAACATACTGTAATGGAACCAAGAACATGCACAATATTTGCAGTCCTCATTAAAATGTCACCATCTCCTTTAAAAACTTTCACAAAATTTTTCCATATACTTATCCAATTACAATTTACTATTGGGTATGACAATTCATTGTCTTCTTCTTCCTCAAAAAAGTCCTCTTCGGTAGGTTGCAAATTTTTTGATTCATTAAAAAATACTTGAAATCTATAAATAAGAAAAATTTTGCCATAAGGCTTTATAACCATGTAAGAAATTAAAAAAAAAAAGGTGGGAAGGTTTCAATAGAACGTTTTCCTCTAAAGGCTTAGGAAACGACCTTTCGGAAATAAAAGGAAGACAAAACAGTCTCTTATAGGAAATTTTAGTTAATTTAATCGAATTAATAGGCCAATAAAAATGGTAGCGGATTATGTCGCGTAGATTACGAATATGAAATAATTTTTCTTCTATTTTCAAAACTTCAAAAGTTATTTAGAATTACAATAAAATAAAGATTAATTGATTATTTGTTTGTAAAAATGAAGACTCGCACTTGGTGAAACATAATTTTAAAAGAATTGAAATAAGTTAAAACACGACTAATTAGTGAAATTAGTCAAATGTACATACATATGCATAACTTTATAATTTTGTAAAAGGTATTATTTCCTGTTGAGGCAGTGACAATTGCCTGTGCACAGATCTTGTCCTAAATTAACTTACATTTAAGAAAAAATAAAGAACGTCTACTATTCTATATCTAAATATTTCTTAATATATTTTATTTGCCAAGATGCCACTTTTTTAAATTGCTTTTAATTTACTTTCTACTATAGTAAATTTCTTTTAATTCTTTTGGTAGTTTGTTGTAATTTATTACTGGTTTATAAAAACTGGTCTTTGTTTATATCGTTTTCATATATAGTTAGGTATTGGAATTGTCTTGTTTCGTGTTATGCATTGTAAGTGAACATTTCATAACATTACATTTCAACGTATAGATAGCACAAAGATTCTAAACCAGGTTTCATCAGTTGTAGGCGCATGCGCAAAGACAATTTTCGACTATGCAAGAATGACCATTGCGTATATAAATCGACTGTACGCATGCGCTTACAGCTGATGAAAGCAAAGCGATGAGGCCAGCGAATAGGCCAATATGTTCGCCAAAAACAATGCCAATGTTTTGTTTCATTTTTTATTTATTTATTCGATTCGATTAAATTCGATTTTCGCAAGTGATAGAGATAAACATTCCATTCAAACCATAGGCATTAGGCAGCATATTGCCCTTTCTAGCTTATGAATGTACAATTTACCTTGCCATTCCATAGCAGTTCAATATATTCCAAAAAATAGGGAATACAATGGGTAGTAAAGGTAAAATGGTACAAACAGGAACCAAGACAAAGGAGTCTATCCAATGAACACTTCCTATGTAATGTTCCAAGTACATGTACCGTATAAAATTTATTACATAAATTATAACTAAAACAGAAGGCACAACAAACCGTTCATTGATCTTAATCATCAAAAAATGTCGTTGCTGATTGTGTTGTGTAATCGGTCGATCTAAAGACTGTTCCAAAGCAATTCTAAGATTATGTAGATATGGTGTTTCTAGAAGTCTATATTTCTTATTTTGTAAAGGTTTTCTCATTTTTGCCACACTAAAGAATTCATTTGCTGTGGGCAATGAGGGCCCATAAACCTCTTTTAAATGTAGCAGAGGAAAATCAGAATTTTTATCTATTGCCTCACAGTATCCAGGTACTACTTGACCTGGACGTATCAATATCATATCTCCTTTTACCAAAAGGGCCCACGGTAAATTAACTAGTTTGCCATCTCTGTAAGTCCACTGTAGAGTAATGCAAGGAGAATAAGGAGATAAAAGATGGGGATAGTTTGATGGAACCCACTTCACATCTGTATAGTTAGTTCGTAGTTGTTGTAGCAAATTTTGGACTCTGTTAAATATTTCATTGTGCCTTAGTTTGTCGTCAAATACTTCAATAAAAACACTTATTAATATCAAAATAAAAATTAAAACGGATTGATAGATCAAAACGTCCGTCACAGGATTAATAAAATATGAGAATAAAAGCAAAAAGGATGATAAGATCAATAGTAAAGACGAGATCCAGTTGAGGGTGGTATGTTGACTAGAACCATTAAGTGCAGAGAACAGTCGTGACCTAGAATTACTAAAATTAAGTGTAAGAATTGCACATGTATAAAATCAACCGGGAATTACCGAGACTTTTGTGACAATTTAAACTGATTAAGGACCTGTTCTATTTCATTTAGCAGTTTTTGCAAAGCTTCAGCGGTTGTGAGACCTGTCTCATCACTGTTTTTCCCGTCCATGGCTTTCAATTCATTCTTATTGCTTAAACCACACAATAACTTTTATCACATAACGTACAACGTCTCGTTTCCACATTTTTAATTACTTAAATACCGTAAAATGTATCTGATATCAAACATGGCAGTATTAAAAACAAATTAAAAATTATTTAAAAATTACAGGTTATGTGCATTTGTGACACTTAAGCCCTTAACCCGTTATTTATCACGTTACAAAACTTCATTTTAAAACTGCGATGCTATCTAGTGCGATAAAATAATAAATTTTGGTTTAGTCGAAATAGTTTTATAATTGATAATTAAAAACAGGATTACCTCTATCAAGGTATAATAAAACATTATTATAACGTCACAATATTCAAAACAGAACATAATAAACAATATTAATAATAAAAAATAACGTGTTAAATCACTTATCTTAGCAATGTTGTCAAAGCCAAATTACATTTACTCAAAATTACTAGAAAAGAAATTCTAATGTATATAATCTAAATATATTTTCCTGTTCCTGCTTTTTTCTTATTTAGAATATATAGAAGGATACATTTTTCGCAGTTTAAATTTTGCGAATAGATAATCTTGCAGATATTTCAAAATGTTATGTTGTGATAAATGTCTTTTGTATTGAAATTTTTTTTTAAAATTTGCAAGTCTCAACATGATGTTTACTGCAGAAATCTAAGTCCAACCTTGTTAATCCATTAATCGTATTTAAAGGAAATACAAACTCACAAATTAAATCACGTTCAAACGTTTTCATCACAGTTTTACGTCTAGAATATGTTTATTTTATAGTAATTTTGAGTAAAAATAAGATGGTTTTGACAACATTGCTTAAAGCGAGTGGTTGAAATACGTTATTTTTTTGTCGTGAAATTAGGTATGATTAGGTATTACGTTACACAAAAAAGTAAACAAAAGTAATTATTAATTAAATAAATTAGTTATATTGTTCAATGACGATTTTTAATGCTTTTTTCTAATTTATAAAAGAAACAGCTTTTTAGTTAGGACACGTTTGGTTATATTATAGAGGTTAGAATTAGGTTGTAAGAGTCTGTACTGGTTACTACAATATGTCCCCTATTCATAAGGACGTCTTAAAAAACTTTTATAAAGACTTTAGTGATGACCTTAGAGACCCGGAGAAATGTAGACAACTGCAGAAGAAATACCAGAAAAAGATGGCATGTCTTCGTGAAGAGGTACACTTAACATATAGGCAGGACCGGATTTAGGATTAGGAGGGGCCTTGGGGCCAAAACCATGCAACTTAAAAAGTTAATTTAAAAGTTTTTTATGTGGACCGAAAAAAATTTTGCTACCGTGTATAAGCTAATGGAGGCCTTTGACCCAAGACCCACTGGTCCCTTGCTAAATCCAGTCATCCATTTGTTTGTGTTTCATTTAAATTATTCCTTTAAATATTATAGATAAATTTCAACAACGAATCTTCTGCAATATCACACTCTATAAGAAATATCGAAAATACTGCCGAAAAAGTTAAAAACGTGTTACAAGAGACTGAAACAGTAACAAAGGAACTAGAAAATTATTTAGAAGAATTTAGAGAACCAGTGGCATATTTTGAATCAAATTTGGATAAACTAAATAGACTGGAATGTACACTCCAATATTATAAAGTTTTAGAAAGAATAGAGCAAATGAAGTACATGTTACGTTAGTCATACAAAGTTTACTGTTTTAAAATGCTTTAATTTTAGTGTAGCACTTCAAAAAGAAATGGCAAAAAAAGATGACGAACAGTGCGCAACTATTTACGCAAATCTATGTGAAATTAACAGGCATCTTTATGACTCAACAGCACGTAATTTAAGGGAACACCTGAAAGAAGTCATACTACATTGGCACCATCTGTTGAAAGAAAAATTTACCAAGTACATGCAAATTAATTATCAGTTAATTTTCACTAATCACTATTTAGTGTCTTTCACTGGCATCATTAATTAAAAGTACCACTTTGGAACAACATTTTGTAGGGTTTTTAATTGTCTACAATTTGTCAATTGGATAAAACCCGTTTGGTGAATAAAAAACGTACCCAGCCTCAGTTAGTTATCTTATAAATGACAACAGAGTCGGTTTGCTGTTAAATTTTAGTGCAAAATACTCTTTTTTTCGCTATATTACTTTACTTGATTAAACTATCAATTGCAATCGGTTTTACGCTACTTGTAGTTGCGACGTTGCCAAATTGTAAGCTGTTCAGTTGATCATGCGCACCTTGAATTTCGCACCTGTGCTGACGGTACCGACCAATAATAGCGATGTAGGACGTGTTAGACGAGCCCGCAGACTTTAAACTAAAATCTAAATTTTCACGATTATAATTATTAAAACTGATGCAACTTTAGGTGAAAGGTTTTTTTTTTTTTAAATTAAATATGGTCATAATTAGGTGTTCAATAAACGTTTTGATTTTGCGTAAAGTGACGTTTCATACTTTGGTAGATACTGGTTTTAAAATTAAAAAAAAACCAAGGAAACTAATAATCAAATTCGAACTCAACAACCCATCATGTGTAAACCTGTAATGTGATCGCTGCAGCTGTTTTCCCTGCCTCATTGAGTGGATATAAAGCAACGGCTAAGCATTTCTAATAACAATGAAGTGATTAAAAATATTTAATAGTGGTGATTTTAAAATACAATAATTCAAATTAAGATATTCAACCAACTACAAATTACCTTAAATTAATGAGGAAAATCTTCCGCTGTCGTGATGTCCCCGCCGAATTACGATTACGTACGAAATTCACCGAACGTTCGGCGCATGCTATTCCGATGGCCGTCATGGGTGCGAAGTAGAAAGTATGCTGAGAAAGGCTAAGGCCAATTATAAATCACTCACTTAAAACAGTTTTTACAGAGTAACATTAACATTTGTCAATTCTCAAAATTTCGTAGAAATATTAAGGAAATTAAAATTTTTATAAAGTAAAACATATTTTTAAATTAAAAATTAAAGCAATAACATTTTGAATTTCAGTATTTTCCCACAAACTAGGTTTATATATTTTTTCTTCGTATTGATGATCTTAAGATTCGGTTATTCGGTTGTCTGATTTTTTTTTTTTTTAGAGATTTTGACGATTTATTAAAATCCGTTAAATGGCCTTTTGTAAATGTTAATCTTTCTTTACAAGAACCTTCCCAAAATAATATAAGTAAACTACAAATTGTAGTCGAGTATCTTTTACAAATTCAACCACCTGAAGAAATTAAAATTGCGGAAGAAAAGTCGGGCATACTCGCAGATTTTATGCCTTTAAGTTTACCCCTTGAACTGATGATTAGCCCTTTTAGGAAACGGTTTTTGTATCACTTCTACGGACCACGAAAAACCAATCGCATTGATAAACCTGAGTGGTAGGGAATTATGTTTTTCTTATTTTTTCATTTTTTGATAATATTTTTTAAGGTACTTCACTCAAATCCTCACCTGGATTAGAGATCACAGCGATTTTATTGACAAATGGATTCAACCTGTGGCTGACAGAATGGGGATGCATTATATTGATACAAAAGTAAAAACTAAACCTCTTTGATTTCTAATAAAATAACTTTTTACTTTTTTGTTACAGATTGAATTAATGAGAGGGTTGATTCAGTTGGCAGTAGAAAAACTACAATCAGACTTGCCTACATTGCAATACGACGATTTCGCCTTTTCCCACAGCGTCGATGAAGCTCTAGGATTTGATAAAGAACTACGAGAGAGCTACGGTTATCCACCAATTCAACCCGGAATTCTTTGTGTTCTTACTCAACCGCAAATATTTGTTAAATGGCTTTCAATGGAAAAAAAATGTAAGTACACTTATAAAAACTAAATGTGATCAATTTGACTGCGTATATACGCAACAGATGCCACTGAAAAAATGGACCTCATGTTGTCACCTAGTTCGCCAGAGGCCTTCGAACCAATTTTAACAGATATTGACGACTTTAAAGTAACAACATGCGCCGACATGTTTATAACATTATTACAAACGATGACCGATAGGTATGAACTATTACCTCAACCTGGTCATCGATTGCAGTTCTTAGAATTGCAGCTGGAATTATTAGACGATTTTAGAGTAAGACTTTTGCAATTAGTTCATGCAGAAGAAGGAAATATAGTAGAATCCAGAGTTCCTATGATTGTCAACACCTTATTTTATATTGAAAACGTGTTGGTAGATTGGGGATCAATGTTAGTAAGTCTTTTTTTTTAATATTTACTTCTTTTATTTATTTTAAGGCGAAAAGAGTGAATTGTAAATATTTTTTTAGCATTTTTTAAACTTGTTTTTCTACAAAAACCAATTAATAGATGCCGAATGTATGAATAATTCGGTGGACTTTTCGGATGCAAACCAAATGAATGTTTCATCTGATTGTGAGATAGATACAGATTCTGTGTTTGCTGATATATTAAGTTTATACCGTCACATGAGAATTGATTTGATATGCAATTTATCAGAATCCATTTTTATGGAAAGCAGAGCTAGAAGCAGGGAATACAGACACGAAATGTAAGTGACAAAATCAAAAAATTATTCAAAACTTAATAGAATCAAATAGTTTTTTGCTAACCACATATATTTGCTGATTTGCAATTTTCTAATTCAATTAATAGTTCAGGTAATATAGATTTCCTCATATATTAAAATTTTTAGAGCAAAATATTAGCTTTTTGCCTTTTTTATAAAATTATATTGAATTATAAAACTGAATTAGTAAAAACTCAGAAATTGATTTATAACAATGTAAGTTGTTGATCATAAATATTTTAAACGGTTTAAGATGGAGCTCAATGACAAAGCATAAAGATATTCGCAGTTTTTCCTTAACACCATCTGCGTGTCCAATATTCGAAATATTAGCCGTTAGACTGCATCAGTTACAAAAGAAATTAACTAGTAAACTGTTTGCGGCGACATGGAAAAACTTGGCTGAAAAATTGGATGAGTTCCTTTATGACGAATTAGTTATGGAGAATAGGTTTAATGAAGGTGGTGCCTTACAACTTAAATATGACATGAGAAGGAACTTATTTCCTCTTTTTTCACAATATACAAATTGTCCCGAAACTTATTTTTGGAGGTAAGTTAAAAACATTATTTAGTTATCAATAGGTAGGTTTAAATTCGCAAAGGTACAACAATAGTAAAATTTTAGAATTGAAGAAACTTGTTCACTTTTAAATCTTTCTAAAGGATCTGCCCTTTTATTAAGGGAAACTTTGATAGCCCTCGAAGGAGCAACGGGTATTGAAGATCAAAGACCGCAAACGTTAAAGGAAATTGGTGTGATCAATTTCTCTCCACAAACAGCCATTAAAATATTAAACCGACGAACTGATATCACAATAAATAGATTAAATAGTCTTGATTAACAGTTAATTATTTATATTGTTGTTTTTGTGGTTTTCCTCATGTTGTTAATATTATTGGCACATATGTGTTGTTTTTTGTTATTGGTGGTACAGGTAATATAGATTTCGTCGTGTACTAAAATTCAACAGCAAACCAACTGTGCTGTCAGTTGTAGGATATTGTGAGATCATAAAAACATAAATCACAACAACTGTTGAGTGCAGGTAAACCAAAAACTGGAAAAATGTTAAAACGTTGCTTAATTACTCATCAACAGCCGTTGGTTATTGGCAAGATTAATCTTACAATTTTTTTTGTCTTTTGCTTATATGTATTTCAAAAACTAGCAAATGAAATGGGTTACATCCAGTTGATAAAATTTCATGCTTTTACGATCTACCAACTGTCCTACAAATGATAGTATAGTTTGGTTTGGTTTAGTACAAAATACAACTTTTTTCTCTGTATTGCCTGAACTATAGGTATAAGGTACATCTTCTACATATTCCTACTTTGTATTTAAATATTTGATAAATGAATAAATGATAAAATTAATAACAAAAACTGGTTTTTTTATCTTATCTGTCTTTTCATCGTCAATGACTTTTTGTGTGCCTTTGGATTATTTAACATTCCATCTTTAAACAAACGTTGTTATTATGGCTGAAATTAACACTAAATAAAATATTTTTTCTATATATTTACAGTAAATTCGGATAAAAAAAAAAAAACAACGGCAATGAGTGCGGCAAAGATAAGAAACGAAGACGTGTTTTTAAAACTGGTAAATAGCATTGAACAACCTTACATTTTTAGTGATAATGAATGTAACATTATTGAGTCGTATGTTGAAAATATAATTGAAGAGGCACAAATTACAGGAAAGTATACAGAGTGGACAATTGATGAAACATTACTAAGGAAAAAGTAAGTATTTTTTGTGAAAAATCCGGCCGAAACTTCATTTACAGCGAAATTCAAATATTAGTAATTAATAGTTAAAACATCTTCTCAACGGTGAAAAAAATACTTTTTAGGGGGTTAAAGGCACGTTACCTTAAATCTCCCAATGTTTAATAATAAATTTTCACCGTAAACTCGTATATCATTTTTCAGTAAATTGAAAGACAACTTTTTTTACTTCATTTTTTCATACAAAATTTTGTGTCTTATAAATAAGAAATGAAAAATAAATAAAAAAAAACAAATTGTGGGTGAAGGCCTTTTTTATTTTAAGGTATAAATCTATAACCATCAACATTTCTCCCTATGATCACTTAATCTTTACTTCCTCTTTATTTGCAATATTAAAGTTAAATTTATATCGAGATGCTGAATTTAATTTTTTGACCCTATAATCTTATTAAACTACTTATTTTATTTTTGATTGTCACGCTATAATTATTAGTTATCTATCTAGCCTTGTTTTCAAGGCGAAATGTGGGAGGTTGTAGATTACCCCTTCAAATAGAAAAGACCTTTTTTGCATATTTCTTCATCTAAAGTGAAGTAAGTAATCAAAATTCTAACTTTCTACTACGTATTTAATCAATATTGATATTACAACCCAAAATAACAGTTTTTTAATTTTTTATTTGCAGCCTTAACATTTATGAAAAAGATTAGTTAAACTTATATCTTTTTAGATATTTTTTTGGAGAAAGATATACATATGGTTTCCAAACCTCTGCAACTAATAAAATTCAAAGAACAGAATGTCTATATCCAAAAAGCCTTATAAGCCCTATTCCGCTATGGATATACACATACGTAATAAATCCGTTAATTTTATCCGAAACAATTCCGCCCGATTTTATTAACAGTGTTACAATAAACGATTATAAACCTAAGGGTTGTATCGTCTCTCACATCGACCCCCCACACATCTTCGACAGGCCCATTATATCAGTCAATCTATTTTCTGAGTCAGCCTTATGTTTCGGTTGCAAGTTTGACTTTAAACCTATCAGATGTAGTGAACCTTTTCTAAATTTACCACTGCCCAGAGGGGTTGTAACTTCTATAACGTAAGTTTAGATCAAATTTTTTAAAAATATATCGAAAATTTAAGAATTGGAAAAAATTATTATATATTTCAGTGGATTTGCTGCCAATAAAATTACACACTGCGTAAGGCCAGAAGATACGAAACAACGTAGAGCTGTGATAATTCTTCGAAGAGTTCTCCCTTCTGCTCCCCGTTTAACGGAGAGTGAACTTTTGCCCCTTCAAAATTCATCTTTACCTATTAGTATTCAAGAGTCGTGTTCTTCGTTAAATTTCAGAAATAAGCAAACGATTTATAAGGGGCGCATTCAAAAAACGGGTAATAGGAGCAACGCTATTACACGGTCAAATTTTAAAAAGATATTTTATGCAAACAATACAAGATTTCAGAATTGTGGTTTTTCATAAACTGTGATTCAAAAAGGACTACTGTTTTTCACTAAACAAAGTGTTTTTTTTGTTTTTCCTATTTTTGGTGTTGTTGTGATTGTTAAGGACCTTTGAAAATGTTATGCAAATAATATAGGTAATAAAAATTTATTTGCATTAACTTGAGCGTTTTTTTTTTTGATGTTATACAATGATTTCTTGTTTATAAAAATATAGGTACGTAAAGTTATGAATCAGCTAACAAAAACATTACTTACTTATATGTATTACTTATAAAACTAATAACAATCCATCACATTTACATCATTAAAATCGTCGTAATTCTTCAACATATCGTCAAGAAGCGACGATAAATCGTTTAAATTATTCAACCACTGCTGTCTCTCTATAATGAGCAGATCCAGATCCCGTTTAGTAAATTCGAGGAATTCAAAAGGGGATACCACTTTAATCTCTTGTTTAACGATATTCGAACATGACGGAACAACCGATGCATCACACACGTAAACGCCCGAGAGCAAGTTAGAATCATGCGAACTTACGATTTGATTGATAACGTTATCAGAATGTAACGAACCATTACTAAAAGACGTTGGCGATTCAATTTTCAGTTCGAAAACGTTTTTATTAGGATTACATACGGGCGATGAAGGACTATCACACTTAATTGCCAAAGAGGAAACGATGTTGTGATTTCTAAGAACTTCGAGAAGATCTTTCGTCACTTCGACTGCCCTTTTACTTACGGCAAGATCAGAACTTTCACTCATAGCATTCAATAATACGGCTAAGCAACCGCACTCGCTTAAATAGTGTAAAATTTTAATGAGACGCGACTGGATTTCTTTTTCAGTTAGTGTAACTATTTTACGATTTTCTTTGGAAAAGGTAACACTAGGAAACTTGCCATCGATCATACCTTGATTCACTAGCTGCTTATAAATTACTGACTGCCAAAAGTCCAAAGCTTTCACTTGTACTTCCCAGTGTAAATCCATGGTCGCAGCATAGTACATCACGGTATACACCTGATTCAACATCCCACACTGGATAGTATGATAACGGTATATCACATCCATTAACGTTGCCGCTTCAACACGAACTATCGCTTCCGTTTCATTTTCGAATATTTCTATAACTTTGCCCTTTAACAAACAAAACAATATTAAATGTACCAATAGTATCTTAAGCATTAAGGGAAGAAAGTGAGCTTTTACAAACCACGTATGAATTGACATGTGGTCTGTGTTAGCCCACTTTCTTCCCGAGGTGCGTATACTTTTAATATTTTCTGTCACATTACGCATGCGCTATCTTGTTTGCGTGCACCTGAAAAAGCACTACTTTCGTTCATGGATTGAGCGATGGAAAAACGAACTTTCCCCACGCATGTGACAAAAAAATATTGTTTTAAATAATAACTTACGGGTAAATTTTCATTCACAAGAATTTTTGTCCAAATCTGTTGAATTTTAGCCAGTTTTTGTAGACATTTTAAGGCGCTAGCCCTTACGTAACTGTCTCCATCGGCAGTACAAATTATTATTAACAAAGAAGTTACATTTGAACTCATTATTATGTTTTGAAACGATGGGAATTCTGAAACAATTCAGTCCTTGTTTTTATTTAATCAATAGATTGTACACTATATTGCCCGTTGCTAGATAACTTACTGTCTTGAGCAATTATGGCTAATGTGTGAAGAACTTCAAGAGATGTATCCCTAATTTCCCAGTTTGGATCGTGTAATTTATTATAAACAATAACTGGTACGGAAGCCAGGGGTGTTTCACAAGCATGGTCAAACAGGAGCACCATACTAGGCGTCATACCTTTCGATATCAAAATTCTAAGCATATTTAAACTTTCCAGGACAACCTTCAAAACAAAACTTGTACTTATTTATGGGTATTATTTATATTTTTTATTTCAGAATTAATTTTTTTTACTTTCCATCAAAATAACTTACCTTTGAGGACCAGTTCATAAAATTTAAGTAATCCAAACAAGCATCTATCAGACAGACTATTTCAAAGGCGTCTGTCCACGAAATGTCGAATTTTACAACAAATTTCGTAATGACATTAATCATGGCACATAGGAAATTTTCCTTCTTCATAAATTTTGAAACAAATTCGGGTTTAGCTTTTAAAGAAACGATAATGTCTTTATACGAATGACAAATGCAACGAAAAACGGAAGTAGCTTCAGGTTTATCGTAATAATCTTGACATCTTTCAATATTCAATAAACATTTGTAAACGACGTAAAAGAGTTCATCTTCGTCATTAATAGACTTATCTCTAACTTTGTAAATTACTCTTAGAGTGGATTCGCACATACTTGATATCACTTCTTCATAAAATAGTTCTTTTATTTCATCTTCCTCTTCTATCACACTTTTTTTACAGCATGTAAATGACACTGAATAAAGCGGAACTGCATGGAAAATGAGATACAACATGGTCATATTACACTTGTTAGCCTTTAAGTCTTCTAATTTGGGCAAATATGGACGTAAAATATTCCAATAAAGTTCACCGTTATTGCAAATCACAAGAAGTTGATCAATTGAACAAGTGTACAAATGATCCGTTAAAAGTTGTAGATTTTTTACATAAAAATTTCGTAATTCTGTTACGGGAATTGAATCAATTGGATTTTCTACGACAAGATTTATATGATTTAAAACCAACAAACAACTTGCCAGTTCGTGGTAAAATTCAGGCACCCTCAGAGTTAACATAAGATTGCAAATAATTTGTTCCAGATTAAAGTCTTTTATAAATACTGCAGGAAGTTTGAGTTTCTGCGGTGTAAATATTTTTTCTTTGATGAACGACTGAAATATGAACGTAAGTAATTTTACAGTCCCAATTATTTGTTGTATTGCTAGAGGATCGTTAGTATTTAAATTAGCGTTTGGTTGTATCAACTGGCTGAGAATTTGTTTTATTGCAATGGAACAAAAATGTTCGCACGCTTCGGTGCTTGATTTTAGCAAATGGTACACGAATGTGTAAGCTTCTTTTTGAACGTAAACTGTCTCCGATGTAAAACAAAAGTTAACACCGTCTTTCCAAAATTGTGATGTAATCAACCAACTCAAACCGGGTTTGTGTGATGTCAAACTGATTAATAATTTAATATATGCTAATTTATTTGAAGGAGAAAGTGGGGCTGTTGACTTTAAAATATTACACAATCTTAAAATATAGTCTTTGGAAGAAAACGAGTAAAACCTATACTCGCATTTTACTAATAAGGCGGTTAAATTAAACGTAAAAGATAGAAGAGTAGGAGAGGCCGGATTATTTAACGTTTCCCAATATTCGACTGCTTTTTGAACCCACTCTACTAATATGGGCAAATTGAGCAATGTTTCTCCCAAATCTGAAAAGAAAATAATAGTCAGATAAGTAAACGAATGCCTTAGATCAGGAGCGAATCCGGGATTTTGGAAAGGGAAGAGGCGGTCCATAATAATTTCTGATTTTAGTTTTTTAATAGGTAATAATTAAAGACCGGATTGTAATCATGCTGGTAAGTAGAGATTAATCTGGCAACAATGTTGGAATTCACGTCAGTAACTTTCAGAAATTTTGTTCAAAAGATGCCAAACATTTAACGATTGTCCGACACATCTTTAAAAATAGAATCACTGTTGGCGGTGTAATCTTGATGAAACAATTTTAATAAAAGACGAGTATTTGGAGTATTTGGAAGTTTCAACTGTTTATTTAATCACTCTGACAATTGTTTCGACCAGGCGGTCATTAACGAAGGGTAGTTTACAAATACTGTATTTTTATTTTTTTTATTTAAAAGTTGTTTATAACATTTAGTATCGTTAATTTAATGGTAGAAGTAAGGCGAAGTGTTAAAGAAATTATTACGCGAGAGTATTCGTTATAAATTATGTAACATACATATTATAAAAAAAAAGATAAATACAGACAATTAATTTATAATGAACTGTAAGTGTTTGACATCAAGAATTAAAATGTCAGTGCTAATTAGACTCGACAACAGGAGTTGCAGTAACAATTACTGCTACTGGAAATGCGAATTATGCAAAAAATTAATGAGTTGTAATTTTTAATGTACATATAAATATTTAAAGTGCACATCGTTAGCTATTATTTGCTGCAACATCATTTTTTAGTATTATAAACTATGAATTTCTTAAGAGCTATTTTTAGCATTTTTCCTACTTTTCTCAGTGAAGATTTGTCGAATCGCACGAAAAAAATCTATACTTATTACCTCGACTATAAGTAATAAATAATGACAATAATTCTCCCTTTTAAGGGCGTTCCTAAGCAACAGGTGGTCCTTAAACTATGGCACTATTTTTTTCACGTAAATTACATTCGCATACTGTATGAATTCGACGACAACTATGAGTTTTTTTTTATTGCAGATACAGAAATTATAAACACTCAACTTGGCAACGTTGCGCACTTCAATTGATCCAACTGAACGAGATTGCGAGTTTGTCAACTATCAACTCGCCATGGGACCCGATTCTAGCGCTCCATAGTGGCAGAAAATAAAAGCTATCTATGACAAGTAAATTTTTAAAAGAAATACAAGTACGAATGGCACAAAAGTTATTAATGTTAGTTTTGAAATAAGTATTAATGACATTATGAAGAATTTGAGTGATTTCTGCTAAAAACTGACTTGTCATAGACAGCTAGAATCAGGCGAATTGAAATCATGTACGTGTTGTTGCGACGTTGCCAAGTCGATCGTTACTATGCTACTGTTCAGTACATTATGCAACACGTCGCTCGTTTTAAATAGTTTTAACTGAAAAACTAATGCCGTTTTCTGACCTATTGTGTTAAACAAATAGTAAAAAAATTAAAATTGTTAGAACCACTATGAAATTCACCAAAAATCATTACACAGTAAACTCAGACACTAATGTTTTGAACTTTAGTACCACAGGGTGGGTTAAAATTTTTTCCACAGTTGAGAAAGCAGATGGGCACATAATTTTGACAATCCTAAGACTTATTAGTTGGAGACATCCTTAAATTGTTAATAAATAAATGAGTTTATGAATAACATATGCTAGAACATAAACAGGGATTTTATCTGCATATGTATTTTGTTATAAACAAAAATTGTAGTGGAAGGAACGTGCCAAGTTAGGTATTTACTTTAGACGAAGGTCAATATCAACATTAACGTTTAGGTAAGTTGCTGACCTGCGTTATCTTTCCCAGATAAGTGAGAGAGGAGCATATTAATATTTCTGTCATCTTTTAATTGTAATTGCGACTCCAGTAATTTCTTCAATAAAGCTTCTAATTTTAGGTTATAAACAGATATTGTATCCATTTTCGTATCCTAAAATTAAATTAGTATTTAGAAAATAATCCCAGAACTAAGTACTACAAAATAGAACGATAAGATAAAATATAACAGTACAACTATACTTAATATTTACCTTTTTTTATTCACTATACCATGCATAAGTCGAAACGAGTATCACTAGTAAGACGTCACATTTTAAATATCTTGATTTTCAACCAAAGAATAACGATTTCGTCGTTTAAGTTCATTCTAATAAAAAATACACTAAACTTTATAATTACATGCCGAAAATTCAATAACCACAACAAAACGATACCAATAGAAGAATATCGCTTATCAGAATTAATTAAGGTAGCACGTGATGAGACAGCACCGAACCGACCAAACAAAATGTCTATGATAATAAATTTTATACAATCAAAAGCCGCTATTTTATATCATTTAAACAAATTCCTTCATATTCAAAATTTATTTCCGATTATGCAGGGTGTAAAACCACCTTAAAAGCTCGACAATAAACAAACAGGTCAAGTTAGTTATAGCCATATAACTCTAGATTAAATAAATAATGCAAGAATGCGCAAGGTGTTTCATTTAAAAAATTAAGTTAGGGACCATACATATCTATCAGATTATTAGTTATGATTAATAAAAATCTACTAAATTGCATGATGTAGATGTCCTCATTAATCTCTAGATTTCAAAAATTATTCCTGATTGCGGACCTGAACTTATTTAAAAAATTAAAAGCTGCCAAACAGAGAATCTGTCAAATATCTGTCAGAGAAAATAGGTTAAGTATTCAAAAATTTCAAAAAAACACTTGTAAAAAATAGGATAATTTTGCGTTATGAGTTATAATGATCACTTTAACATCGTTAGTGATAAAATGTGGGTTTCTGTTCGTTAGTTTTGCCATTTTTATACTAATTTATTGGTGTATTTTAAAAGAATGGATGTTTACATACTTTTCGAATTATTTGTTGCTAAATAACAACATAAATGATGTTGATTATATTATAGGTACTATGCAAAAATTTTAAATACTTCCTTTTGTTTCAATCTTTGGTTTCAATACTGTTCATTTTAGTTGGAAGTGGTTCTGCAGGGAGCACAGTGGCATTACGCCTAGCAGAAGTCAGCAACAACAAAATCCTTGTCCTAGAAGCAGGAATTTTTGCTGGAATGCTGTTTGATATTCCTAGTTTGACCCCTTTGTTACAAAAATCATTGGTCGACTGGCAGTACAGTACGATACCCCAAAAGCATAGCAGTTGGGCATTGAAGAATAATGTAATTGACAATAACGTTATTTAAACCTTGTTTATCAGCTATTTGCTATTTAAACTCTCACTAATACGGCAATACTTGAATAAAGCGGCGTATCCGCCTATGAAACTTGCGAGAAAAAGTTTTTAAATAAGGACTTATAAGTTACAAAAAAAGCAGACCTGAATAGAATATTATTTTAAGACTTAATTGATTAATTATAAGATAGTCAATGTTATAAAAAAACGTGTAGTACTTGAATACAAATACAATTATATTCAATTTGTGAAATGTTTTATTTTATTTACTTTTAATGGTACCAGATAAATAAGACTACTGTATTTTATATTTTTGGGCTTTTTATAGCTAAATAATTGCCTTTAATTTTGAACACTGATAAGTAAAATTGAAAATATAATTTGAAGGTTTCAAATTGGCCCATGGGTAGCATTTATGGTGGCACAAGTAGACTTAATAATATGATCTATGCAAGAGGACACCCTAATGATTTTCAGAGTTGGTTTAAAGACGAATCTAGTTATTCATATGAGAAGCACATTCTTCCCTATTTTATGAAGGCTGAAGATCAAAGGGGAAGGTACAAATCATGCAAGTCTTTTAAATAAATCAATTTAGTTTTCTTTATTTTTATTATGCTTAATTTTGCAGCTCGGTTACATTCAACAGGAGGCCCCCTTGTTGTAGATGATTCACCTTTTGTTACATCCTTTGCACAAAATTTCTTGGAAGCTGTCGCATCTTTAAATTTCTCGGTAAATGATCTCAATGGAGAGGAAACTGAAGGTAATGTGCTTAAGTGACATAAATATAAAATCTTTAATGGCCGATGCGCATGCGTAGTGGTAAAACACTGAATCTGTTGCGCAACGATTCTCATTGTAATTTCTTGGGTTTTCATTAGTTTTGTATATTTCTTAGGATTTATGAAGGTGCAAGCCAACATAAAGTCTGGAAGTCGATGGAGTCCAGCTCATCATCTGTTTTATTTAAACCATAAAAATGTTTATATAAAAACAAACGCTTTTGTTGAAGAAATATTGTTTAGCGGTAATTATGAGGCATATGGTGTTAGATATAACCATTTTGGAAATAAATATGTTGTAAGAGCCAAAAAAGGCGTTGTTTTAAGTGCAGGCGTTGTAGGATCTCCAAAATTACTCATGTTGTCTGGTATAGGGCCCAAAGGCCACTTAGAAAAGGTTAAAGTACCCTTCAAGGTCGATTTACCAGTAGGAGATAATTTACAAGACCATATCACAACAGGCTTAGACTTGATTGTCTTGAATAAAAGTGTAGGTTTGAGTTTATCGGACTTGTTATCGCCTATATCAGCTTTTGAGTATTTGTTTAATAAAGGAGGTCCTTGGACTTCAGTAGGTTGCGAAGTAATAGGTACGATCAACGCCAACGAAAATCATATTCCTAATTTACAAATAATGGTTTTACCAACCGGAATAACAGCGGATTTTGGAGCCCATTTAAGACATGCCTTAAATTTAAAAGATTTCGTTTGGACACAATACTTCGAATCATTTCAAAATGAAACGACTGTTAGTATAATTCCTGTTGTCCTTCATCCAAAAAGTAGAGGAACTGTAAGATTACAGGATAATAATCCTTACAATAAACCTCTTATTAATCCAAATTATTTGTCCGAGTCATATGACGTACAGATATTGCTAGAAGGGATTGAATTGATTAAAAAAATTATAGCTACTGATCCACTTAGCAAACTTGGGGCTAAATTAAATAGCAAAAAGTTTCCGGGATGTGAAAATTATACGTTTGATTCCAAAAGTTATTGGGAATGTTATGTAAGACATTTCACCTTAACTAGTTATCATCCTGTGGGTACGTGCTCTTTGGGTGGTAAAAACGAGAAAAATGTTGTCGGTTACGATTTTAAAGTCAAAAAAACAAATAGATTATTTGTAGTGGATGCGTCCGTGTTACCATCTTTACCTAGCGCTAATATTAATGCTGCTGTTATAATGATAGCAGAAAAGGCTGCAGACATGATAAAATTAGAAGACAAATTATCTACAGGTCAATGCAGTCCTTTAGAAATATTTTTGAGGTAGACAATATCGTTTAGCGCCCTTCAATTATGTCGCAAGGAAACTGTGATTTGAATATGCAAATATTAGTTTCAATAAATTTTAGATGTTGTAGTAAATGAATTTATTTAGAAAGCTTTTTTCTTATTTTACTTTGTTATGGATTTTCAAGATTGTTGATAACAGATAAAACATATTTTTGAAATTCTTGTTTGAATTTGTCTCCTTCTCCTTCCAAATCCACATTAATTTGAGCTATTTTTGAAAATTTCGAGGCTAAAAAAGAGAGGAATAGAAAAAAGAACCTTTTTAAAATAAATAAAATTACATAAATTGTATTTGATGTCTTCTGATGAAAATGAACATACAAGACAAACTCTTGGGCTTATGTTCTTTTGGTTTACAAAGTAATTGTATAATACATCTAACTTTTTGGGTGCATTTTCATCATTTGAGTGTACAAATACCAGACCGTCCGTATTTGCACTAAATACTGGCCAAAATTGTGAATATCTATTAATAAATTATTTCTAATTAAAAAACAAAAATTAGTACCACCGAATCAATTTAAAAAAATATCTACTCATCATTTCCGCTTGTATCCCAGAGTTGAACATCAACAGTTGATTTTTCATTTTTTACTTTGACATTATTAATGTCGTATTCTAAAATTCTCAGACCTTTTGTGGGATGCAGTTCTTCGGGAAGTGTACAATTAATATCGGCTATGTAATTGGCCAATTTACTTTTTCCACTCTATCGTACGATAGTGGATGTAAACAAAATATTTTTGTAAAAATAAAAAATTTGTTTTACATTCTATTTGTAAATATTTATAAAAATTACCTTTGATGGTCCTACTAACGTAATTCTTGCTTTATAGTTTGGCATAACTAAATAATTAGAAACGTACGTATACTTTTACTGAATAACTGCAGTTAAAATAAGGACTGCAAAAGTATTGTTTGAGTAGGGCACATTTGTAATGGTGTGGTTGAAGTTACCATGGTGATAGTAAAGTATATCTTCTTTCCAATATCTACAATTTTATAGATCGTCAGATAGACGTACATTTCAAAGACTAGTTTTATCTCTTCTACCTTTAGGGGGGTTGAAGACTATAATAATGATTACCGATTGAGATTCTAGATAAAATCACCCAAACATGATCTGCAGAGATTGCATGTGCCCAGGGGTTTGCGATGCCTCGAAATAGTAAAAAAAAATACAATTATAAGTTACAATATAATAGTTTGAAAAAAAAAAATAAGGGCAAATGGTTTTCATATGACCAAGTCAAAATAAGGATAATTTGTTAGAAGTTCAAGTAAAATTCTCTGGATAACGATATTGGAACTGAGTTTTATACTCACCGTAGTATCTACACATTCAAAACAGGAAGTTGGTGGCTACCCAAAATGATAACCCCTTCACTAACTAAATGATTTAGAAATCATTTCGATTTCCGTAGGGTAAAGTAGTTTTTCAAGGACCTACAAGATGAATATTATGGTCTTCTACCTCCCAGCTTGGGACACTATTGGTTAAGTATGAATAAAGGTCAGGAGATCTAATTTTATGATTTTTATTACACCAACAATTATATTACTATATATTCATAAGTTTAAATAACAAAAGTAAATTGTGATAATAAAATTTAAAAAAGAAAAATAAATTCTAAAAAAATATGGAAGCATCATTTTGAAAACATTCAATGAAGTTAAAAATAGTATCCCGCAAGCTGCCAGAAAAAATGGTATTTATGGAGAATATGTACAGAATGAAAGTGAGCCCTTGCAACCAATGTACATAAAAATAGAAAATTTACAGTTTTTTTATTATTTATCCTTATACTCTACTGCTTTTTGAGTCACTTATACGCCCTTATGATATATTAAAAATATGCGATCGTAAAAACAATAGAATATATTTACAAATTATAGGCAAAAAACTAATGTTTACGTTTTTCTATTCTACTAATTGTAAGATACAATATAAGTAAGTACACCTGTGGGTATTTCTGAGTTATGAGGTATTAACAGCGATTTTGACGACGCTTGAGATTTATAAAACGCATGTTGTACTGTATCAAGGCATCTTGTTTCATTATAAGATACTGACACCATCTCTTCTAACATATTACTGACATTCCGGACAACATTAAGAATTTATTCTCTGTTCTCGGTAAAAAGAAGCAATTTCTGTCAACTTAAAAATATTTTCAGAATACATTCGTCCACGTACATATCTACACAACAAAAAGTTATTAAGATTATTATTTAATTAAAAATTTTTATAACGGGAACAATAGAATGGTGGTTTTTATTTAACAGAAATTGCTCCGTATTGTTTCTGAACCCCCAGGCAAAAACCCACAACATGCCAAACATCGCAATTCCATATTTTTTTTTGCAGTATTCAAAGAATTTTTTAGAAGACGAACTTCAAAAATTTTATAAAATATCTAAACTTCTACCTACAGTTAGGTACAAATTTTTAATACTGACTTAATGTTCTTTTTTTTTTAAATATATAATTCTCTAAATCTGTATAATATTAAAGTTGGCATGTAAGATATGCGAGTCAATTCAAAAACGAAAAATAATAAACATTTCGTGTTCTAGCCTACTTACAGGTATACCTAATCAGTGTCAAATCCTTTCAAGAAACGCATGGAAACTAAATAACTTTGCCTGTATCATTAACTTATCACATATTATTATTTAAGTCATAACTGAAACTCGAAATAGATAACGTCGCTCGTAACATTCCGCATTTTTCTTTTGCTCTTTATTCCGTTCATTTTGTGTGCACATACAGATATGCTACTAATTCCAGTTACACTTACACGAATTCTACAGATATATATTAGAATTTTTTTCATCCATTCATTACCATTTTTTTGTCTGATTTATGGCACGTATTATAAAAAAATATTTCCAAATTTCAAAATTTCTAATCGTAAGACTAACTAAATTTTTTTATGGTCTAATTTAAAAATCAAAAAGCCGTCTTTGGTTCAACTTTATCACAAATAATCAAATCAAATAAATAATTTCTGTAATCTAAACTCGTTTCACAGCACATAAAAAACAGTCATTACACTGTACTGCCGAATCTCTTCTAACCGTGCCCCATATCAGATTGTACATATTTATACAATACAGAACTAACGTTAACATTTTCTTTTTCACCCAACATTTTTTCGCATAAATTACACAACTACTTATCCAAAACAATTTTGCTGGAAATAAAAAAACATTTTTACACTTGATATGCAGTGACATCACATCCAAAACGGCATTATTAATATAATTACGTAAAAATAGATAAATCTAATACTCTTACATTGCTAGCAGGTATCGGCCGAACGAGTTAAACAGTTACCATCGTGAGACAAGGCCTGCGCGCTGATAACGATGGTAACGGTTAAACACGGCGGTGCAAAAATAATGGTTATTCAAACCGAATGGTACATTAGATGTTTTAGAGAAACTAAGTGTTATAAATTTGAAAATCTGAAAGGATTCAAATTACTGAATTAAATCAACAGGAAACATCCATTGCAGACAAACTAGTTGGCTCACAAAGAACTTAAAATTTCGCATTTTATTCGAATTAGTCATAAAAAAATGTGCTAGTCCATTTAAAATAACAGTTAGTATCAACTTCCGGTATAATCGGAAGTGGCTGATACTTAAAAATATTTCAATTAAAAAGATCATCCTTAGTAACCCTTACAGCCTAATTTCTAATATGCTCAGGTTCCCTACATCTACTGCACCACTCAGTTTGAAAGAACCTTGTATATGCACAAAAATGTGTATAGTGCTATAGGTACGAATAGACTACTATCACGCCATATGAGGTCACATTGCAGTGATATGAGCTTGTCATCATGTCTAAAAGTACACTAATGGCATGTCAATAACCATTTTGGGTAAAAACCGATGGCTAAATCAGAAGATCTTTTACTATGGTTTGTCGTGTGTGTTAAAAAATGTGTGCATTGACAAAAAAAAACCCATGCCAACACATGTGGCCGGTGATGTCCCATGCTGGGCATAGGTTGCCTCAAGTCTGTTTCTACTACATTTGGATGCAACATACAATAAGTGTTACTTATTTTATATTTTAAGCCCATGTACATGTGGTGTCATTGTAGTCTATTCCCACCTTATTGCGCATGTCAGACAATAGAACGTGTGCGTGCGTGGATGGTTTCTGCGAAAAATGCATACATGTCATATGTAATGAACAAGTAAGATCTCTTACTGATCACACGTATACATCAGAATGCCCAGAAATTAGTGTGCATTCTCAAAAATTTGTGGTCGAATACAATCCAATTCAGGTTTGTATGCGACTAAGAGAGGTTTGCTGTCTTACTGCATCGGTTACACTTTCACTAATGGCAGCTAGCAATGTATTAGTACTGCATATGCGCAGATAATAATTTAGCATTAAACGTGGAGTGAAAAAGTTCTGTAATATCAATATCATCATCAAACCTTCTGATTCCTGATCAGTTTATTACGTAATAACATTCAATGTTTCAACATCAGCCAAACAGAAATTCAAAATTGGCACATTTTAACTATTTTACAATAATAAAAAACCCTGGAAAGATATGTAGATGTAAAACTCACAGTTAATCAGCTTACATATACTTCCTAAAAGTACATTCTTTGAATTAATTAAAAAAATATGTGATTTTCCCTAATGCTTTTTACTATTCCGAACGCCTCCTTTGTTTTTAAACCATTTACCTCAATATGTAACGAAAATACAGCACACTTTTACCTTTAATTCGACTATCATCTAACACATATCCTTTACAGACAACAAACACCATTAGGAGAATGAAATAAATTTTTTTTTATTAATTATATACTTAATTTTTAAATGCAAAAGTGTGCCCAAGATCAAACAACGAAACGAAAAGGGGCAAACTGAATCACAGTGAATTTGAGGGAATGTTCTATCTAAAAATGCACAGACCTAACCCGAATTAATCATTTTCTTTTTTATTATTTGAATGGTCTGCAATATGTGATATGAATGATATATTTTTCTGTCAAGATATGTTATACCTACTACTTTCGTTTTATTTGACACCGCGAACCTACAACTGTATAATTTCGACATAGATTAAAGTGTAAAGGTCAATAAAAATTATGTTTTATATCTTATATTATATATTCTACATTAAACTCTGAGTTTTTGTACTTGCGGCAACAGGACATTTTAACAAAATCAGTATTCGTGCTGATTTTATACTTTTTCTTACGTTGCGTCATTATTCATGATCATCGGAATATCTCGATCTTTTAATATTCTTTTCAAACGCTCGTTTTTATGAAATTTAGATGGCTACAACTATCAGGCTAAGACTTATTTATATAGTCAATAAAACTAATCGCTATATTTATTAAAAAATTTGTTGTTTTTTTATTGTAATGGTGATTAGTTCAGTTGGGACTTATAAGATTTTCGCGCCCACTAGAATCATTAAAGAGGAGATATTTGTTTTATTGATGTGAGTCAATAGAAATTAAAAATGACAAACACGATTCCAAAAATAAATACAATAAGTACAAAAAACAATAGTAGTTAACTAAAACTTCACTATGTGAATGCAGAGCGATAGTTTACAACTGTCTAATACAGATGATACCCTGGTAGGGTCAGTTTCAAGAAATACTAAATTAATTCTTTAATTTACGGCTACCAAATACTTATAATTTTTGAGCATATTGGGCGCTGAAGTTTTTGTTAACATGTCCGAAATTATTATTAAATAAGTAAGTTGTTTTGTTTTTGCTATTTTCAAAAATCGACGTAGGGACTTCTTAGGTCACGTTTACCTCTATTTTGAACGCAATCATAAGTAGGAATAATAATAATAATAATTGATAGTAACAGTAGTAGCAGCAGTAATGGTGATTTGATCGTTATATGTATAAAATGTTATGATTTGTTATCAATTGTCTCGTCACCGTGTAGGCTGTTTTTAGGCCGGTTGACGGGAGCACGGCGGCGACAGTGGCGGCAGCGTGTGTGGCGAAGAAGTAGTGGGCAATGGTCATAGTAGGCGCGGGGGTGGCGGTTGTGGTTGTGCCGCTAGAACGCTCTTGATAGCGGAGGTTTTGAGCAGGCGCTTGAGCATGCCGCTGGAGCCGCGGTGCTGTAGACTCTTGTGTGTCGTGAGTGAGTTCTTGGTGCGATAGCGTCGATGGCAGAACTCGCAAACGTAGAGAGTGTCGGACTGCTCGTGTTTGTCCTGGAAGTGACGCTTGAGCGAGTAGTAGCAGCTGAAGGTGCGACGACAATAGGGGCACTCCTGGGGCTCGTTGATTCCGCCCGAGGTCGGGGGCGGCATCCGCATGCCGGCAGCGGTGGTGGTAGCGCCTGCAACAGGCCGGGATCAGACGGGGATGCACGCGCAAACACCACATGCCAGCAATATTTATAACCAACCAACCCACACAGAAGCAACTCAAACTAACAAGCGAGCACGGGTGGTTGTGGTGGTGGGAGGGTTGTGGTGATGATGGTGTACGTATACCTGGGAAGCGGGGAGGCTAAAAGAACTTTATGTCGATGTCTCCAGGCCGGGACTTGTGGTACGTGTAGATGTGCGTCATGAGCGAGTTCCGGGAGCAGTACACCCGCTCGCATATGACGCATCGGTACTCCTCCTGTCGTTCGGCGTGCTTGTCCGCAATGTGCCGCTTCAGGGACGCCTTTGAGCACAGCACCTTACCGCACAGCTGGCAAGTGAACACCTTCTTGGGGGACGCCCCTGCAACAGCAAAACCAAGCTCGCTAGGTCCGTGCGCGCGCAGTGCCACCAGCAGACGCCCGCGCGCGGTAAGGTCCGCTTGCACGCCTGCGCGCGCCACCCGTCGTACGCTTGCGCAAACGTGCAAGGGTCAGCCGCGGCGCTAGGCCCGACACCTAACATCCAATCGACATTTAATGTTAATTAAATTATCTTTTTCACCTTTTCTTTTAAAATTGACAGTAACTAACTTGAATAACAAACTGCGAAAAGTAGCCAAAAATGTTTTCTCTAAGTACTAAAACAAAAACTTAAGTGCCGTTTATCAATTATCTATAAGTTGTACAAAATGCACTGCAGAATTTGTATTTGTTTTGTTTAAAATTAGGTTGTTGCCTGTTTTTCTGCGCTAGAGTTAAAAATGTTTGCGTTTTAAAATATTATTTAATTGAAAGATTAAAGTTGAGGTGGTTGAAAAAATAGTACCGTAAAAGCAAATGAGCGCGAGCGCGTGTTGACGAAAGTATACGTGAATCAGGCCTAGCGTGCTTTGTTTCAGCCGCAGCTTGCTTGGCGTCCGCCAGGCGAAAGAGCCGCTCGTCGCCGCCACGCGCCGCCGTTCCGTACCGCTCACAGTGTCTTCTGGTGGCAATGCAGCAACGTGTCGGACCGGGGGAGGGGGCTTTTGGTTTTTTGTTTTGTTATATTATATTGACAACGCAAAACACGTAACTGGCATAAAACAATCGACAATTAATTAGAAGAAATAATATTTTTTTAAACTAGCAATAAAGATGTATTAGTTTTGAGAGAAATACTCTGTAACGTTTAAAAAAAGACAAGACACCCTGAAAGTGTACGTATAACGAACACTTTCAGGGCGTTTTGGTTCAAGAAAATAATTAAAAATGTTAAATTATATTATAAACACGAGCAATAGAGAACAATGTATTGATTTTTGGTTTTATGCCAATTACTTTTTGCTTATATACGATAATAAATATAAGTCTAAAGAACAAAGCAAATAAAACTCTAGCTACATTGCCGTGTAAAAATATATTTCAACATAAATAATTAAGGTTATACAACAATACATAAAATATGGTATATTGCATCAAACAACATGAACATGCGAAATGCAAACTATAAAATACACAGGGCAGTGGGGTTGCCAATTTTTCATATTTTAAATTTATCTTACCCAATCAGTCCCAAATCAAACAATTCAGTCTTAACAAATACCTTAAAGGTTGTATCAGTTCTTCAAACTTTAATTGAAATGGATTTGTTAAAATCCTGAATGTATTCCTTTTATTCTTTATTCTTTTCGAAATTGTGACTATACTACCTTGTATAATATAACCAACCACTAATTTGCAAAACTTGGCGGCAATATGAAAAAAAAAAAAATTTTATTTAAAGGGTAATATACAGACTAATGTAATGTTTACAACCAACGTGGAACCACCGGGGAAGCGGCATCGATCCATGGATTAAATCACCTCGAGTAAGTATCAATTCTCATTTGTTCGAATCGGTTAACTTCGATTTTCCGAGTTTGACCGTTACCATCGTGAGACAAGGCCTGCGCGCTGATTACGTAACCACCTATGCTGTGTGTGAACCTACTGTAATAGTAGGCCCATGCACAGAATAGGTGGTTGCGTTACCAGCGCGCAGGCCTTTTCTCACGATGGTAACGGTTTGACACCCCCTCAAAAAGGTAACGGATATCACGTAAATTACGAATATGAAAGGTTTTTTGTTCTATCGTCAAAACTTCAAAAGTTATTTAAGATTTATTTCTTTCATATTCGTAATCGACGCTATAACAGCTCATTTGTTCAATTCGTTTAACTTGGATTTCCGGCTTCAATGCCCTAAAGACGTTGTTTCCCCATTGAAACCTGATTCAGGGTGGTGCAGTATATCGATCGAGCCCACTTTCCTGATATTCACGTATCGTGTAAACAATATTATAACTGCATATATTCCTTTAAATTTTCGAAAATAGTAACAGAAATGGAATATTTTACCAAATCCGCAAACATAAACTAAATATTTTTATAAATGTACAATCGTAACCGTTTACGATTTAAACGTGTAAACATAAACTGTAGGAGTTGAAGGGTTGATTACATAACGAACATATTAATGCTAATATAGAATTTTGTAAAACAGAATTTTAAGCTTATTCTTTCTAAAATACACCTAATGTATATACAATTATAAAACTATTTAAAAAAAATGGAACACTCCACTTGAATTTGATATTGAAAAAAAATTAGCAATATATAACACAATTTCAATTGCCTTCATCGTTTCAGTCTTTCAGTAAAAAAAGTCCTGTACTCTCCTTATGAATAATGTATAGTATAAAATAAAATATGATATATAGAAACTCGTAAAATACAAGAAAAATAACTACTTACATATTTAATATTTATATCCGCCCTTTCACCAAGTACAAAAACTTAAGCTACTTTTACTACTAGGAATAATTTTTGGTTACTCAACTTTTATTGTTATGTACACCGTAAAATCTTTAGAAGTACGATTATCACAGAGCCGAAGTCAAAAGTACGAAATAATTTATAATTTAAAAAGAAAATTAATTTGGTTCCAATTAAAAACATTTATGTTGATTTATTTTATCAATAAAAGTTCAGTAAATTTTTATTTCTCAGGAAATCGTAGTTTCCTATGTACGGTGTTGGTAAAATAAAAAAATTTCAAATTGTTCACAACTTCCTGATTAATAAAAAACGCCTGAAGAGATTACATGCAAATCGTAATTAGTAATAACTATAATAAGCCCTCCAAGTTGTCGCGCGAGCTACAACAAAACCCTATTTAAAAAAACCAAAATTTATATTTATCCATATAGGTATTATGTATGTATATATGCATTATATTCACATGGACGATTAGCTTGACTTGCTTTAAAAAAATATATAATAAGGTGATGTAGCGGGGGCATAATGTGGTTATGTTATTGATTGATTAACGGAAAAAGGTCAGACACTACCGTGAATGTACGGTGGCTGATGAAGACACTTTCACTTCAGTCTACGATGATAGATACTGCGATGATTGTTTAAGGAATTTAAAGTCCTGAATACTTTGTGACACAGTGTGCAAATAGCGTTGTTGAGGGGTTGAAGGTGCTGTTGTTCCTTGTGCCGTTTCAGGGTCAGTTTGGTACTTAGGAGCTTTCCACACACGTCGCAGCGGTGGCAGGCCATCAGCGGCAGGGGGAAGTCCACTCTTCTCTCTACCACCGGGAACACATAACACCAATTAGGCCCCCGCTAATGTCAGTCAAGCATTTCTATATATATATATATTTATATATTATAGCTATCAGTACAATACAAAATCAGCTTACAACATACAAAGCCCTTACTACTTTCTGTTATTTAATCCGACTGGAGTCGTACCTTACATTCAGTGTTACTTTTTCTTTTTTTTTTTACTTGACCTCGATAAATTTTTTGACTAATTATAAATAGATCACTTTTACTATGACCGAACTTTAAGCTTCTGTACTAATTAAGGGAGGCTCTAGTAAAAGAACAAATAAATTAAAGAGACTTAATCTCATCATTGCGGACACTTCCAATGCGATCATTAATAACTCAAAACTATGAAATTAGCAGAACATTTGTCCGCAGCAACAAGTTAATGCTATCGAAGATGAGTCTCTCTTTAGCTGACTTTAACCGTTACCATCGTGAAACAAGGTCTGCGCGCTGGTTACGTAACTAGTACGATCATATGTTGATAGGAAGACTCATGCACAGCGTAGGTGGTTACGTAATCAGCGCGCAGGCCTTGTTTCACGATGATAACGGTCCACCATGACGAGATTTAAAGATAATCGAATTAGTAGTAACTAATTTAAGTATGTATATTTTGAATAGAATTTGACCTCAAAAACATATAATATGCCTTTATAAGCAAAGAGTACCTTGATAAAGTAGAAAATGGATAATGTGGTAAAAGAATGAATAAACTAAAATGAAACTCTACTGAAACTTATCGCTGCAAGCAGCTTTAAAATGGGAATAGAGAAAACATAACTGAATCTGACGAATACTAACATTAAAAGTGGGCGAGTGGTAACTAAGGCGATTCTCTTTTTAGTTGACTCCGAGTTCAAAACCCTTTCCGTTCTAATGCTTTATAAAATTTTTATTTGAAGCCTAAAATCCGGTCACATACAAAAAATATCGAATATTAATAAAAAATGAAATACTAAATACCAAATTAAAATAGAACTTGATTGAGATCAGCTGTAACAGCACCGAAACAAAGTAACTTTTGAGAGAAATCACATGAATATCTTTTTTCTTCTTTTTCGTTAAAACCAATTAGTTAGGTCACCGGCAAAAAATTTACATTTTGTACCTTTACAGAAACTGGAAAATATATCTACAATCTTAACGAAACGGAACTTATAAAATAATTAGTTCTATTGTTCATAATCAGTACGCATGCAAGACCACACGACATATAAATTATATGATCGCCTTATTTCAGTACTAACATTTATCAAAAGAAAACTTATTTATCTTTAGGAACGTAATCATATTGATTAACAATAAAACAAAAGATTATGCACGATATTGGACGAACTGTTATTGTAGTTAAATTTACATGAGCTGGTATTCCAGTGCCGTCATTAGTTAAGTATACGTGCGTTTCAATAGATGGAGGTTGCTAGTCATACAATTTTTAGTCACGCATGCGCAACGTCAAAAGATGCAGAGTTAAAGATTTAACAGATATATGTACTAACGGCAATGGAACACCAGCAAGTATTATGTTATTTTCGGTCATTGTTATCTCGGATCCTTATTATTCAAAGGTAGAACGAATGTGGCGGTATAAAGTCGTCAGTCTTTAGGTTTTTGATGTTGCGATGGTAAATGCTCTTGTGGTTTCGTAGCGAATTGAGACTGCTGTACACCCGCTTACATATGTTGCACACTGGTTCCCTAGACGGACGCATATGAACGTTTTGAATATGGCGCTTGAGTCGAGTCAACGACGATAGGCTTTTGTTGCACGGCTGGCACCGAAACTCCTCAGCACCTGGCGGCAGAAAGGGCTTATTAGCTCCCTTAGCCGCACCTCATCATCATCATCATTCAAAGCTATGTACAAATCCTGAATACATTAGCCCACACGAATACACAACCGTTTTGGGTCAATTTTTAGTTAGTATGTGTGCTCTCGATTTTTTTTTGTCTGCTAAAAAATACCTCCAGTTGCATCCAAACAGTTTAATGTGCTATCGGTAAAATCTACAAAAGCCTCTGTTTTATTTGAACTCGTTGAACTAACAAATCTTTCTAAAGATATAAATTTTAAAAACATACTAATGTAGGACCAAGAATAAAAGACGAAAGCGAAAGACTCACGTCACTTAAAATCTAATTATTATCTTAATGTACTTGTTTCAGTCCTTTTTTTGTGTAACATTTTTTAGAAAATAAATAGTTTTAGAGAAAAAAGTTAATTTTTTACTTGATAAGTTTCTTTAAAGTAAAATTTACTTCGTAAATTATAATTCTTTCGAATTTTCTAATTTAAAAATCAAACAAATGCAATTTTAATTAATTTTAAATTCCTAACAGATTTTACTTTCTATCAAAATTATGTAGCTTCCGTAGATAACACTGATAGCACCTTTAAAAATAATTATGACCAAGTAACATGTTGCGTAATTGTAATCCGTTATTATTATTTATTATTTTCACACCAACAAATCATTATTAAAAATAGTATGTTTTTTTTTTGCAACAAATTACTTTTTAATTATTTTTAATTAATAAATAATATTTCTAAGATAATTCATATAAAATTACTTTAAGATACCGAAAAAAAAAAAAGATTAAGTCTTGTTACTTAATAACAAGCCGCAATTCTAAAAATATATTCTTGAAGCCAATTCAAGTAGAAAAGTTCACATAAAATAAATGTGTCCTTAACAGTCTGGTTTTCAAGGTACAGGGTGTTATTACTTTCCATTCGTTAGAATAAAAAAAATGGATTTTAAATAAATATTCAGCAAAAACCAAAGTTAAATTGAGTTTATTTAAACGATTTCTCTGCATTTTTTTTTTTAGAACTTTAACACCTTATATACTAGAAACTAAACTTTTAGGAAACATATTTACATGAACTTTTCTTATTTGAATTTGGTCCAGAAATGCGCCCTCGTAACTACGGCCTATCATTAAGTAACACATTGTATAATACCATTAAGAAATTGAACATACAAAAAAATCATTAAAAAAATTATTCGTCACAAAACTGCTTTTAATTTGCATTTTATAATGCATATTTTATATTTGCTCGAAAACAAACTACCTGCTAACAAATCAAAAATTTCTTTAATATACTTTTTATGATAATTACTTTTTTAGAGAATGTACCTAACATTTATCACAATAATTAATATTGATTTATAATTTTCAAGAAAAACGTTAAACCGAGTTACATTAACAACTAAGTAACTAATTTAAATTACAGCGTAAACTCTATGTAGCGACACTAATGGGAAGAAAAATCAACATTATTTTACTATTATAACACACATGTATTTACTAGTAATGTATAAAATTTATGAATTATAAACAACGGTTAGTCCATCTTACTCGCCGTGCACACAGTTTGAAAGTTTTAATAACGATATCATATTATTGTCGTTATATAGAGTGGGTATGATGCTACTTAGAGTGTATCATTGTATGAACAAGGTAAACCAACCAAAGTCAAGTGATATCGATGTTTTAGGAAGTTTGTCGTTAATTCGAGTGATGTTAAATAGAGTTTACACTGTAATTATTATATCTATAACAAAATATGTTTCACATTGCCTTAATGTGCAATTTTCATTTTTGGTTTATAAAAAGCAACCATTCAGAAAAAAAAAATCGTTTAACAAATTAAATACGTGATTGCATCAAAATTTAAGTATTGTTTTTGACTTTATCTCTGTTTACTAAAGGGCAATTAAATAGCCTAAAGCATTTTTTTAGAGTAAACGTAGTCCCATCTCAAACGATAGATCACCCTGAGTAAAGTTTTAATAGTAAGTTTTTATTTAAAACGTTTAGGGGGCGTCGAAGTCTGAAAATCGAAACTAACAGAAGCAAACAAATGAGACATGGAAATGAAAGAGAAAATATATGTATACATAACGAATATGACAGAATATTAAAACTTCAGAAGTTATTTGAGATTTATTACAATAACTTTTGAAGTTTTTTAGATAGAAGAAACATTCATTCATATTCGTCGTCTACGTGATTTCCTCGATCATTTTAATGTCGTATTTGCCCGATTTGAATACTTTCAATTTTTCTCTTTTGATGCCCTCTAGAGGCTGTTTCCCTAATTTTAGTTAAAAACGTACGATTCATACCTTACTCATGATGATATAGTATATCTATCAGACCACATCCTTAATGGAGCCATGTTTGCATTAATAGATAGATGAATTTGCGCTTGAAATTGCAAAGTAGATCTGATAGTTTAAATCAATCCCACCAATATTGTTAGTTCTTTTGCAAATTATTGTCTTACATTGAATGGTTCTTATATAAACCACATAAATGAAAATTGCCTACTAATAGTATTTAATTCTACCCTAGATAATTTTACAGACTAATCACATACCTACAGTAGTTCTTTTTTGTCTTTTAACAAACGTACATAAACAAGGGCATGTTTAACAAGCAGTAGACTGTTAAAGTGTTTGTTTGCTACCTTTGAACGCAAGTATGGAAGATATTTTCTTTCTTTTTTTTTTTGCTTTGGTAAATAATATATTCGTATATGTTTTAGTGAGGTACTGATTGCAATGTTAGTTACCGTTTCAATATATTATTGGCTTCCCCAATAACTAAGTGAATGACAATTGAACCATACAAAAAGGAAATAAAAAAATAAGAAGAAAAAACGGAAAGTAAAAAAAAAAACACGCACACGCAAAACACAATATTGTTAGAAACATTCCAAATACAAAATGCTGCAAGTACATTTCAAAAATTTATTTACTGTCAGATAATTAATAAAAATAAATTAAACATCTGCATGGAAGGCAGGAATAAAAAAAACAACAAAATATTTAAATGTTTGAGATGTACTTTGATAATCAGAAGGCCATGTTATCTAACAATGAATTCTAAATTTGTGGTTTCTTTATCAATTGCATGGTCTTTTGATTATTATTCGTAGTAAAATTTCATAACGTTGTCAAATTTTCACATAAACTTTAAAAACAAATATTACAGACTTTCGGTCAAATGCAATTTAAAATAAAGTATCACAACCAAAAAAATCAACGTTCATGAAATTTTTTTTGTGGGAAATGGTTATACTTATAAATCTCAAAATATATCCATTTCTTGTTGCGTCTAATAACTTAACAAAAAAGATATGATAAAAATCTTACCTTGAGACGTACCCGCTAAACTGTCTGCACTGGCCTGTAGTGTGTGGTTCAATCCTGGAAAGAACAAAGGAAATAAATATAAAGTTTTTGACCATTGATAACTAACGTAACCAGTTTGTAAACAGTAATATTAAAAAAAAAATAGAAGAAAAAAATAGTGAGAAGTGGACATATTTAATCCCAAAAATACCAGTAGTTGTAAAAACAAACAAAACGATTTCCCACCTGGAACTGGACCATTCATTTTTTATGGGGGTTTAAAGGGTGAAATTTCTGTAGCGTGATCTCTACAGAAAATAGGTTCGAAATGGTTCATCTATAGAAAAATTCAAAGTAAATAATTGGAAGAAAGGCCTATCAACACTTCTTTTTGTAAATAAACGTCGATTTTTAATGCAATTAAATGTGTCCGAATGACAGCAGTCAGCAAAAAATAATTGCCACTGTTCGATACTAGTCTACAATATTCGGTCGTTTGAATTATTAAACGTAAGTTAGGTTATGAACGAATCGAGGTTTAGTTCTCTAAAAATAAAATAAGCTTAGAACAAGTAAAAAAAAAACCTTAACCAGATAACCTACCCAATTTAACGTTAGCGTACGCGAATATTGATGCAATTCGTAATTTATTTACCTGTAACAGTTCAACAATTCAAATGACTGAGTAATTCCGACAATTCCCGACTACTTCCACGACCACAGTGACAATTATTGCTGTCAAAATGCTTTCAAATTGCCATTAAAAGTCAACTATTTGTTCGATGTTTTTAATAAATAGCCATTTTGAGCTATTTTACAAAAGAAAAACCTATTTTTCGTAGGGGTTGTGATACGGAAGTGTCTTTTAAACTTCATAAAAAACTTTTGGTTCATTTCTGTTGCAACAAATACCCAAAGTTTCGTCGCAATCGGAGGTGACCGCTATCGGAAGAACATCCAAAATAAAAAGCAGCTACATTTTTATCTTATCACCAATTTTTATCTTCTTTTTCATAATTATTGTTACATAAATTAATCGAAAGAACAGTTTTTGGTTTGATATTGCTTCGATTGACATTAATAACCAATTGGCTACTTCAAAATTCAAAATAAAATCCTAACGGATCGAAAGAGAACAGAAGGAAAGGTCTAAAAGACAAAATATAATATGATGGGTGCTATGTAAAAAACCGATTTTATTTGTGTTTGGTGTTTTTAAGCGTCCTTTTTTTATTCTGAAAGCCCTCTACAAATTATGATATTTAGTTTTGGCATTACGTTAGTTCTAAAACTGCACTATAACTGGTAACAATTTTTACATCCAATTTCATACCAATTAACGTAATTTTATGATGTCTGAAATTCTAAGAATCGAGATAAAACAATAATTCATACGAACATTTTTCAAGCAAAATTAATGCATACAACGTCACTCGTTTTCGTGTATAAATTGTTTAAAACGGGTGACTTTTTGAGTATTTTGTTATAGCATAACCTACTGAACACTAGAATACGGCTTGGCAACGTCGCAAGAAAACTTACAAAGCGTAAAAAGTGACTTCAAACGACAACTGATAGACTCTTACCAGCATGCGACGTTGCCAAGTCGAGTAAAGCGTACGAATGCAATAATTTGCGTTGTATTTTGTTTGCTTTATTAAGAAATATGAACATGAATAAAGAATCATTTCTTACCCCCTAAGGCTGTAGGATCAGCAGCTAGTGCTGCCATACTAAAATTGAACGTTCCTGCAGCGGTGGCGAACAATTTACTTTCTGATGGCGTCAAGTAGGGTCCTATGGGGCTATCGTGGTCGTCGTGGTCTCCGATTGAATTAGTTGACATTGGGCCACCCAGTGGCAGATTGCTACTGGGCATGCTGTCGTTGTTGCCATCAACCGAATCGTTGCTGTTATCGCCCTCTTGGTTCGTGCTGCAAAGGAGTTCCATCGGTTCAGACTTCATATTCTCATCGTTGTTGTTTGTGCGCGACGTGTTCGAGGGCGATAGAGAACAGGGCGATTCCCTTTCCGTACTACTGATACCGTTACCTTCGACGTCGTTTTTTATGTGCAAATTGACGATCGAATTGGCGCTACTGCTACTGTTTAAATTTAAGATATTATTTTTCATGGCGCTTGGCGAGAAGTCGGCAGGTTGCGTTTGAGGGGGCGGATGATGAGGGAGGTTTATTTCGTTATTATTATTGTTGTTGTTATTGTTGGCTAGAAGGTGTTCGGAACGCGCTCGTTTAAGTTCGCTCTCGGGATCGGACGAGATGCGTCGTTCTCGTCGGTGTTGCATGGCGGCACGACGCAGCAGCTGGTTCATCGTGGTACTGTGCGACGGTGACGACGGCGACGTGAACAAGGAGTCTTCCATTAATTTATCGGGGAATACGGGGTGGTGGTTTGACGTAGGGGTAGGTTGCTGCGAACGTACTAAACCCTGGACTTGTGCCAGCTGGAAGGAAATTGAAAAAAAAAATCATAAGTAATGGGCATTACAAGATATTATAAAGATTAAGGACGTTCGCAAATGTAGTTCTTAAGATCATCTTCAAAATTTATATATTTTTCACATTTGTAAACATAAACCCGATAACGTAAAAAAATTAATAAGGTGAACACGCTTAGTTTTGATTAGTTCATATTATTTTATATGAAAATATTATAAAAACAATATAGTTAATAAGAGGACTGTGACGTTACTGCTGATAACGTATTTTATGTTTACAGAGAAATTCACTGAATTTGTACAATTACTCGTGTAATACCTAATTAAAGTTTACAAATGGGAAATAAATCATTAAAACAACAAAAACTGTCTGAATTATTTGATAATTTTAAACTGTTTGTAAAGTTTGATATGGAAAACCAGAAATTAGGTTAGGTTAAGAGATTCTGAAACAGTTCACGGATTATGCGCAGGCGCAATATAAAAAAAGCGTTCGCGGAAGGTTAGGTTAGGTTAGGTTAATCCCTAAATAATTAAAGTCTGGTCAATGCGTACTAATCACGCAATTGGAACAAGAATAAAATGGCGGCGCCAATGAAAGTAAATGACAATAATAAAAGGTGAGGTTCAATGACATTTGCATTTTTTTTTTAATATTTAACTGACTTTGATCGACCAAAACGCGCTTAAACTAAAACTTATATGTAGTTTATAAAATAGACAACATTTTGAAATTGTTCGCGGTAAACAGAAATCGCCAACCGGTTAATAACCATACAAGCGCTGTTCAATAATACGAGATTGGTTCAGTTGTTTGGAATACTAATAGACCTAGAGATAGCGCCACATACTCTATTGAGTAAGACACTGTGTATTTAATGTTTAAAGATTGAGTTAGGACTTACTGGTTCCCGTTCATCCCCATGTTGCTGTTGTGTGAGGCCACTGACTCTTAATACTTCAGCCGTTTTGAGAAATGATGACAGAGAGCGCTGATGAACATTGACTTCACCATGGTAAATGAACTCCACGAGGGCATGGAGATCTGTCCATGCCACATCTTGAAGGACTATCACAGGATGTTTACAAGGAGTAGACTGGAAAATAAGTATTGGTAACGTTGGATGGCACATAATAAACGGACTTACTTTCAATAATTCCCTAAAGTATGGACTACAAGCGGATAAAACAACACGATGGGCTTTCAAGCTTTTTCCATCACAGGCAAGAGTAACATCAACAAAATCTTCATCATCACGGAGGTTTTCGAAAGCCGATGTAATACTGCTCTGGTAGTTGTTCCAACGTAAACAAAAATGTTGTGTGTCTACCATTGTCACTGTATTTCACCTGGAAAAGAAAAATATTCATCTTCATAACGAATTTATCAAAAGAATTACATTTTTGTTTAATGGTTCGTTTGCAATAAATAAAAAAAGAATAATTGTTATGATGATACAGTCGAGAAACAAAGACGTTTTTGATTGATTAAGATTTCTGTAGCATGTTAATTTGGAAAAACAACTTACATAAATCAGTTTAGACCACATTTTCTAGATAAACTATGGAATTAATTATTGTTGCACTTTATTAGAACAGATAACACTATTTATATTGATACAGTGTAAATAAACTTGACACGAAACACTGAAAAAACATTAAGGATTGTCATTACGACTCATCAAATTCACCCTGAATGGGTGGATTAATGAAGTTAAATTACTCTACAAGTACACTGTAGATAATATGTGGGTGTAAAAGTGTCAGAAAACGAGAAAACGTCAATAATATTATACATTTGCAGGTGCCTTGCGCCTGAACTTTCTTATAGAATAAATGTAAACAACACAAGAAGTGGGGAAATGGGGTGGAGATGTGAGTGACGTAGTAAACGATTAAAACATAGGCGTCGCGTGTAAATGATCACAAAGGAGACTATACATTACCACCCAATTTTTAATCGTAAAAGTTGTACTGTATTAAAAACTATTAGTCTTACGTCCATAGATGTTTTAATAATCATTTGCGTTAAAAATCTTAATTGAATAATTTTTAAAGTTCGAAGGAAAATGCTGTATGTGTACAAAAATATTTTGAGCGCTCCCCTTATAAGTAAACGAATTGACAATTAGTTTATTTTTAGATGCGATTATTAACTAATTTCGGCACAATTAAGAAACTATAATAAACAACAAGTTTTGAAATTTATTGATATGTGATTTCTATAAATAGCCCTTAATAAGATAATACTAAAAATTTATTAATATTTGATTTAAAGCTATTTAAGTTGGGGAAAAAACCTAATAATTTTTTCAAAACAATTATATACCGGGTCAAATTTTTTGAAAGGAATCTTAATATAAATTATTTAAATAAAATTTAAAATGAATCTGTTTAAACTAACGATAAGAAAAGAAAAATAATAAAATGTAGCAGCCTATAATTTATAATTTTCCTCGGTAATGTGTTTCAAAACACGCATACGAAAAAAAAAAAAAAAACTTTTGAACTTTGAATTTTCTATAAATATCGATTTTTTTCGTGTATAAAAAATAGGTACTTGCAGTTTATAAATAAGTGCAATTTATAAATAAATATAATAGACAGATTATTTTTTATTACTTTAAAACATTTTATTTTATTTATAGATGCCCATAATGTGTCGAAAATATGTAAATTCCCTATCTTAAAAAAAATATTATTTTGGCGTTTAAAATATTTTCGTATTTTTTTTTTAAATTTTTGAAGTTAATTTAATTTAAAAAAAAAACTAATTTCTTATGCAACTGAGTGCACACCACTGATTTGGGTAACTGCACCACCTTAAACTTAATTCAAACGACTTAACTTATCGCATGCCGGAGGGTGCGGGCGACGAAGTATTTAAATTTTAAAATACGAGAAACGATAAAAAAGTAAAAAAAAATGAGTAGTAAAAAGAAAGTTTAAAAATTACCTGACAATTTTACGTCAGCAACGAAAAAAAATCATTTCAAACTTTTTAACGAACGAACGTTCACTGTTTTTCGTGCACAAATTTCACTGAACAAAAATCCTGGTACTTTTTCTTAGAATGCATTCTAAAACTTTTCCACCAACCTGCTTGCATTTCTACATAGTTTCACGGGCTCGCAACAATTTTTAAAGCAACGGAGAGCAGTTGGACGTGGCTGGCTCGCAAAAATTATAAACCGAATTGTGCAAAAAATAGCAGTCATAGAAACCGACGAAGAGCGGTTCGCTACTTCGTGTTGGATCATTAAAAATAAACCCTATAAAAAACTTATTGGTTATTACAAGAAGAGTAGGGGAAGTATGCGAATATGGCTTCCATTAAAAATGCTACAGAAAGGGAAAACGACGACGTCAAGGATGCGCCGAGACGACCGCGTCGGTCAGGGTTAAAAACCCGCACGAAAAAACCCGGACATGCACTAGCCTCCCAAATACACCAGGAGCGAACTAGGTAGGTAAACATCGACTGAAACAATTGCAAAACGTAAACAGCCAACTAACTAAGTGAACTACTAACTAACCAACTAACTGGCTTTTGCGATCGTTTGTTATTCTTTTTTTTTTAAGAAGCGTGATGTCATGGCCTGCTAAAAAAATCGCTTGTAAACATTTTTTAAGCGTTTGTTTACCTTAAGATCCCAGCGGACTTCATGGAATTACTATGCGATCCATAGTAGTACTAGTTATAACAATTGATAACTAACTAACTACAAATTAATTAAGTTGCTGTCGTCGTTCTTTTTTTTTTATCACCGACATAATTTTTTTAAATATTATTTACGAATGCATTTTTCTGCAACGAGTAGTGCGCCGCCTTCTTGATGCACACAGAAAAAATGTCAATCGCACCACGACACTGTTGACCGCGAAATCCGAAAACAAACGAGTGGCCGTTCAAATTTTGCGCACGGGGTCGTCGGGCGTACGTACACACATAAAGAGGCACACACACGTCAGCACGTTGCCGCTTCTCGCTGATTATTAAAAATATGCGGCGCGCAAAAAATTGACGATGACGACGGTGGTAGTAGGTAGTATAGGCGCTTATTCTTTATTGGAACATGGCTATGAGACATCTGCCGTAATAAGTTCGCACTAAAAAATAGTGCGTACTTCCTACCCACCTACCCCTCGCACAACTCGGCGGGCGACGAAAATGCGCAGAATAACGACTACTACGTGTCGCAATTAAAAATGTTAAAAGAAGCCCCCAAAAAAAAGCCCGCCGATTTTTTTGTTGCTCGTCTTTTGCGTAAAACGACTTGCGTAATGCGAAGCCGCGAGTCTGGTGGGTGCTCTGATTTTTTCTTTTTTGGTTCAACTCGTACGAGTAACATGAAAAAATAGGCAAAAATAAAGTCTAGGCAAACGAATGTTGCATATTGGTAGGCTAATGAGTTAGAGTAACCCCCACCCCTGCACTTCACTTCATCCCCAAAAAATCATTACCTTCTTCGCGGCTAGAGAAAATACAAGTGCGCATGAACATTTTAATTCTTATAGAATAAATGTAGCGCGTGAATCAGCTATTTTTCCGGTTTCGTTCGCTAGGCCATATTTTATTGATTTTATAATCAATACCGCAATAAGCTGCAATGTTTTCATCCCGCTGCTGGCGCTCTCCAGCATCCCTTCTCTGCCTACTACATGCCTCCCTCTCGCCCATCACCTACTACGTTTTACTACATAAACAATCTCTGGATATGGAAGTGTTTCCAAGGTCTCCTTTTTTGCTAACAACAAAAAAAGCATCTTCCGGACAAAATCTTTCTTTCACTTTCTTATCGATTTAAACTTTTATATTTTATTAGCAACCGTAGAACTGAACATTTTATATCTAATACAGACGAAAACTACTAGAGAGCCACTGCAACTTTTAATTGCATCTGTTTATAAAGAAAAGAAATACATAGTAGATATTGACCGCAGAGATGCATTGTTTATTTTCCACAGAATTTCCATTTTTGATAGTCGGAAAACTGATGTGCGGCCAATAGCTATCTCTTTTGTTTCGCTTTCCACAGGTTTGCAGACAAGAGATAGATGATATTGGCTGCAAAATTCAATTGTTTTTTTCTATAAAATAGTCACTTTTGACTGTTGAAAAACTTTTTGAGAGACAAAGCGAATATGGGACCAGTTTCTTTTTTTTATTGACAGTGGTCACTTATAGGAGCCTAAGGTTCAATCCTCAATCCATGCTCTATGTATATATTTAGCAATTTTTTCGAATGTACTTTTATTTTATATCGATTTTTTCATTCATTTAGTTTTAGAATAAAAATCTGATTCGAAAACGGCGGAACTTTGGTCTAATTTTTGATGTCAGAAATATAAAGCTATTGAATTACTTCATTTTCCATTACGTCTCTGAAATTTCCATAGAAAAAGCTTTCTAATATACAGGGTTGAAAAAATATCATACAAAATATAGTACTTAATTATTGTAAGCAAAACGTTCTAATGGTAGGGTTAAGTTAGGTTAGGTTAACTTTTTCAACTGCTTTGAAGGTTTTGATAGAAACTTTCTCGTAGGGCAGCAGGTATACAGGGCGGCCAAAATAGTGTACGAAATATAGAAATTAATTTTTTTTTTGTAAGTGAAACGTCCCAAAGGTAAGGTTAGGTTAGGTTAGATTAAGTTTTAAAATTACTAAAAGTTTTATGGAAACTTTCCAGCAGGTATTCAGGGTGACCAAAATACTGGAGAAAATATAGATGTAAATTAATCTTTTGTATGAAGACTGTCTCAATCAACGGCTGGGTGGTAGGCTAGGCTAGGTTAGGTTAGCTTAGGTTAGTTTACTTTTTTAACTACGCCGAAAGATTTTACATAAACCAAAATTTCATTCGTGCAAGAGGAACGTCCCAATAGTAGGGTTAAGTCAGATCAGATCAGGTTAGGTTAGGTTAGGTTAGGTTAAATTAGGTTAGGTTAGGTTAGGTTAGGTTATAACAATAGGCGATACAAAATAAATCAGACAATTACAAGAGTAGTAGAGTCTTATATATTCGTTAGAATATGTTGTGTTAATGTAATGTAAACTAGCATTTTCTATGTCTGTGTTGAATAGAAGTTTAAGAAGTTTTTTAACTGATTTTCATTACTAAACTATTGGCAGCTTCTAAAACAAATTTATTTTGAAGGCTTTTGCAAGGTTTACGAATCCTAATAATATACTCGACTGACGAACTGAACGATTAAAAAAAAGTGTTACTACACGGTTCTTTCAAAGTAATAGATAAAAAAAAACTATTTCTTCTAGCTATAAAAAAATTCAAAATTTTCGTTATTCAATTGCATTTCAATTAATCACAATGTTTTTGAAGGAATTTAATTTGAATAACATTTAAACATTAGTTGATCAAGTTCTAGGGGGCTGAGGTAGGGGTGGATGTTGGGGGTGAGGTAAATGTTAATAATAGGCTAAAAGTTTGGAATGGCATCGGGGGGGGGGGGGGGTGGAGGTGATATTGGACGGGGGTGGTATTGGGGTAAGGTGCCAACGGGAGTAGTTTAGAGGGGGGGGTTGTCCCCACCACAAATAGTACCTCCTCCCCCAGTACTACACCCACAACTACAACGCAACCCCGGAGCCATCTCAAATTTTTACTCTATTCATTCCATTTCCTTACCCCCAACCCAAATACGAACTCCAGTCCTTACCACCAACCCACCCCTTGAACCACCGCCACTTCCAACACCACCACGGACCTCTATCTCCTGGTCAAAACTCTCAATTTTCAAAAAAATTGATGATAAATTTACATTTTGAATTTTTCAAAAAATAAAAGCGTCGGTTCTGTGCTGTGTATAACTTATATCATCCGGATATGCGATAATTAAATTACAATTCTTAGTGGTAGGTATGTAAATATTTGTTTATTTTATAGCAAAAGAGTTTTGTCGTGTTTTATTGTGTCTATCTATCATTTCTCACACTTAACACGATAATATTTATATATCTAAGTGTAATGCAATGTTCATTCCCACCATCTGTATTTATTACCTGGTATTATTGTTATTTATTATTAGAATCGCACTAAAATAATCTACAAGCAACCGTAATCCAATTAGATAATGCACAAAGAATTGTTTAAGAGACCTATTGATTAGTTATAGTGTGACAAATAGGTACCATTGTTAAATGCGATTCTTTCTTTCGGTTTGACATGAAAAATGTTCCGGAAAATTGAACATGAGATTAAGTTACCCAAACTCCAGAACTGGCTCAATAAAGAATATGATTATTTTACTTAATACATAATAAAAAAGTTTACAAAGCGGGTACTAAAAGATTATTATTTTTCAATTTATTTAGAAGTTAAGAGTTAAAAAAAAAAAAATTATGGGCGCATCAGGGTGTGCTTTTGTTTATTGCAAGATGAAGCAGTTGTTTCAGTTGTTGAAAGTGATTAGTATGTTTCGATTTGCAGCAAACCACGCTAGCTTTTGTTTTCTGACTACAATTTTATTTATTAATAAAAAGATGATGGAGAAAAAAATATTTTAAAAATAACTGACGAATAAATCATACGAATTGTAAAAAATAAAAAATTAATAATTTTAATTTTTACAATTTATCTAGCAATTTTACAATAAAAAAAACAAAAATAATGGGCGCATCAGAGTGTGCTTTGTTTGCTGCAAGCTGAAGCAGTGGTTTAATTGTTCGAACAGGCGATTCGCCTGTTTCGATTTGCAGCAAACCACGCTAGCTTTTATTTTTCGACCATTATTTTATTAATTAGTAAAAAGAAGGTCGGAAAATAATATTTAAAAAATTACTGACGAATCTATCATACGAATTGTAAAAAATAAAAGATTAATAATTTTAATTTTTACAATTTATCTAGCAATTTTACAATAAAAAACAAAAATAATGGGCGCATCAGAGTGTGCTTTGTTTGCTGCAAGCTGAAGCAGTGGTTTAATTGTTAGAATAGGCGATTCACCTGTTTCGATTTGCAGCAAACAACGCTAGCTTTTATTTTACGACCATTATTTTATTTATTAGTAAATAGATGATCAAAAATTGGATTCTAAAGATAAGTGACGAATTTATCATGCGAATTGTAAAAAATAGAAGACTAATATTTTAAATTTTTACAACTTTTTTTAGCAATTTTACAATAAAAAAAACAAAAATAATGGGCGCATCAGAGTGTGCTTTGTTTGCTGCAAGCTGAAGCAGTGGTTTAATTGTTCGAACAGGCGATTCGCCTGTTTCGATTTGCAGCAAACCACGCTAGCTTTTATTTTTCGACCATTATTTTATTAATTAGTAAAAAGAAGGTCGGAAAATAATATTTAAAAAATTACTGACGAATCTATCATACGAATTGTAAAAAATAAAAGATTAATAATTTTAATTTTTACAATTTATCTAGCAATTTTACAATAAAAAACAAAAATAATGGGCGCATCAGAGTGTGCTTTGTTTGCTGCAAGCTGAAACAGTGGTTTAATTGTTAGAATAGGCGATTCGCCTGTTTCGATTTGCAGCAAACCACGCCAGCTTTTAGTTATCGACGCTTATTTATTGTCCCATAAATACAATTTAGGAATATTAGTATTACGAATTGAAATTAAATAGAAGATTAAAATTTTGAAACCATAAATGAACTTTTTCAACAAAAGGTTAGTTACCTTTTCTGTGTTCATCTAATACATGTTAGTTAGGGTAAGTTATTGATTCGAGCAATATTTCCTGCTTATGATATTTAACCTCTCGACTGACATAGGTATTGAATGGTGGGCATGTTACTTATGGTATAGTATTTTTTTCTTGTGAGGCATGACATTTTTTTTTGACATTAAGTGTCTGTAAAAAATGGAAAGAAGCCGTCATGTGTTGGTTGTGTCGTATGATAGAATGTGGGTGGCTCTTGACTTTTTTAAAAATATGAACTCGTTGCAGGTTTCGTTTTACACTTGCGTCCTGTGCAAATTTAGGTCAGGTTCCAGCACCAAATGGGCGGGGCGGCAGGTGGTTGTAACATTATTTTATATCTATAGGTAGAGGGTGGTTTTTAAATCGGGATGAAATAATTAAACAACAAATGACCCTTAACGCTAGCAAATTTATTATTTGCATCGTTTGTTAAGAAAGAAAAATTGAAATTAGTTTTGGATCGTCCCAAAATTAAATTAAAATTGTTTTAAAAACCTTAGTTTTCTCATTTCATTTTTTGGTCCACTTTTAATTCATTTAGAATAAGAGAAAACGATCCCTGTATTTTAGATGAACAATATGCAATACATATAATTATTTGTTGCAACATTTAAAAAGTGCATTGTCCATTAGTAATTATTATGTAAACAGGAAATAAAATAGATCGAAGCAGTCTAGTCAGAGGCTATATGTCAATGATCCCTGGATAATCATCTTATAGTTTGTTCTACATATTTGTCACAAACCAATAACAGGATGCAGTCATACATTTGAATAAATGCAGTGGTTTTTTTTTAAATCGTCAGCTTTTCTATAAATGATAAAAAATTCAAATATTTACCAACAAATCATTAGGAGGAATTTATGAGAATGTTCTATGTTGTATTTGTGTGGTGGAAATGGGAAAATCGTTTATATGGTTGCTAGGAAAGAGTATAGGTAACCAAGTATACATTTGCATATTATGCTTTACATTTGTTTTTACGTAATAAATTTATATGGATAAATGCTGGTATATGTTATATATTTTGCAAAAAATTATTACTAATATATATGTATTTACTTTTGGTGGAGGTGATAGGATAGATTTTTCCAAAAAGAAAAAATTGTTTTCAATGCTAATTGTTGAAATACGTAAATTAAATAATGTGTAATTTACATGCTTGGTACGTGATCAGGAATGCAAAGTTGTTCATTTCAAAGTTCCCCTGAATTTTCTACAAAAGAAGCTTGAGAGTGTCATAAATAGGTATAAATAAAGTGCATCTCTCCAAATGCGCCCTTAAAAGTTCGGAATAATTTATATCTACTGTTTTTTATTACTCGTCTATACATTAAGTTTCTAATTTTGTGTATATATCGTCCACATTTCGCAGACAACCCTACAGAGCCGTGCTCAAAACATTTAACTCTAACAGTCGCTTTTGAATTTCCATCCACCACGTAACGCTTTTTGACCCCTTCTCCCCCACGCAGTCCACCGTTACTTTTTCAACGGTTTCAGTCCGAAAAATAGATCAGTGTAGGTAATCCTTTTTTTTCTTCTTCAGTTGCTTCAGGAGTAGGAATCTCGAATAAGCCTTTATCAGTCCTGTGCAATGGAAATGGGGGTGTTAAAGAACTATTGATAGTTATTATGTACAATAGCTCACCCCCTTCCTTACTCTGAAAGGTTATTCTTAGTCTTTTACGAACACAAATGTTGGGAAAGGATGAGGGGTATGTAAATGTAAACACACCCATCCTGAACCGTAACCTATTGCAATACACACGGAAGTATTACGACAGTTTTTTTTGTATTTTATGACATCTTGATACTGGTTTTGAGCTTCAAAAAATACAAAAAAAATCGTAATATGTAGTTCCGTGTGTATTGAAATAGGTTACGGTTCAGGATGGGTGTGTTTACATTTACATACCCCTCACCCTTTCCCAACATTTGTATTCGTAACACACTAGGAATAACCGTTTTCAAAGTTTAAACAAACAAGCAGTATCATGTATCACCTATAGTTAAAGACTATAAATAATTCCGTATCTAATCAGCAACAATAAACACTACACGATCTCAATATTCGAATAAATTAACAAACCACTACTACTGAACGCGTTTAACAATAGACATGGAAGACAAATACACGAAATGAAGAAAAACACCATGAAGGGGTGGGAGATGTAATAACTAAAAATGGTCCCAGTACCTATTATTATTTCAGGAGAGCCTTAAAATTTTTCGTTACGCCCCTGATTTGAGAATTAATTTTAAGTTCCGGTATTAACAGAAAAAAATATTCCTAATTCCTAAATTAATGTTTTAATGTATTGTTTAAGTATTTATTTAAATTTGAATATGTAAACGTCCGAATAAATTAAGAAAAAAAGTTTTTTAGAAATTGATGCCTTCACTAAAATTAATAGTTTTGTCTACATCTCTCGTTTTCGCATAATTGCTTTTAAAATATGCAAAGCAAAATTTTTTTATGTGAAAAATATAATCTAAAGGTTAACACCATTGTATAAAAGTGAGCTCGTGAAAAACATTAAAGAACGCGATGGAAACTACCTCGAGGGAACGCACAAATTCCTCCTCAATTTTACTTTCTGTATGTGTAATTTATAAAAATATTTAATGTGCAAAATCCAAAGATTTATTCACGTGATTTGTTTTTTATACGCATTTGCAGTTTGTTTATTTAAAATTTATTAAAAATAGGTTGAGCTGTTTTGGGATTTTTTTTAAATAAATTTTCAGTTATGCCAAAAAAAAAACAGTTTTTGAATTTCATTAATTTACTTATAACTGAAAATAGGACTTATACTATTATACTGTTTTTGGCTGGGATTGGAATTGATGTGTGCCCAGGTGATTGACTCTTTAAGATGTTATTGTTATTTATTAATAATAACTATTTCTTCACAAATCTTACTAAACTTCTTAAGTTTTATTGTCGTGGTATAGTTTTTTAATTTTAGTGTTTCTATTACCAAGTCAACGTAAAATAAAAAAAAATATTATGGTCAACAATAATTTAAAAAAACGGATAAATAAACGCAGAATTTATAGATATATACCTACTTCTTCAGAATTAAAACGATAAGTTTCTATTGGCGAATAAACATATTTTGCACATTAAAATAGAAAAATCCCACTACGTATTAACTAAAATTTAACAAACAGTCTAAACCACAAAAGGTTTGTTGGCATTAGATTAACCACAAGATTATTTGGAAACCCAAATATTTTGGGTATTTACATATTCACTAAAAAACATATCGTACAAATTACTGTACTCTTAGAAATTCTTGGTATTTCCTTAAAAAATAGTGTATTGAGGAAATTCTACAACTATTTTTCAGTTCTGGGTAAAATCGTTGACTTAATATTTTTAAAAATTAATTTCGCTGTGAAGAAAACGATTATGTATGTAAAATATAAAAATTAGCCACAAATTAGGAACAAGGGCTCCCTGAAGACATTCAAGAATGTGGAATTAGGAATAAACTAGGAACATACGAGCATTAGGAAGAAAAAGAATAATTAGACCAATCACTTACAGTAAAGGCAGGAGAAAATAGTATAATCTGAAATACATGACCAAAGGGGGAATGATTAGATTCTGCTTGACATCAATGCAGGGATTAGGAATAAATTAGAGCCAAAATTGAATATTTAATGTTGATGAAGAAACGATTGGACATACACGAGAATCTGAAAGAAGCAAAGTAATTCCTAGTAACAGACTTAAACCAATGATGGACAGCAGTTGGACTTGGACCAGGAAAAGCAAGTCCAGTCAGGTAGATCAATAAACAGAGATTGGGCATAAACTAGGATCAATTGATTATTGATTGATTGATCAGGTACAGACTGAAGACTTACGAGATTGTGGAAGAAACAGAATAATTGACTTATCTAGAATGGTTTCCGGGCTGAGTTGCCGTGGTATAGTAGGGTGAGTTCCCGACGTTTTGCGTCAGCACCTATAAATACTCGCGCGGAACGAGGTACGCTCGCATTCGATCTCGAGCTTCCATCCACGTGACATCGCTACGCTCTTCGTCGACGCCCTTGATAATGTCCAGCGCAGATTTGGACGAAACGTCGGGAACTCACCCTACTAGACCACGGCAACTCAGCCCGGAAACTATTCTACATATAGACACCGGCCGTGAAAGCCTACATCATTATGTTAATTGACTTATCGTTAGACCAATGATATACAGCAATTGTACTAAGTAAGAGCAGGAAAAAAGTCTAATCTGGAACGTACCATTAAATATACAATGATTAAATATTGTTTGAAGACATCATTAGAAAAATTGGGCATAATGTCAATGGTCACTTGTAGGAAATACAGTGATCAGACACATATTGGGGAAGCATGAGCATTTGTAATCAGGAATATTATTAAATGTTTTGATGGAACGTGACATCACCAGAAATATTGGGCACAAATTATAGACTAGGAAGAATCACGACGATCAGGTACAGATTGAAGAATGTGGAAGAAGCAAAATTACAGACAAATGACATCCAGCTGATGGACTAGAAACATGAGAAAACAGTCTAATCAGGATCATACATGCAACCAGTGTGACTTGAGAATTCGATTCTTAGAAAGAAGAATCACAACGATCAGGTACAGGCTGAGGAAACACGAGAATGTCGAAGAAGCAGAATAATCCACAAATTCAACAGACATAGACCAATAATGACATACACAATTTGGACTAGGAGCAGAAAACAAGAACATATTAGTATATATTGAATTACTGTAGATATCAATGGAGAGAATAAGCATAGATTATGATCAGTTGAGAATTTGATGCTTACAAAGATCAAGTACAGACTGAGGAACTGAGGAAACACGAGTACTTATAATCAGGAACATACCATAGAACACATAATGGCTAGATACAGCCTGACACCAATATCAATAAGGGGTAAGACTCTGAGCACACGAAATTGTGGAAGAAGCAGAACAGTTGATGAATTTGACGGACTTGGGGCAGAATGAAAAAAACAGTATAATCCGAAACAAACCATACTATGATTATGTACTGTATGGCATCAATGCAGAGATTAGTGATAAACTGGGGTTAGTTGAGAATGTAATGTTTATAGGAAGAAGAAGTAGCCATCAGGTACAGACTGGAGACTCATGTGAATATGGAATAACCAGAATAATTCACAACAATTGGAGAAGGAGCAGGAAAATAGGTAATCAGGAACATACCAGCAAATATATCTGACACTAATGAAGAGTTTAAGCATAAGTTAAGGCCAATTGAGCTGATTGATCATTTGATGTTTACTAAGAGGAAACACTGTGACCAGACACAGACTGAGGACTCACGAGAATTTTTAATCAGGAACTTACAATATACTATGATTTTATGGAGTCTGGCTTCACTAGGAATTACTGACAATTGGGCGATTAGGCGCTTACTAGGAAGAACTACAGCAGTCGGGCACGAATTAACAATTTAAAGTTAAACTTCCTGTATCAGTCTATATTTGCTGGTATTGTTCCGGATTATACAGTTTTTTTTTTCTGCCCTTAGTCTTTGGTCTGAGTCTGTTAAATTCATCAACTGTTCTGCTTCTTTCACAATTTCGTGTGTGCAGAATCTACCTCTTTTTGATATTGCTGCAGACTGCATCTACAGTCATTTCATATTACTAGTATGTCCCGATTAGACCATTGTTTTCTGCTCCTAGTCCAAATTGTATACATATATCATTGGTCTATGCTTGTTAAATTTTTGAATGATTCTGGTTCTTCCACATTCTCGTGCGTCTTCAGTCTGTGACTGATCGCTTTATTTCTTCCTTTTCATAAACTATTCAATTGATCCTAGTTTATGACCAATCTCTCCATTGATGTCAGACCTTATCTACCTGATTGGACTTGCTCTTCCTGCTCCAACTCCAAACTTGGGTTACTTAAGAATTTGATGCTTAGGAAGAAGAAATACAATGATCAAGACTTGGGAAACATGACCATGTCTAATCAGGAACTTACGAGGAAATACTAGGAAGAACCACGACCATCGGGCACAAACTGGAGACATACGAGTATGTGGAAGAAGCAGAATAATTGACATGCATCAGACTTCAACCAATGACTTAGAGCAATTAGACTGGCAGTATGAAACAAGAGTCTAATCGTAATCGTCAACATTCCAGCAAATACAGAATGAGTAGATTTAGTCTGACATCAATGAAGAGATTAGGCATAAATTGGAGTCACTTGAGTATTTGACTTTTAGGAAGAAGAAACTTAGTCAACAGGAACATTTCAGGAAATATAAAATGGAAGAGCCTGGAGTGTGCAATGAATTGAGAAATCAGGAGGAACACATGATTAGGTCTGAGCCCATAGGTTAGGGATAATAAAGAGGGGAAAGCTGCAGATTGATTAAGCATAGATAAAAAAACAATAAGCGTGTTAGGCAATGAGGTTTAATGCAAATTGGGCTTTAATAAACTGTTAGATGACTGCATGGATAGCGCAAAATTTGAGCCATGTGGGAGTAAGTTATTTATAACTGTCGATTTTCAAAAATAGTGTCGTATGGTTTGGCACTAATTATTGCAGAACTGAATATTCATTTTTAGGAATTAGGTTGCTACAATTTAAAAAAGATAAGCTGTTTAGTCTAAACAAACAACACATTGAGATAAATGTTCATATTTTACAATAAAGCACAAAGTGTTGTTCGTTAACCGTTGCACGTACATAGTATGTGGAATGTATGATACGTATCTATGATTGAATTACATAAAAATTATCTTTTTTTTTTTGCTTAATTACCAACAGTGTGACATGTTACGTCAGATACACTTTTATATGGATTTTTAACTCGACAGTTTCGAGATAGTTTTTACATAAATTTTTATACAAAGCCATAGGTTAGATTTATGAAGGACTAATGTTGTCATTGTGATAAACTTTCGAAGGAGATAACTAAAAACTACTTCGCTATTGCCCTTGCGTAAACAATTTTTTATTTTTTTGTTGCATTAATACTGTCAATTATCTTTTAGCAGTTGTTATTTTTGTTACACAAACATATTATGGGGATAGCGGATTCAGTGGCGTGCAATTTTTTGTTATAGATAAATTTTAACGTTTCTTGAAAAATGTTCAAAAATTTCGATAGTGCAGGGTTGAAAATAGCTTTGTAGCTTTTTAGTTTAAACTTGAATGAACGAGTGCCCTTTTTTATACGATTATAATTTATTGAAAATTGTCGTCAGTTTTTCAGAAGAATTTAAAAATGTAATGCTGTGGTTTAGAATAAATAAAATAAGAATTTATTGAATATTTACGTATGTATCTACCTATTCCTATGAGGCTCTTGAGGTTGTTTGAATTTTAAGTAAATATGAGCAACAAAAAGTAGGTTGTTCGGTTTTGCAAAAGGGCGTTACTCTCTAATATCACAGCTATACTTAAACATTAGAAATGATATCGCTATCAATAAAAACGTATGCAATTCTGTGTATGTAAATAGTCGTGGTGTGGCCTTATTTAAAAATCAGTAGCGGCTCGTCGTTTTGAGAGGATCGCTGTCAGCTTCCAGTATTTTGGGCCACTTATTTAAAAACAAAAAACACTTAAATAAACATTAGCTTAAAAAGAAAATCTAAATCGAAAATGAGAGTGAAAAAAAGAAAATAACTTTTAGGGGTTACAAATTATGAAGTCAAATTTAAAGGTTGTTGGGGGGGGAGGTTGGTAAAGAAAAAATCAATAATTATGAATGTTCCGATAATGGGATCGTTAGAGGTAAAGGGGGGTGTGAAGGAGGAGGGGTAGGGGACGGTCCAAGGACTTCAGCTCCTTAGATAAAAGGTGGGGGTCGAAAAGTGAAAAGTGGAGGCGTGGGGGTGGAGGTAAGTTGATATATTTGATAAATTTTTTTTATCACTGGGGATGAAGTCCTTGGACCGTCCCCTACGTCACCACCCTCCTAGATTTTCTTCTTTAGTAAACCATTTTCTTCCTATTTTAGTACCAGATAGATACAAGTGTATTAGTTAAATACAGTAGGTAATTGGAAAATACTGTTTGATCAATTAATATAGAACAATAGATAATATAGCAAATATCAATTCTATTAAACAGTGAACTCGATGAGATGCATAGCAAATGTGATTTAAATGTAATTATCAACAATTGCCTTTTGTTGTTTTATATTTCTTTTTTATTATAAGATAAGATAGTGACAGTATCTAACTAATTAAATGTTCGTAATGATGTAATTATGAGTTTTGGAGGGAAGAAAGTTTAAAAAATATTTGTGTAGGTGGATATTGTCTAATTTATATCAAAATAAATGACAAATATACAACTGTAGAAATTGTATTAAAGGAGGAGGGTTAGGTTAGGTTAGGAAATTATAGAAAAATAGTTAAAGTGTGCAGACGGTTCCAAATGGAATGCTGTGGTACAAACATAGCAAAGTAATTTCACTGAAACAGAATTTCTACACAGGGAGGGAACTCGTGACGTAATCTATCGTTCCCAGTTATATTTACCTACGTATAGTGTTTGAATCGGGGGTTACCCAAACTTTTGTATAGATTTAATTCAACCTAAAAAAGCTTTAAAGTGCTCATTTCCATGAAGAGTTTGGTAAACTCTAATGTGGACGTTATGAGGAAATATCTATTTGAGTTATTTTTAAAAGTATCATGCTTTTTCTCTACGTAAAATTTAACCTTTTCTGTGTTGCAAATTTTGAACTTTTAATTAGTTTACTTTGACTTCCATAACACTTCATTTTGGTCGTTGGTTAAAAATTGACTTTATAAATCTAATACAGTAAATCTTAAAACATGTAATAGTTCTTTCGAATCTTATTTTTTTTTTATAAAAGTTGCACTTGTCATATCCAAAATTTAGGATAAAATTTTAGATATAAAAAATGTGATTATACTTTTAGGTATTTTCTAGTAATATGTTTTGAGATGTTCCACGAAAAATTATTAACCATTCCTCTATTAAATATTTTAAAAGTTAATCTAACCTAACTTATCCTAACCTAACCTAGCCTAACGTGCCTTTCACAACCTATCCTAACCGAATCTTCTTTTTCAACCGAACCTACTACCTTCTTTGGAGGGAAACAATCATAAAAGTTTGAAGGGTTTACAAGTGATTGATGTTACAAAATAGTTGTGATTAGTTTTTGAAGTACAAAGCTCTGGAAAGCTCAAATTGGTTAGTTAGAATGTACTAATTTGTATATTACTGTAAAAAGAAAAAAACTCAGTTCACAAAACCTGAAAGTTAAAGTAAAAGAAGAAAATAAGCATTCACCTAACCTTACTTAATGTTATTCTGGGATTATCATAAACCTAACAATACCTCAATCACTACACATTTTCTGCTTTATTTTGAGGAGTTCTTTGGTGCATCTTGTTAGTCCAAGGACTAATATGAATCAAATTTAAATGGTACTGCTTTGAATCCATACTGAACCCAACACTCTAAAAAACATTAACCTAACCTAACTAAACCTCATCAAATGTACCTTATTCTGGGACTGTCATAAACCTAACAATACCTCAATCAATTTATATATCTCGTTTCAATTTGAGGAATTCCCCTGGGCATCATGTTAGTCTTTGGACTAATATGAATCAAATGTAAATGGGACTGCTTTGGAGCCATACTGGAAGAAGAATGATAAACTTTTCCTAACCTCACTTTTTTTTAAGTCGAAAAGTAACTACTGAATTTTCACGTCCCTCCTTTCGTATAACAAAAAATTAGTATGTAGTAGTTGTGTAATAGTGGTCTAATATGACGACCACTTTTCTAAAAATACAGGTATGTTGCAAATTCGACATGTTTTGTGTGCAACCGTTTTCGTTTCGATTTCGATCTTGATAGAATTCTGGCCTTTTTGAAAGTACGTACTACTATTACTATGTAACTAATGTAATCGCATTGCAACTTGAAATTTAAATAATGTATTTTGTACGTATACATACACACATCTATTCGATGCACTTGAACTACGTGAATCGGAGACAAATTAACGTGCAAAAATTAATTTCGCATTCTCGTCAGCGATTCGATATTATGCAGGCATTTAGTATTATTCAGGTGGTATGTGCTCTATTGCCGCAAAGACGGACGATTATCATGGTAGGACGTTAGAAAAAAAGTCCTTCTCACACAATCAGTCACTTGACCCATAAACGAGTCGTTCGCCTTTTGTTTAAGTTGAATGTTTCTACCCTTATAACCAACTTCAATAAGACAAATTACAATCAACTTAAATACTTGAGTAGTTTTCTAGGGTTTCAATTGCTCAATAAAATGAGTTTCATATTTTTAATATATTAATAACTAATAAATATTAAATTTCTGGGAGGTGGGAAAGAGAAGAGAAACCAGTGGCACCCTCATTAAGTTCCTTGTGGTGCAAATACCCTTAGTTACGCCACTGGAGATGAATTACTTCATACTTTTAAATTGAAATTGAATAATTTCCTAACCTAACCTAACTTATACATTCATGGAATGATTTCTTGGATTTTTTTATGGTTATAACAACTATAAATTAAAGTATTGTATAGATTCTAATTATATTTTGATTTTTTTACATAAAATTATTAGATTTAGTATTTAGAAATGCGTAAACTCTGCAGTGCCGTTACACGTCTGTGACGTCAGGTAACTAAGCATAATAGCGCGAAATTTGAAACAAAATCTGAAAAATACTTCCCTATTTCTTTGGTATTTTTTAAATACGTAAAATGCCATTATAGGTGAAAGGGCTACATTAATTTGTTAACGTTAATAATCACACAATAGTTTTAATTTTATAATATTTATAAGTTCCTTATTTGATGCTAATTGTGAAAGCTCAAAATTTTGTAATTGAATTTAAGTTTCTCCATAGTCCATATCCTCCCTTAATTTATTCCAAACAATAAAAAGTCGACGTACAATAGGGTGTAAGGGATATTTATTGAACGTAATAGTATATCATCGTTTCGGCTCACATACCAGGCTTCATCAGGGTTAAGTTTCGAAGTTATTGAGTTATACAAGAAATAAATAATGATGAAGATTCTTATGTAAGGCGAAACGTATACATACTTACAATAAATATACCCTATTACACCATCATTTTTTTAATTGAAGTTAAAACTTCTTTAGGCGCATTATGCGATTTTTAGTAAGGAATGAAAATATGGATTCGCGTCGTCGTCAACAGGCCGAGACCGCTCCAGAACTAGCACATCACCGGCGCCGGTTACTGCCAATCTTCTTTTTCGATAAACTCAGCACCTAACGACTGAGACTAGGTCTTAATTTAAAACAAGAGAGTTCGTGTGTACCCTGTTAAGACCATATTAATGTCTACAGACGTTAATTTATAGCTTGAATAGTGAATGATAACTAGTTAACACATTGTCGAAGCAATAGCTTCTTCAGCACGTCTTTTGCACATTGTTACGTGTTGTTCGATGGTAATGTGCTAATGGTTGGAAAGTAGTTTATGGTAGGTACAATAATTTGCTGCACTAACAATTGCTGGAAAATTACGATTTGGAAAATATGAATTATTTGCAATATTTTTTTCCCAGAATACGAAAATAATTAAGTACATGTTTTCAAAAAATCGTCATTTCACTTTGTGGATCCTTCTGAGTATGCGGGATACAAATTGCACCCCAAATGACATATGAGAGATTTATGAAACCCACAACGCGTTTTGAATAAAAAGTTCAGTCAATGTCCGAAAACAGCAATTTCGTACAATGCATACAAGCACTACACTACTGATTTTTTTTTAAATGTTAACCTTTGCCGGGGGAGTGATCTGCGTATACCTATATGTACGTCAATATTAATTCTGCCCTATGTTTACAGATTTTAAGATAATGTTCTGAACGTTGCAGATAATTTACAAATACTTAATATATGCAAATTGATACTATATTAATTAATCCTAAATCGATAATCAAGTGTTACCGATGCCACATCCTGTGGATATCCTCGTTCTGAAGAAAGCGCATAAGATTCGGTAATTAACACAAAAATCTCAATAAGGGCTGTTTAAGGGTAAAATAATTAAAGGTTTATAATACCCGTAATCAAAATGCTTTTACAGCTTAGAATTTAATTAAGATAATCACTGATATTATTTTGCGGAATGTTTAAGAAAAGCGGTTGTTAATAATTAATTAATAATTTATGGGAAAATAGCCTGAAATTTAATAAGTAGAGAAATATTTTTAGAGGTCATCTGTTTTACAGTGATTAATCCTTTTACACTCGGTTGATGTGATAAGATATGATGGTGATGTTTAACGTATTAAGAGAAAACACCCATCAATTTTTGTTTACAATTAAATATTAGGTGACACAAAATACTGATTATTGCCAAGTGAAAACGAGGGTATGTTGCACTGATATTTCTATAGATCTTCTTCATTCTGCTCTTGATAATCTACTAAACACTATTTTTTGTAAGGGATGAAATTGGAACTGCAGTTAAAGAAAAGGTGCATTGATCTGTCCACTAGTTTCTAATGAATAAGTGGACGCGTACACGGCTAAATGGATAGTTTAGTGGATCGGGGGCACTTTAAACAGCACTTTACCATTTTAAATAATCCTGAAGGCGTATAAATGTTGTAGATATTATTTTTCAGTACTTACAATAACTTCAGCCATTAATTTTTTTAGAACAAGCAAAGATAAAACATTTGAAAACGAAAATAATAATAATAATGCTCTAGACTTTAACCTTCTTATAATTTTAGTGTTATATTGGTTATTATCAAAGGTCATTTCAATTGCAAAAAAAATTGGCATGAGTATTAGATATAATTTAAAATAAATAAGTATTTTATGAATTAAATAAATATACAAATACGAAAAAAAAATAATAATTTCGTCTTATCTTTTCCTCACAGTTTTCGTGTTGGATGCTCAGATGTACGTATGAAGACAAGGGAAAAAAGATTTTTTAATGTAGAAAAAGGAAAATGTAATGAATTCTACTTACTGGTTTAGCACCGGTTTTATCCAGATTAATCCTATGACTACAAGGTAGTTATTAACAAAATAAAATTTGATGTCCACAAACACACTTTGGATGTTAATCTTATAGATTTTGAAGAAGTTTTGGGTAAAATCTTTTTTGTTTTGTTTACCTTGAGCGTTGGTCGGTTTTAAATGTATTTCTAATTCTATACGTATGTGCACATGCGAAAAAACTGGGAATAATTGCAACCAAATAGGAAAAAATATATTAAAACCTAGAGTACTTTTTGATAAAACTAATCTGCACATTTTATCTGCGTGATAAAAATACATATTTTTATCAGGAATTTCAGCTAGTTACATTCAAACAAAACTATCTTGCAAAAAAAAATGATATGGATGCAATTGGAGATAGACCCACTTGGAGATAAAATAAAAAGCGAAAAATAATTTTATGTAATTTCGATCACTTCAATCTTCAAACTTTATTTTATATATCGTTCATTTGCGGTTCAATTATCACTTAAGTAATTTTAATTAAAAAAAAAAAAACAAAAAAACGTTAAATTTTAAGTAGATATAGTAATCTTAATTATATTAAGGATAAATGTAGTAATTAAGTGGCTCGATATTTTTACTAACCACCGAAAAACATACCCCTATCTAGACGAACGGTGCACCCTTAAAAAATGACTTAACTCCTGACAAAAGTTTTCAGATTCCAGGAAATGAAAAAATTCATTAATATTTTTTATTCGAATTGTAGGTAATTTGTTATTAAGGAAAAAAAAAGAAAATAGTTTTGAAAATACTTTCATCTTATTTAATTTTGTCTTAAAATGATTACTAAAAGGTCACGTAAGTTCCCGAATAAGAAAGTTTCCAGATTAAAACTAAGTTAAATGGATTTATTACATCTTTGGGAATAAAAAACCTAAATAATATTTTCTTGTATGAATGGTAGATAATTTGTTATTAACAAAAAAGTTGGTAAATTAAAAAAAAAAGTCGAAAAAATATTTTGAAATTATCTTTATGAAGTTAAATGGTCAAAAATAACCACTTTTTGTCTTTTGGCATTTGTTTAAAAAGTGGACCCTTTTCTGTATCTTGTAATTAACTTCTAATAATTTTTTTTTACCTACAAATTAATAAAATAAGCGTAAGTTAATATTTTTGTACTTTAACTTCATTTTTTATTTTTTGTAAAATAATTAAATAAATTTTCATTGTCATTCTAAAATCTTCTATCGAAGAGTCGCTAATTTTAATCCTTGTCTTAACAGGTATGATATGTATAAGTGGCGATAATGAAAATTTATTTTATTACAAAAAATATATGGTTAAAAAATTTGTATAAACGGTCATTTAAAATTGCGGCATTTTATTTTTGTCCAGTAAATTCTTCTCCAAAAAAGAAACGAAACAATTGCAGGATGGAGGACTTTTTAATTTTTTTAAAATCGAGAACCTACATTTCGCCCTTAGGGATATAGGGCTTCTTCAAAGTTTGATTATTAAGTAGAGATATACCTAATTTTTAAGCGTAGGGGGAAAAAGCATTTATTTTAAACAAATTATCATTCGAATAAAAAAAACCGTTATGTAACGAAACAAATCGATTCCACTTGTCAACTTACTTTGAGAGGTTGAGTGAATTTTTGAATTATTATTTATTATAATGAGGGCATTATATCGTTTATCTGACAGCCCTAAATAAAATCATGTTACAACAAATATATGAATAATTAAAAAATATTTTAGTTATCTAATTCAAATTTCTTTTTATAAAATTAAATTTTGTTCAATTTATTTATTAAGTGCTTTCCAATCTCTAATGGATTGTTTTAGATTAGCAAGACCTACTGTCTCCTTTATTTAACGTTTGTTTTATTTTGTTTTTGTTTTCCAAGAAAACTGTACTTATTTTTTTTATTGGTTCTGATATCAGGATTCTATCATATTAATAAGTCAGACATTTAAGGATTATTGATAAATACCCACGTGATTGGTTAATATGGTTAATAACTCGCGTTTGTGGCTAGATTAAACAAAAATAAATAAAAATACTTTAGTAGCAGCACACTAATCGACTCGTTAGGCAATTTTAAGACATATTTTCCTTTTCAATTTTTCGATTCGATGCTTAATTAATGAGTAATTAATGATTAAACATTTAAATGGTTAGGTTAGGTTAGGTTCTCAGTTGCATAAGAAGTAGGCGAATAGTTGAAACACGCGTTTGCAGAATAGAGAGCGTGCCGAGATTGGTTAACCGTTTCTATCGTGTGCGTCTTCGTCTTCCTGCAACAATTGGAAGAAATACGCATGAGCAGAAAAGAGACAGAGAGAGAGAGAGAGAGAGCGTGCCGTGATTGTTTAACCGTTTTAATCTGTATGCGTTGTCTCTGTTGCATTAGAAGTAGGCAAACGCTTGCAACAATTGAAGCATGCGTTTGCAGAAAAGGGAGCGTCCTCTGGTTGGTTAATCAATTCAATTTTTAACAGTCATTTATTCGATAATTACGCATCGTATCGAAAACTAGAAAAGGAAAATATGTCTCAGAATTTCTCGAAGAATCGATTGGAGTTACTGTTAAATATTTATAAGTGACTGAAATACTGAAAACGACGTAATGTCAGCAGGTGTATATAAGTAAATGTCTATGGTTGAGTAGTTTTCCAGTTCGGTTTAATTTAAAGTTATCAGTTGTGTCTTTAATAAAACAGTAGAAGAACAAGTAATTAATTTAGTCGTCATCCCACGCGGCACATCATAAAAACAGCTTGTGGAATTTGTTTTCTTACTCGAACTTTGTTTAATTTCCATTCGATTGTTTTATCCGTTTCGAACACATACATAGGTGGCTATGGATCTATTCTGTATTTACGATATTTACCTCGAGTGGGCGTTCTAGCATCTAAGCTTTAATTGCGTAACAATAGATCATATAAATGCATTTGTAAAGCATTAAAAAGTTTTTGTTTTGTAATTTTTAAAGATAATTGGAATATTTTGTGGCGTGATTTGGATTTCATTGTGCTTGACAATCAAAGAGAGACGTAATGAGAACGAATATTTGCAATTAAATTACTTTATTTATCTTTATGACCGCCTTTTGGTGAAAATTAGTGCCTTATGATAAGTTATATCAACTACAGGGGACGTTCAAAAATTATTTGACCAATGTCATTGTACCAATGGAGGTTATAAGAGATTTTAATGTAATGTATAGAACGTGGGCCATATTGGGCATGGCCTCTCGCCAAAGAGATCACCAATTTTGACAGATTTATCTACGACCACTAAATGCAAAGATATTTGAAAATAATAATTTTATTACTTGTATCAATCGCAATCAATAAACGACCATAAATTCAGATTTAAAATTGAATTGTGTTAATTTGTTAAAAAGTTATTTTTTGAGGAAAACAATTTGTCACAATTTCTAATGCATTTTTTCGAAAGTAATTTTATTATTATATTTAAGTGTTGTTTTGCAACAAAAAGAAGCTTTTGTATTCTTAGAGGTCCTCATAAGACTTACTTTGCCTACTTCACGTTCAGATTTTGGTATTAGATACTTTTTTAGTACGCGCGTGGCTAAATGGACGGTTTATTGGTTCAGGAGCCGTTTAAAGAGCGAAATGAACTAAACAATATTTATACTGTTTAGAAACTTCACGTCACATAAAAGTAGTATGTACCTAAGTATTAATTTTGGTACGATTTAGTGCAACATAATTAGCATAAAAAGGAAACTGTTATATCTTAAATATTTAAATAAAAATATGATGCTATATCACATAGAAATTTAAGGAATTTTTTTAGATTTACTCAAAATTGTGTAAACGATGACAACAGTCACTTTTATTATGTAAATCTACCCAGGTAGTTATCGAATAATTTACTTTTATTACTTTTATAATACACTTCTGATTAGAAAAATCTTTCTAATAGTACTTAATTAAAAAGTAGATACAAATTTAGCAATCTGTGACGGATTTGCAGTGGGAGAAGGGGTTCAGATCTGGGCATACCCCTTCTTTTTGGAATCAGAAAACCCAAATTTAGATACGTCCAAAAGATTGGGTAGGAAGAGCCTCAGACTGCGAAAGGAGGCATTGAAATTTTGAGTTACGCCACTGATCATGCTTTTAAACTTATTGACCAAATCGAACTTGCAACCTGTTTAACAGATGACTAAATAAGAAGGAATCAAGGAATAAGCAGTTGTGGTCATTTATTCTTAATTTTTATAATTCATAAGTTTGACGAGGTCCTTATAAAGGACGTCAATTAATTTGTTGGTTAGAAATTTATCGTAATCATAATGCATGGAGCAATTTTGGTTCACGATTAGTCAATGATTCATCGGAATTATCTATGGAACTTACATTTGATCATCGAGCTATTTGACTTAAAATTTTACTATTAGAGAACGTCAACGACGACACGAATCTCCTTATTGTCATATTCTGAGCTAATCTTCGTATTTTCATTTCATTATTAGATGAACTATTTGCAAAAACTGATCTACTGCAGATCTTCCTCTGCCTCCCTTTACTTCTGTATCTGTCCCTAATATGAATCATTTATGTCTCAGAAAGTGCCCTTTCTGACTGCCACCATTTGTTTTCCCTCACTTTGTAAAAATTTTGGTTACTCTTACGATTAGAATTTTTTTTTTTTCTTTTAATTTATGCACCTACTGTGACCGCTTTAGTAACAAACGTGCCCTGCTTGTGACATTGTAGGTAAGACTGTTAATATTGTGGTTTATCTCAACTTTTGGTGACGTGAATATTCCAAATTTTACAAGAAATGAAAATCTGGAAAGGGAAACGTTAAAAGTAACAATAAAAAGGTGTTAAATTGTCAGTTTATAAATGGGGTGATAATTCGGGTGTTTTTCTCGTAATTGTTAGTTAGAGTACGATAATAATGACGATGAAAATGAAAATGAAAATAATAATAATAATAATAACGAGTACGAACTCGTCTTGTTGGTGGCACCATTCGTGGCAAATGCAATAAGAAAAAATATTCGCCTTGAAGCACGAAGGTCGCTAGTTTACCACAGCACAAAGAGCTAGTAGGTTCAGGGTTCTACTGTTATTTTAAAAACAATACGTAAATAAGATTGCTAATTGAACGTCTGGCCGAATGGGTGAATATTATTATAAAAAGAGGAAAAAATACAAACAAATGTCCTTCATCTTGAACGTCTATGTCTGCGAACTATATTTTTTTAAAGAACGTTCCGCTACATCCCAAGTAACTACTCAAATCAATGAAAATCGCATCGCGATACCTAGTTATTGTGATTATTGAAAATAATATTAAACATGTAAGTCAATTATACATACATATATGTTTTTATTTATTTATTTAAAATAATTCAATAATTTTTAATACATAATAACAATTTTCAATTAAGTATTATTTAAGAAAAAAACGTATTGAAACAATCATCTACTACCCTGACATTCATTGATGTTGATTGATCGATTTATCAATTTTTGAAAGCATTTCTTACCCCCCTAAGGAAATTTACAAATATTAATTCCTTGTCTGTAAGAAACCTTCATAAAAAATTACATGTTCCCAGAGCTACTATTTCATCCCCTTAAAGACTGAACATCCGAAAACATTTTATGTGTCAATTCTGTCACTGTATAAGAATTTTTTATTAAAAAAATTGAGATCCTATAATGGATTTAAAATATGCGTTTGTATTAAACTTTTAACCCCTGTTTCGCCCCCTATTTTGATGGTGGATAATACCGTTATATAAAGCATTTTCTATTTGATCGATACTTCAACATTTTCATCCTTTTTAGGGGTTGAATTATAAAATATTTAAACTTTGACTTTTAAGACCAAAGGAACTTTCAGATAAATATAATTTCAACCCCCGTTTTCGGTAAAAGAAGTTACAAATTGCTTCGATTTTTAAATTTACAATTACTAATTTAATAATTATGTACTTAAATGAAAAATCAAAAGTTTTTTTAGGAGATGTATTATTTTTTTAAAGAATACTATTAGTAATGGTAATGGCTATAAAAAAGAATATAAACATTGCTTTCATGTTTTTTTTTTGATTCGTCGTCTTCTCGTTTTAATTATTTTACTTGGAAGGAAGTTAATTAAAGAAACACAAATAACAAAAAAAGATTGACATAGGTGTTTATGCAGATTCACTTGTTTACGAATATTACGATTTGAAATTAGAAATGGGTTATTACTGGGTTCAAGGTGGCAAATATAAATAATAAAATATTCATAGAGCAAAAAGACTTATCTATAAACAACACAACAAATTTTTACTTTGAATGTGAAAATTTGTCGTGGTATTTAGGGGTGAGTCTCTTAGAATTCATGGCGCGTTAGTGTCGAAAGAAATTTTTATAAAAAAATTTGTATTTTGTAAGTGTAATTGTTAAAATGTTTCCATATTTATCAAAATATAACTAAGGAATTCAGACTATTCAGAAACTGCGAAATTTAGAGTTGATATTGTTTCTATATTTTTTTGCATTAAATTAAGATTTGAGAGAAATATTTTTAAAGGTCATTTGTTTTACAGTGACTAACTTTCACAACGCAATAAGAAAAACCATTGGTCAACTTTTGTTTATAATAATTTCTAATTTTATCACTTCACAAACGATTTGATAAGCACGTTTCTAATACTAACGGGGCTAAATGGACCGTTTCTCGCATCAGGAGCCACTTAAAACTATAAGCTATATAAGCAAGTTTCTTTACAATTTTCTGAAAATTGGGCTTGGAAAATTTTATATAAATATAAAAACAAGTTTTGTTTAAGTAATATTTACAATTGTCGTTTATAAGAATAAAAAAAAAAACAATGATTTATAATAATTTTCTTGTTTTATTTGTTCTGAATAATCTATAAATTTGATAATCTCATCTGGACAAAAAAAAAATTTTTATCAAATTTCCTTGTACCAAAGTCAGCCATTCTAATATAAACGATAACACTGATAATGGCCATCATCCTCATTAAAAAAATAATTATGTATTGCGAATTAGATTAGATAAGAAAATGTATTTGGGTGCCTCATGTGGTATAAAAATCAATCACTCATCTTACTAACGTTGTCTAATAAAAAAAAATATATAGATGCATTCACGATTACTCTGTAACTAATAGTTTTTTATGGTTGTTCGAAATGATAGTGCTTTTGTTCTATAGTACTATTTGTTATTAGAAATTATCAAGCGTTTAATATTTTTGAGTTAATTACGGTAATTATTATTAATTAATCTTTTTTTTTTTTAAATATATACCAAAATTTTATTATAGGTACCAAGTTTCTTTTTTAAAAAAATCATTAGATGAAACAATGCCTATTTCAAAAACAAAAGAGCACATCTTTACTAAACGCAATAATTAAGAATTGTTTTAAACAAATAATTTAAGACGAGAATAAAAAATAAAGCGTGATTATACGGTACATTGCAATTTAACAGTCTTGTATTGTTAAATTGATAAAGAATTGTGCTGTGGCTTTAAATGGCTAAATTATAATTTGTTCTAGTTGAGATGCATTATGTTTATAAAATTTTCAAAGAATACAAAAGAAAAAATGGAAATGGTGGCGTATAATGTGCAATTTCTATTATTCAAAATGCGTATGTGAAACGCCATTATTCTTTTAAAAAATTATTTTAAATCAACCCGTAGCAATTTTCCTTCTGGTTAGGAAAATTGAAAACGTGAGCCGCAAAAAAAAGTCGTACTATATGCACATATTTGCAAAAAATATTATTCATTAAGTAGATACTTTAATTCAAAATGAGAAAATAAGATTATGGATATTTTTCTAATTTTTTTTTTTAAATTTTATAATTATATTATTTATGCTCTACTTGTTATTACGACGATAACATTAATTTTTTTGGGTAGATAAATGTTAGATTATTATTTTAGATATTTTTTTTAATAAAATAAGATACCAATTATTGATTAGTTACTTGTTGAACGAATAATTAAAAGAAAACTCACTTGAAAACTCGTAACGGAAGTTAAAAAAAATAGGAGACACGTTGCGTTTGATGTTTAAATCCAAAAATAATTAAATCTGCGACAATCGGTGGCCGTCATCTCCAAAAAGGGGCACCAGGAGGTCCTGCTGCAGGATCAGCAAACGTTTAGTAGAAGGAGGTAGGTAAGCAGCGAAGATGGTGCACCACACTCTGCACTACTAACGTCTAACCCGTAGATAGTCTAGTAATACTCTAAACATCACAATTCAGTTGACTCCCAAAAGGCCAAAGTTGTAGGACCACTTTTTATTGGGCTTGCAAATTTTCATAGGTACCAACGTATATGTATGTATGTATGTAGTAGTTGGATGGTACCTTGCAGGGGAAAGGGGTGGTAACCTACATGCTTATACCCCCCTTCAGAAAAGCATTGAAGCTTGCAGTACAGTTACGCGGATCAAGATTTGCAAGTTACTGCATCCAAAAATTTTAAGGAACCAATTTACTCCACGTCCGAATACAATCGTCCTTCTCGCTCTGGCCCACGGGCTTTCGCGGCCGGATTTTACCCACTCGGCGACGACATCGATGTCCGTACGTGCGTATTTGTTAGTCCTGCTGCTGCTGATGATGAAAAAGCAGGAACCAGAACGCCGACAGTACCACCGCGACCCGACCCAGTCGAACGCTAATCTTTCTACAGTACGAATACTTATACTTATGCCGGCGTGTACGTACGTCCTAAGGATAACACGAACACTATCACAAAAATGTGACTTTCATATACTAGGTACCTACAATATATTTGATTCAGACTTTTGTACATTGAAAATTGAATTTTTATTTGACGAAGGGCAACGGACGATTGCACGCAATGGTCAGAAAAAATTTCAGGTAGTCTATAATTACAGGACAATTGCAGGCACGGTCATTGTAATTCATAATTGCATAAAGTAATACATACTTATCTGGAATAGAAATGACGATATTCTAAACAAATCATTTTATTTTTTACAAAGTACCTAATGCCCCTGAAAAGATAACCAAATAAATTTGCAAACTTATTGAACATAATCTTAAGGAAATCATTTCTCCCAATGCAATTATTTATGCATATAACCTAACCTAACCTAATGAAGTTACGTTGCGTCCGAAGAAATGGGTTGTGCTTCGAAAATTTCTTACATTATTTAGGGATGGAACAGGTGTCCGCTTTGTGAAATTTTTTTGTGGTATTTAGGGGTGAAACACTTGTCCACGTTGTGAAAACTCGTTGTGGTATTTAGGGGTAAACCAAGCATCTATGTTGCGAAAATTTCTTATATTATTTAGGGATGGAACAGGTGTCCGCTTTGTGAAAATTTTTCGTGGTATTTAGGGGTGAAACACTTGTCCACGTTGTGAAGATTCGTTGTGGTATTTAGGGGTAAACCAAGCATCTGTGTTGCGAAAATTTCTTATATTATTTAGGGATGGAACAGGTGTCCGCTTTGTGAAAATTTTTCGTGGTATTTAGGGGTGAAACACTTGTCCACGTTGTGAAGACTCGTTGTGGTATTTAGGGGTAAACCAAGCATCTGTGTTGCGAAAATTTCTTATATTATTTAGGGATGGAACAGGTGTCCGCTTTGTGAAAATTTTTCGTGGTATTTAGGGGTGAAACACTTGTCCACGTTGTGAAGACTCGTTGTGGTATTTAGGGGTAAACCAAGCATCTGTGTTGCGAAAATTTCTTATATTATTTAGGGATGGAACAGGTGTCCGCTTTGTGAAAATTTTTCGTGGTATTTAGGGGTGAAACACTTGTCCACGTTGTGAAGACTCGTTGTGGTATTTAGGGGTAAACCAAGCATCTATGTTGCGAAAATTTCTTATATTATTTAGGGATGGAACAGGTGTCCGCTTTGTGAAAATTTTTCGTGGTATTTAGGGGTGAAACACTTGTCCACGTTGTGAAGACTCGTTGTGGTATTTAGGGGTAAACCAAGCATCTGTGTTGCGAAAATTTCTTATATTATTTAGGGATGGAACAGGTGTCCGCTTTGTGAAAATTTTTCGTGGTATTTAGGGGTGAAACACTTGTCCACGTTGTGAAAACTCGTTGTGGTATTTAGGGGTAAACCAAGTAACCGTGTTGTGAAGCTTTTTTATGTTATTTGGGGGTGAAACTTTAGGGGTCTGCGAAAACTAGATATAGTGTTTCCTATAATCTTTAATGTTGGGGGTTGGACGTAAAATAATTTAACAAAAAAAGTAGCAAGAAATTGTTACTTCTGTCTATTGGTTATACAATGTTATATTAACTTTTTTTGAATTTACTGATCTGTACATGCTTAATTTTTGACCTTTATGACGTCTATGTAAAAATTTTATCATTAAATAAATTAGTTGGACGAACCTAAAAGGTCATAAATTAAACTTATTTTAGAAACTAGAGATTAACAAATTAAAATAAAGCTTAATGTACCTAATTTTGAATGACCAAGAAAAGATAGCAATTTCTGATTCTGCTCTACTAAATTCATGTTGATTTAACTTCAAAAAAACCAAATTAAAAACTATAAGTTGACTAGAGTAAGTGGTTGATTTCTTATTAAACATTATAATTATTATAAAAAATATATATAAATTTATGTTTAGCTTACAGAAATTCATATAAGTACATCAAACTTCAACTTAATCAGTTCAAAAGATTCGGAGCAAATTGATCACAACTGACAGACATAGAGACACCCTATAAGGGTTATTATTTTTTTTATAATTTTAATTGATGGATAGACCTATGATCCTGGAATGTTCTTTGGCGTATCTTCCAAGTCTGAGGGCTAACTTTCTGCTGTAATTTTCGAAGCCAGTGACGTATTTAATGCCTTCCGATTATGACTTACTCTTAATTTTCAAAATATCTAATAAAGTTGTCAATTTTTACTCCCTGCTGTGATCCAAGAAACTCCATTCTACCACCCTACCTACCTACTTATTAGGTTATTAATCTTAAAGGGATTAGGTACGTGGAAATCCCAGATTCCGGAATGAGTAATAGGTAAATATAACATAATAATTGTAAATAGAATAGCAAATAGGTTTATTACCCTTCATTATAATAATTTTGAAAATTTTGTAGTGACATTTAGACTATTGAGTATTAGGAAGTCAACCCTAAATATAAAACTAAGAAATATACAGGGATGAAATAAAAACGAAAGTCCGTTTGTAGACCTAGAGCAGCGCACTTTTTTTTTTGTTCTCTCTTTTTATTATTTTTTTGTGTGAATTAAAGCCTGTTTCGACACCCAAAATGGCGTCCTCAGTTACATACTGTCTAACAGAATTTTAAAAGTCACAAAATGCACCTAACGCGTTGCGCAATATTAGAAGACTCTACAAAGCGAATTCGGATCGTCTCTTTGACCTATTGGACGCCCTGATGGGCACTTGAAAAAACGCCCTTAAATGTTACTTACAATTAATGAGCAATATTTGAATTAAAAACCAGTCAAATAGATCTTGAGAGAACAGAAAGGTCAATTTTCAGCGAAGGTTTAAGAAGTTTTTTAAGTTTTAATGTAAAAGAAACTCTACGTCTAATTTCTTCTCTCCCTTATTAAATATAGCTAAGTAAAATGGTGATCACGTTTTTGATGGAAACTTTATAAGAAAATAAATTTTTAAAGATGTTTATGAACCTCACAGACTTCAAAGATCGACTTAAGTTCTTGATGGACTCTTTTAATTTTACCAAGGACTTTTTGTCAGTAAAGAAGGGTGGTTTGGTCAAGATAAAAGGATACATGAAATTCAAAAGACACATACAAGTATAATCCAGCCCTGCCATTTCAACCACCTATTCGAAATCCAAGGGGTCTCCTGAGGAATTATTGTTATCTAAAAATTCCTATGAAAACGAGGAAACTATTTGGCAAATACTTGGATGATGTGCCATTGCTTCCTTGAAGAGACAAAATGTCCTAATCAATGAAGGGGAGTTTCAAGAAAAACTTGAAGGAGGGTAATCAAGAAATACAGTGCAATGAAGTGATCATAACAGATGAAGCTGAAAGGGTTAAAATATTTCAAACGGTTTTATCTTAAGTACTGTGATATATTTAGAAGTAGTTTAATCTAATTATTACTTGTTGGAGATTAATTGAAAGTAAAATGTGGCTTTTGGGGTAATCTATTACAGTGGTTGTGTTTGGGCATAAGAACAAATAGTAATCTGCAAATAAATTCGGATGTTTAAAAAAAAAAGGATGCAAAATGATATTAAAGTAGAAATGAGGAATAAGAGGAGAAGTCTAAATTGAGGAAGTTGAATTTCGGGGAGAAACTTCAATTTCCCGTGCAGCGGCAGATTTCTCGCTCTAAAAAAGTCGTCTAAGTATTAGTGATGGAGAAGGAAAAGGGGGATAAAACTAGGCCCGCCTACAGAATTAACAAAACTGAAGAACAGTTGGAGAATATCTGCATCGATTTCCCAGCTCGTCACGGTGGTATAATAATAAGAATAAGAATTTCTCCGGCAGTGGCAGCAGAAGCACCAGCATTAAGCAGCCCTCCAAAGTCGCATCTAAACGACTAGCTCTATCGATTTTGCGTAACTAAGATGTTCTGCCCTACGATATTAAAGTTTTTAAACTAAGGGTTGACGATTCAAGGGAAACCGGAACGAAAGAGTCAGCCGTTCTACTTCATCACCGGCAAACTCATAGAACTCAAGACATAGAACGTGAAAACGGAAAACTAGAACGAAAGATGCGGTTGAATATATCTGCTAAACAAATGGACCATATTATGTTATTTTGTTAAACATTTGCTATAAGTATTTGAAATTCTGCATACGTGGATTGAAAAAAAACTTCAAGTCAGGTCAGAAATTGGTCATAATTGGTCATTTGGTCTCATTATTAGTTGGTCAGAGATGATGAACTTGTAAAAGAAAATTTAATTTTTTTTATACATTTCAAGTATCAATCAGTTTCTAAATAATTTAGTAAAAAACTATATTTAGTACGTCAAAAATTGGTCACAATTAGTCATTTGGTCTCATTATTAGTTGGTCAGAGGTAATGAACTTGTAAAAGAAAATTTAAAATATTCGATGCATTTCAAGTTTGAATCAATTTCTAAATAATTTAGTAAAAAACTATATTTAGTAGGTCACAAATTGGTCATTTGGTCTCATTAGTAGGTTAGAGATAATGAACTTGTAAAAGAAAATTTAAAATTTTCGATGCATTCTAAATTTCAATCAATTTCTAATGAAGACTTTCTTTGATTGTATAATTTCTAAAGAATAAATCGATATTTAGTAGGTTAAAAATTGGTCATATTTGGCCATTTGGTCCCATTAGTTGGTCAGAGATAATAAACTTGCAGAAGAATCGTAAATTTTTCAAGGTTATTCGATCCGATTCAAGTAAAAATAATTTTTTTTTTGTAGTAATGTATTAGGTCTAAGATGCTGGTGATTTGTCAGCTAGAATACAGAAAATTTGATCATGCATAGAAATTAAAAGTGGCCTTTTGCTAGGATAATGCATTCAAACCTTCAATTAATATTTAGGGCCATCAACTAAACTCTAAAGAATTTCGTAATAAACGACATTTGGTAGTCAAAAATTGGTCATAATTGGTCAGTTGGTCGCATTAGTTGGTCATAGATAAGGAACTTGTAGAATAAATTTTAAAATTTTCAAGTTTATTGGATACTTTTGACACCCTATTTCGTGTGAAATTAAAATAATTTTATAATCTATAAAGTTTAAGATACTAATAATTGGTCAGTTAAAATAAATCATAAATAATTGGTCGTGAATAACGTAAACGCAAAGCTTCGATTAACGTATGAGGACATCAACTAAACTATAAAGAATATCCTAAAAAACGACATTTGATCGGTCATAAATTGGTCATAATTGGTCAGTGTGTCCCTTTAGATGGTCAGAGATAAGGAATTTATAGGAGAAATTTTAAAATTTTCAAGGTTTTCTGATACATTTCAAATGGAACTAAAAATTTTTGGTAATAATCTATATATAGTTTAAGATGCTCCAGATTGGTCATCTAAAAAATATTTTATTTAAACTTTCAATTAATGTAGGAGGTTATTAACCAAACTTTAAAGAATTTCGTAAAGGATGACATTTAAAAAGTCAGAAATTGGTCATAATTAATCAGTTACTCCTATTATTTGGTCAGAGTCAAAAAATTGTAGAAGCAATTTAAAACTTTTTGAGGTTATTCGATACTTTTGACACCCCATTTCTTGTGAAATTAGAAGAATTTCATGATAATCTGTAAAGTTTAAAATACCTACTGATAATTGGTCAGCTAAAATAAATAATTGGTCGGGAGTAATGTAAATGCAAAGCTTCGATTAATGTATCAGGATGTCAACCAAATTCTAAATTATTTTGTAAAAGAAGTGGTCTAATTGGTCAGAAATTGGTCATAATCGGTCAGTACCTCCCGTTTGCTTTGATTTCTTTATCTTTTTCTCTACTCAAACACTAAAATGGCAACTGTAGGTCACACAAAAGCATTACCTAGAATACAATTTTCCCATTTCCTGTTCCCCTTTTCTGGAATAGTCTCACAAACTGAGAGCTAGTATGTTACTCACAGGCTATACGTCAATAATAATTAATTTAACTAAAATTGAGAGGTTTGAAAATTTTAGGAAGCAAATTCTACCTAATTTTTAGTGTTTCATGAGTCTGGATGGAAAAACGAAACTCGTGTGTTTTTCGGCGAATTTTCTACAAGAAAAATGGACTGATTATGTTGATGTTGGTACACATATGAAGTTGTGTAACCCAAGTACGTAAATGAAGCTTAAATGTAGGAGGTAAATTCTTTTGGAGGGAAAATTAAAAAAAAAGTTTTCCAAACTATACCATGTGACATATCAAATGAAAGGGTTTGCTGTGAGGGTCTCAAATATATATTCTGTTATAATTTTAAATTAGTTACAATATAAATGAACAAAATTATTTAATAAAGTAGATTAAAATTAATCATTTCTTCCTTTTTATCTCAGAAACTACTGTGCCTAGATTTTTTAAAAAAAAGCAAAAAATAAGAGAATCCAAAAGGTCATAAAATAAAAGGTAAAATCTATCAATATTAGTAGATTATTTCAAATTAAAAAAAGAAAACGCTAATTTAAAACCTTGCACTAGTTGGATCCATAAATTTAATTAGCAATGTCGCTACAGCAAATTATTTGAACCATTTGAATTGTTTGCATGCCGAATGAATGCGCAACATATTTAAAACGACAAACACATTGTGTAACTTTTAGTGCATATTCCAGATGTTAATAAAATATTGAGGCTATTATAGTAAATGTTTCTTTTTTACGAAGGTGATATAATATTTTTCTTTTTGTATTTCTTAGGTTAGTTTTCTTCTTTTCACTTGCTCTGAATAAAGTGGAGCATAAACGATTATGTTTATCTATAGAATTTGGTATTTAAACAACAACTAGTAACTTTTCCTAATTAATAAAATTTTGTTGAAATAGCTTAAGTCCCATTTATTAACTTTCGGAAATATTTTTATTCTTGTTGTGCCATGAATTAAAAACAAGTTGATCACACTGTATATGAGAGGCCATTAGAAATTAATTTCCACGCCAACTTTGTTTTGCCGTTGGTGAGCTTTGAACTGTTGAGCTTTTGGCGCACCTACCCACCACGTTAGTAAGTGAAATATTCCGCGTGTGTTACAAAAGCGTGACTAACCAACTAGAGTGTGTGTACGTTTACCTTTACCTTAACCTATTGTAAAGTCTCAGTGGCTATGGTGCGGTGACAAGAGAAAAACGTTATATTAATTGACCTTGAAAATCTTCGTTTTCAGACAAAGTCGAACTAGTGGCGGTGTTCAGATCCTCCACTACACATAGGTACCTACTCATAATTCGTTTGCTTATTCTCCCCTAGCGCGAATTCTTCTTTTGTCAAACGGCTCGTCAGCTCTTTTACAAATGTGCCCATTATTCGCATGTCCCCCTTTGGTCTTCTAAATTTATTTGCAAGCAACCGGTTTTGTCTATGCACTTTTTTCTCGAAAGATTTTCGCATAGTGCGCGCTCCGTTCACCGCCGTACGCTGAATAGCGCCGCACCGCGCCGCGCCGCGCCGTCCGCGACCGCTCATTTCTATCTAGCGTAATCTCCCCGTCCGGCGCGGCGACTTCTTTCTTTTTCTTTCTTTCGTATGAGATTTGTTTCGCAAAATTTACCCTTAGAAAACGGGTGACCTTGGCCAAGGGGTATCCGCAATTAATTTCGAACGAACATGGCTAGGGTGACCTCCTGACCCTGAAGTAGTGACCGTTTGTCGTTATTCTCATCCACAATGTGACATTACATTTCTTGTTACTATTTACTATATGAATGTTAATTTGGCGCAGTGGCGTTTTTAAAAAAATAACCCAGAAAAATGTCTAATTAATAAATTAAATAACCGTAAACAATTTCATTATTGAATTTTTTACTTTCTTTGGTTATCTCAAAATTGTGTTAGTCAAATAATCAAAATGTGTTCACAGCGAACGATTTATAAGCGTCCCTTTTTTTCTTCTTCTCTGATTCGCATGTCAGAAACTGATTATTTTCTGTTACATAATTGTTCACAAATGAAGTGTATTAATGGCTACTTGGTAGTTGAACTGTGTCGAACTATGTCGAAGTGAGGCGGAGATTCATTACCGTATCGTTATCGATATAGTGTTAAATTTCCGCCTAACTTCGGCAGAGTTCGGTAGCGTTATGTTCTCATTATCGAGTCAGTATGCAGTAATTATTATTGGTCAAAAGAGACGATGAGTGCGACTTATTAAAAAAATTATTACCTAATTAAGATAGATTTAAAATCAATCCTGTGGTTAAATTGGTCGGTTTTGGCAAAGAAAATGCATTTTCCGACTTGATAGAACAAAATTGGTTTAGTTGTCATGGGCTTAATTTTTGAAAAATTGTTTTTAAGAAAAATCGCATGGCGCTGTGCCAACTGAGATATACAGGGTTTTTCGTTATTCGGTCATATAGAAAATGATCCATAAATTTATTTTGTAGAATATTAGTTCTGTAAAAAAAATTTTAAGGTACTTTTTAAGAAAAACCCAGTGGCGTGCTGAGATTTCTTCTATCATCATCAGTTTCATTAGAAATAAATCAAATAAACTTAATTTTTTTATAAATGAAATCATAGTTGTCTTCTCTGTCTACGTGGTTTTTTGTATTCCGATTGCAATTTGTTGAAAATTTGATACAATTCTTTTAAACCTCAAATCGCAGCACACTGCCTTCATTAAGATGATACGCATGGATTGTAGATTTTCACAAAAAGTATAAATAAAGCTATACGGTAATCTTATATAAATAGACGCCAAATTCAAAGAGGAATTCGAATATTTAGTCAAAAATGGGACATTCCATTTAAAAAAATTAGCTTATGACCCTTTGAAGTTGGTCAATTTTGACCACTAAATTTGTACACCCTGTACATTTTATTATAAAGCTTACATTGTTTTTCGATAATGTAAATATTATAAATAATTGGTAGGAGTTTTAAAGTAAAATATCAAAAATATTATTGAAGTACGTTTTTTTTAAACGTTCATGTGTAAATGTCAAAAAATTTAAAAAAGACTAAATAACCCAAAATCCATCAATATTTTCGGGGTAGTGCTTCCTACATAATATGCATAAAATCATATTTTCTATCGCAAAATGTAAAAAAAGTATGTCATTCCATTTAAAATAACAAAGTTGGTTTCTACTTCCGGTATAACCGGATGTTAATCGAACTTGAAAATACTTTCAAAAGAAGCGGCATAAACAATCACAACATGAGCCCAAGTTTCACAATTGAATTCATTCTGCTTATTAATATACTTACTTCTAATATCCCATCAATTTGAGAAACCCTGTATATCAAATCCCCATTTCAAACCTTTAGGAGCGTTAGGTCGTATGACATAATAAATGATTGGAGGTATACTTTCATAATCTTCAAACCTTACTAGAAGAGTTAAAAGAATACCTTTTTTGGAATATTTCTTAATGTACCTGAACATCACTCTCACCCCATCTAACCTGTTTTGTCCACAATCTAACTATAAGATACCATAATGGTGTGCAATATTTTACGTCTCTAGTCTCAGGAGAGGAGACTTCGTGTTGATCAATATATCAATTTCTCACCCCAAGAATGACTGAAATTTGAAAATAAAAAAATTTGGAATAAAATTTTTAAGGGCAGTGTTTTATAGTCTATAAATTCCTCATTTCCAGAATTGAAGACTTCGGCTCATAAATAAAAATAAGGAAAACTGAATAGATTTAAAAATATATATTCTACCAGTGTTTATGTAATCATAAGAAGGGAGAATAAGAGCTTTGATTACTTTTGATGACAAGGAGAAAGGGGTTAAAAATTACTAAAATTCTGCTTTCGTAATACTTGAATGTACTTTTAGCATTTTATTTAATAGAATTGAATTAAAAAAAATCTTTTTGTATGTGGTATCGTTGGAAAGATCTTAAAAAGTAAATTAATAGTATTTTTTTTATTTTGAAGTTTAGTTTTTTAATATGAAACTCCAAAATTAGGCCAATGGCAACTTTTTGTAGAAACTATGATTTGTTTTTTTATTAATAAATTCTTAATGACCGTAATTTATTTTGTGATGACTTGAATTCTAATCAATTTCGTGGTTGCTCCTGAGCTGCCCGTATTCCTCTCCTGCGAGCAATATCCCAAAGGGGATCGGTTTATTACGTTTCCTTGTAAAAATGAAAGATCTTCCTTCGATTCAGCTTTTAATTATAATTTTCAGCAAAAATCCATTAAATAATTACAATCCTACTGGCTGTCATTCGCGATTTTGTACATGTGGAATTGGGATATACAGGGTTTTTCAAGTTGATGGGTTATTAAAAGTATGTGAATTAGTAGAATCAATTCAATTCTGAAACTTGGGTTTATCTCCTGAATATTTATGCCGCTTCTTTTAAAAACATTCGGTTAACATCCGGTTATACCGGAAGTCGATACCAATTTTGTTATTTTAAATGGAACGATGCACTTTTTTTTACATTTTTCGATACAAAATATGATTTCATGCAAAAAAGTCGAAAGAAACCAAATAACTCATAATACATCAATATTTTCGTTGTAGTGCTTCCTACAAAATATGTATGGAATCATATTTTCTATCGAAAATAGTAAAAAGTATGCCATTCCATTTAAAATAACAAAGTTGGTGTCTACTTCCGGTATAACCGGATGTTAATCGAACTTGAAAATACTTTCAAAAGAAGCGGCATAAACAATCACAACATGAGCCCAAGTTTCATAAATGAATTCATTCTATTAATCCATATTGGATACTTCTAATAGCCCATCAACTTGAAAAACCCTGTATATTATTCACTACGATTATAATATAATTAATATATATGTACAATTATAAAGAAAAGGCATTTAATATTTTCCCCATTTTTGAAATTAAGTATCCACAATATTATATCATTTTAATAATTACCTATAGAATATATTTCATAATTTTAATATTGTATAAAATACAAAAAAGCTATGTATTTCAATTTGCATATAAGGTAACGCCTTTCAGTTTTGCCCATTAAGAATTTTTCAAAAATCGAGCCTATGACGTCTATAAGTCTATTTTTCTCTATCAAGTTGGGAAATTCGTTTTCCCAGTCAACATAAGCCACATTGGACCACTTTGTACGTGCGATAATATTTCCTTTATGGTTAATATTTGTGCGCCGCCACTACTTTATGATATCATATTTGATTTTACGTTTCCAAAGCAAGAAAACTTTATAATAAGGATTCGTTTACAGTTAAATTATTTCAATTTAAATTATTGAAAAGAGACGGAATGAAATAAAAAGAAAAAAAACATGTCAGGCGCTTCCGTCATTAATTAGATACAATAAATTTGATAGAAAATTGCTATTAAGAAATAGTAATTGATTTTTTTTGGATTGTGGTTTATTTGATTGGCTGGGTCCAACCGGTATAACTAAATGTTATTATCTCTGATTCATAAGTGGGAGGATTTCTGAAAATATGTAAATAGAATCATCCCACTCGTTGCACGGGAAATAGTATTTTCTTTTGATTGTTATGGATTTGTGATTAATCAGATTATACGTGAAAAACAGAGGCTGCGACGGATTTTTGCCGCCTATTGTTATTTTAGCGCTATCAAAATTCTATCGTTTTTTATGAGTACGATGTAGAATTGCGAAACGTGGATCTTGGGTGGCATTGTGAACTACTGTTTTGGCAAATTTTCTATTTAACAAAATTAACAATTCACAATTAGCAATTTATTTTAAAATTATAAAAAAAGTATATTTGAAATCCTCAGCTTGATATTTTAACATATAGTTAGACATGACTTGAAAATCAAGCTCTTCAAAAATTACACACTTGGCTTAGCTTGATTTCAAATGGTTAATAAATTCTTAACCTCTGAAAATAAATAAATTCTAAAATTCAATAGGCATAAATTTTCGATTTTAAAAATTAGCTATATTAAAAAAAAACCCTATTTGTCCTAAGAAAATACTATTTAATTTGATAATTATGAATAATATTATAATCAATACTTGGCTTGAGTTTGACTTGATTTCAAGTCAAGTCAAGTCAAGTCAAGTCAAGTCAAGTCAAGTCAAGTCAAGTCAAGTCAAGTCAAGTCAAGTCAAGTCAAGTCAAGTCAAGTCAAGTCAAGTCAAGTCGACCAGTCGACCAGTCGACCAGTCGACCAGTCGACCAGTCGACCAGTCGACGAGTCGAGTCAAGCAGCTCGAATATCCATTTATCCTTAACATTTTTCATATTTTCAAAAAACGTTAAGCATGTGAAGTTTTATAGAACCATAGTTTCCATTTTAAGTTTTATTTATTTCTGCTAAAATTTACGATTGCAGAAAGAAAACTGAGTACGCCACTGGATTATTCTTAACAATACGCTTTTAAAAATGTGTTTTCAGAATTTTAATTACGTTATGGTAGGCATTTTTCAATATGGTTAGAGAGTTACACCTTGACTCAATGTTCAAGATACTTGACTTAACTTGAAGTGTTTTAAAAATCAAGCTATTTGATTTTGAAAATAATCATGAGCTTTGCGTTGATAATGTTCACTTTTCCAAGGGTGAACTTAACTTTAAGTGTTTATTGAAATTGGAGGTGAGTCTTTTTTAGAAATCAATTTACTTAAAGAGGTATAAATTTTAACTTAATCACTCTGAGCTGTGACAGACGGACAGATAGACAGACGAGTGGTCCAATAGGGGTACCGCTTTGCGATTCGGACGTACGAAACTCTAAAAATGGTGGATTGTTTTGGATGCTAAGGATAATGACATATTATTATGACTAAATTGCCAGGAATTCCAAAATCCAAATTATGAGGAGTGACCTCAAATATAGTATGAACGAAGAACGACAAGTAATTCGTAATTCACAAATGAGCTTTGAGTTTATTTTTTTGGATTCATGCTTGTGAGCTGAAAAATGTGCCCTTTGGGCATTTATAGACAATAGATTAACCAAGAGAATCTTGTCTAACTCTCTTGTGAAGAAAAAGAAGTAGCACATAATGGAAAGATTGTTATTTTATAATTTACAATTCAGCTCTTCTTGAAACTGTGCTTAATGTGTGAAGAATTATCTATTGGTAAAAGTCTTCTGGTATATTCAAAAAATCTTCAATGATTTGTTGTATGAAAAGAAAAATGAAAAACAGATTGGTACGTCGAAGAAATGAACAAGTTTTTCGTTTCAAGTCTCAGAAAGTGAAATATGACACTGTGATGGTATCGGTCGGTGGAAGCTGAAGTTTCAAAGCTTCGACCATGTGAAATATTTGATGCATAGAAGTCAACGAACTTGTATCAACCAAAATTTCTCCACCGTCACAGACTTTCCTGAAAAAGCGGTTGAAAGATCCCAATCGTTTGGTGTCTGTCGAAATGTTTGCTTTGACATTGACAATTTTTGTTTTGTTTTTCCCCCCGGATACTTTCGATTCATTTTTCCGAGATCAGCAACAGCAGCAGCATGCATATCTGTACACCTACCCATAAATCCTGCATCAGCATACGCGTTTTAAAGTCGACGGGATAACGTGGAGAAAAAACAATTTGGGCCGGACAAGAGGTGGTCGCCCTGGCAAGGCGAGTTCCCATGTTTTTTAGACAAGCGGGGGCTAGGAACCACGCGAGAGGGGGACCAGAGACGCGGGCCGAATACAGTTCATGGACCTCGATGCAATTCGGCTGTCTGCTATGAACGCATGGCTGCACTTTCGCCTGACTATGCAACTCTTGTTGGTGGATGGATGAAGGACTCCCCTTTGCTCTTCGCCGCGCGCGTGCGACTGCCAAAATTGTGCCCCTCGTGCCTCTCCGCCGTTCGGACGGTAGCCCCCCGCGTTCGTTGGTCCCTTCGTCCCCCCCCCGAATTGCACCTTCGCTCGTTTCGCTGTTAATACTTTTAAGGAGTCGACACATGTTCACTTGTTGCTAGAGAAATTTTGCACTGCAACTGCAACGCTGTGTGCGCTCATGTGAAGTTTTAGGCCAAGGACTTGCTTGACTCCTTGCTACGGCTGCATGCATCCATTCGCTACTATGTTTGCACGACTGTGTGCGTCCTCTATACGAGTATTCGCGATCGTTCATTTATTTGCAATACTTTTTTTTTCTTTTCTTTCATTTTTTTCTTTACTTTACATAACACTTCCATGCCATGCATTTTGAGAATTTTTCTATGGAACTCATGTTCCCAAATGGTCTAATTTTTCAAAGGATATCATTTTTTTTTTTATGGAAAATAATAAACATACTTTCACTACACTATCGAGTGGACAAACAGTATCTATGGAGGGCATTACTGATGATTTTTAACCTCCACTAAGTACGCCAGATTATTAAACAAATTTTCTTTATCAGAAAGGTTGAATGACAATACATATATAATTATGGAGATATTAAATATGTAAAAACAAAAAATTTGGCAAATGCCAGTTAAATTCGTTGTGGAAAAAATCTAATACACCATTTTTTTTAAAACTAACCCAAATTTGTTCGTGGCAACCAAAAAATTATGTGTGGTACCTGATTGTAGAGGTAATTAATCCATATACAGTGTGGCCACTTTAGTGTGTAACAGGAATGTTCTTAAATTAATTGTACAATCCAAAATAAAAATATTTACGAAAGTTGATTCATGTACGATAATCGTATTAGGTGTACAGGGTAGGACTTGAAATATAAAAATTGTATAAGAATAAAGTACGATTATTTCAGATAATTCAGTAACATTTTATGAAGAAAAGTTGTTGACAATTAAAAGTTATGTCTAAATACCAAACTATGGCCTCCTAAGCAAAAGTAAAACATTTTTTAGGAAAAATACTTGTAATCATTTAAAAAAAATGTTTTTTTATATATTTACCTTAAATCCAGTCATAACTTTGTTCGAATTCAAACATAATTATAAAATTAACTTCATGTTTGTTGCAAAATTTTTACTTTTAATTTGTATTTAGAAATGATAAAGATCATGAAAGAAATTGTATTTCAGACACTCACAACAAGCCCATTCGTTTAAGTGTTTTATAGATGGTACAGTTTGCAATCTTTTTTTATATCTTAATTTGCTCTTGAAAAAAAAAACTTTCTTTTATGTCGTATGACAATATTTGGTCGCAGAAATCCATAAGTGTACCAAATTTCAACTTAATCGACTCAGTGGATACATTGGGAGCAAAATGGTGTGACAGACCCACGAGTGAACCTATAAGAGTTAATCAAAAATCTAACAGGGTATTCCATAATTTATGTTTAAGCATTCGGAAAAATTTTCACTATTAGAAATTCTTCAATAATTGATTTAACATTAAAAGAACATATCAAATAAGTTTTGGGATTCCCTGAAGTTGTGGTAGAACTCAGGTTCAAATAGGTAGGTATATATGGAGTATTTGCTTTGACAATGTTGACGATAAATTTTGAAATTTTTTTGAAAAATGTACGCTTTAACACATTTTAAGTGAGCCCAAAATTACCTTTCCAAATAAACAATAACACTTTTATTTATTTATTTATTTTGCTTTTAAGTAATAGAGTTATACGTCATAGAGAGGATTTAAATGTATACCTATTGTTTAAAATATTAAAAAAAATATATCTACAAAATCACCATCTTTGCCTTAACCGATTGTTCTCTCCCTTCGTTTAAAGTGTAGACCATTAAATTTTTAAATTTCTTTCTGCAATTATATTTTTAAATAAATAAAATAAAAAGTTGCAGTCAAAATGATGTACGAAAAAAAAATTATCAGGGTCGTTATTATCAATTGATAAGATAAGCAGTTGATTTATTATTAATTGAAAGAGTTTGTGATGCAAATGACTTCGAACAAAATTTATCTAATAAGTACATATTTACTAAACAATAATTAAATTTATATGCGCCTTTTTTCTTTTTTTTTTTTTCCTTATATACGTTTAGAGAAATATATAAGTCTAATATTTACGTAGGGTATAAAATATTGTCTTTTAACTGTGTAAAGCCGGAAAAGGCATTTCCTGTGGGTACATTTTTGGAAGATATATTACTCTGCAGTTTAACTTGGAAACGGTTTGCTGCTCACCGGAAGTAAGGAGTACGATCGCTACTTGAACATTTCAACGATTTTGATCATTGCCAAATTTAACGTGACTTTTTTAACAGATAATTCTTACAAAAATTGTAAAATTAAAAATAGCAGGTACTCAAAAAAATCTGATTTTATTCTATTGATTGATATTGACCCCGGAAGTTTTGTAGGTAAATTCTGAGTAACAATAAAAGATAACAAACTTGATGTTTTAATATATTAATAAAGATTATTTAAATTAAAAAATAAATCACACCGAATAATCAAATCCAACTTTGATTGGAGTAATAAAAAAATGTGACGTTCCAAATTTTCAATAATTTCTTGTATTGGTCCTCCATGTGTATGTCTAAAACGCCATGGTGGCATCATAAGTAGTGGTGCTGTTGATGTATTTATAATATTGGGTGCATGTTGTATTTGTTATTTTTAGATTGGTTAACGAACCATAGGTTATGCGGTAGTAGGTGTGGGTTCGTGTAAATGCACACGTACACACCTACACCATATAACCTACGTAGTACCTACGCTATTATAAATATAAACAATTCCTCGTCAACCGTTCCTTAATCACATCTTAACATAAACAGTAACTGCATGGTCGCAAGATTAATTAAACACAACAATACAAGTACTAATGATGTCATTATCGCGTTGGTACACATACACATTGAAGACAAATAAAAAGTTTCAACGTCAAAAGTTTCAAAATTTGTTCCATATGGTGCCCTGAGTTGGAGCAGTGGAGATTTGGCTTCATGTTTTTGTCGACGAAATAGGTCTTACAATTAGACCACTAAAGTGTCGTTTTCGTTACATTCTTTTAGTAGTTATAAAAATTATATTTTTTGCTCAGTATTCTGATCAAAAATTAATTAAAATTTTTTATTAACAATGTTAATTCCGAACCAAACTATTGTATGTATGTATATATTTACTTTTGAGTATGTTAATGCACTTTCCCTTGCTATTCTTGACAAAGACGACAGAGTTGCGTGAGCTGACAATATCTGATCCAGCGTATTTATTCCTTAATTTATGTACACGTCCTGCATTATGTATTTCCAGACGCGAAACTTTCTCCGTTTTGTACTGAACACCAAGGAAATAATTACCTAATTAAAAGTTTGTTTGCGAAAAATAACACGAATTCTACTATACCTACTTCATTTCACATTGAAAAAATTTTTTTACTAAAACCACTCTGCTAACCGAAGTAACCACATTTTTATTAGGTACTTTTTCCTTTAAGATATAGGTATAAATTTAAATTTAGTGTTTTTGTTATTTATGTTGGTATGTATGTATTTACAAATATTAAACTAATGTAAAAATTGTTATTTACGAAATCCAAAACACTCATGCACACAGCGTTTTGTCTAAATCATAGAGGTATATTAGAGAATCGACTAATTTTTTTCGTAAGTAATCGTTACATCGAGAACGAGAAGGCCCGATAGCTTAGGCGTGACGTCATTCTTAGTAGTCAATTTACGGAACCCTTATAATCTAGTAGCCAAAGGATTCATTGCGCAAAGTTTTTTTTTATCACAACGAGAAGAGCATTTGTACAAATTTTTAACATTGACAAATAGTTGTTACTATTATTTATCTATTTAATATTCAAATTCTGAAAAATGTTTTTTTTTTTTATAGACAGGGAAGTGCAGAAATAATTTTTTAAAGAAAACCTTTTTTGTATCTATCGGAAGATCCTGAAACAAATTTTGAAAAACTCTAATATTAAATAAATAATACACAGTACCTAACAATAATTCGTTAGTGTTAAATGTTCGCACAATTATTGTTCTCCTCATCAACCTATACTAGAATACGTCATCGATCAAAACATTTGCCTGATAGATACCGGACTAAAACGGTTTCGTATAATACACCATCTTCAGTGACGTATCAGGCTATTTACGTCATGGATAGAACCATCCAGTACAGACTGAAAGTACCAGAGAGAAAGCGAATGAACTTCCAGCAACTATCTCTTTTGTCTCGTCTTTCACAGATTTGCAGAAAAGAGATAGGCATTGACCACAAAATCGATTTTTTTCTTTCTAGAGAGTGGTCTCTTTTGGGTGGCTAATTCTTGATTCATTCTTTATATCAATGGGTTAAACAATCAGCATGTTTATATAAGTCACGATAGATTGCGTTAGGTTAGGTTTGGGCTTGTTAGTTCTAATCTGCGCGCCACAGGCAGCTCGGGCAGAATATCGACCAAAGTTTTTTTGTATTCACAGGTACTTAAATGTACCGCCGCTACTATAAAGTACATGTATTTGTTGATTCCATCTATATATAGTGCAACTTGCGTAGTTGTCACGCATACATATCTTTTTAGTTAGTTAGTTAGTATTATGTGGAAGCTACCAGACGGGGGTCGTGATTTCGAGCTTGTTAGTTCTCATCAGCGCGTCATTCTCATGGGCTCCTATACTCGCCGCGTGGAAGTAAAAAAGCGCATTGCAGTTGCTGTCTGTAGTGATGTAGGTACATATTCCTAATTCGTGTGGATCATTTGGATCAATATGGCCCAAGCGTTAATGAAGGTACCTACTATCATCGTTAGTTGCTATCATAGACATAGAGAACAGGCTGTAGAGCCACCTCGTTTCTTTCTGAAGAGTGGTCACTTTGAGAGGTTAACGTTCAGTATATTCTCTACGTCTATAGTTGTATTAATAAACTATTTAACGGACCACGAAGGTTGTTACAAGTGCGGAATATTGTCGCGGTTTTCGATGATTTTCAAGTGATATAAACTATGACGTTTTGACTTTTTATGGGTGTTTTGTGTTGTAGCGTTGATTCTATGATTTTTCTCAGATAAATTGAGTTAGAATTTATCTGTATTTGATATCATCTTCTTTATCGCTTCATCTAACGTATACATACATAACCACTGGTACGTAATACGCGTGTGTACGAAAAATAACATTAAGAATATTACAGATACTTTGATCAATTTAATTAATTTATAACAGAATCAGTGCTTACAATTAGACGTATGGGTTGCTTTTTTTTTTTACAGGACAGTGGAATTATCCATCAACCTGGCAGTTTCCTTCAGTTATAGACTACAGGTAAGATAACGAATATTGTTTATTATCAGTTATTGGTTTGGTTATTGACTATTACAAATTGAATAATTAATGTTGCCATTACTTTCACCTTTTTGGATGTTAAACACCCATCCCATTATTCTTTTTATAATAAAACATTTATTGGGTTGGTTTTGGGGGTAGAAGTGTTGCTAGGAATGGAGATGGTGTTGAGAATGGGGTAGATGTTGATGCTGGGGTAAATGTTGTAGATGGCTTTGAGAGCAAAAACACAGATGTCGCTTTTATCTCGACACTTCGCATTCTCTTTCTGCGCATGCGTGCGCGCCTATAGACCGTTCTAAAGACATTCGCCTATATTAAATATTAATATAATATTTAAAAAATCGGAGTTTGAAGGCTTTTAAGAACGACATTATTTCATTTTTAGCATAATTTATCATTTTTTGTTTAAATCACATCAGTTTTATTTGCACAAAATCACTTTAACAGGTGTAAAAATAATAGCACACGTGTCTGGCTCTCATACGTTTTATCGCCGGACGATAGAGAGCGCTAATGAATCTAACGGTTGCCATTATCCACGTGCATTTTCCAAATGACTTATGTAATAAATATTTACGACGTTAATGCATTTCAAAATTTCGTTATTTATTTTTTAAAACGTAAAATTGGGACGTGCATTTGCATTTACGACCTTATGCACCATCAGCGCCACTATTTTGAATTAACAGCGGCCAATTGTTGATATTTCCCCATTACTTTTACTTTTTACCAGTCCCATATTCATGTGTATATTTGCAAAACAAAAATGAGATGTCCAGGTAAGATATAAGAAAACGTGTCAGTTACACTTATACGCATACAAACGCAAGATTATACAAATATTATGTAAATGTATGCGTGCGTTTACGATATATCTGTCAAAATACAACGTTTACCGTTTCTCATACACATAAGTACATTCATGTATACTTACATGTTAGGTGTACTTATAATATACGTACCTTTGTTCATATTATATTGTTTATCTGAGTAAACTTGACCCAGAATTAATTTAAAAGGTTACCCTACTCTCATGTTTGTTTGCTAAATTTAAAGAGCTGAAACCATTGTAACGTTGTAATTCTTTTAAAGTAATTCGAACAGTAAATGTAAAATTTTAATCATTAAACGATGTTTTCTTGGATAATTTTTAATTTCGATCATTTAAATAAATGTATTAAGACGTAAACTAATTGTTATGCGAATAGCTGTATGTGTTTAGAACGGTCTATAGATGAGCACGCATGCGCAGAAAGGACGTGTGTCATTACGCTTCCCAGGCAAGTGGTTAGTACCACAAAATCAATTGTTCTGTTTATAATTGACGTATTAATTATAATTATTTATTACCTATTGATTTGTTCCTTGTTTTATAAATTTATTTTAAAGAAGAATATCGTTTTTATACAGTGAAGTTTAACGTTTAACGTTATTCCTAAGGGAGGAAGCAAATGAGTCTCTAAACCCTTTACTTTTACCTTCATGAATCGCCACTTGTTCCTAATATCCAGCGAAATTATAATCGATCATGGATCATAGTCTTCTAGACTTACGTGTCCCAACTTAATTTGTTTTTAACTTTTTTATGAAACATTGAAATGATTAGTTTTCTATTTTTAACTTAATTAGGGATTTACCTAAAAATGGTACCCACTTGAACAAAATTAAATAGATACACAGTTTTGTTTAAATGAAAAAAAAATATATATTTTTCAAAACTCACATATAGTTCTCCACTCAGATTGGATGATGAATGGCAGATATGCGGTTAACATTCACGAGTTTTTTTAACGTTTAATAATTTTTTTTTGTAAATTCGATTAGCAAAATTAGTTGATGGCGAACTTGAAACGGAAAACTCAATGTCAGTCGATAAAAAGTTTTCGACTTGGTTACATTGTATACAGATACTTATACTTTTTATTTTTAAAAATAGTTTGGTGTCTACGTTTAAACAAGAAGATGGTCCAAGGTTATCGTTTGAACAGTGTTGGCCAGAAAATGCATTTACCTACATACGTGTAATGTAACGATACATACAACAACAAATTCGCATTTTTTTTATACCTACCTATTTTTCTTAACATGTACGTGTATGTCGTGATTAAACATTAACATTGATGTAAATTTGATTAATAAAAAAAAAAATGGAGTACCAGACCAAATTTAGTTACACTTAGCACTTATTTTAGTATGTTATACCCTAAAAATATTTTAGTTGAGCAGGCCATACCTTCCTCAATATTTAACTAAAATTAATGATTGAGGTATCAACTTGACGATTACATTCCCCTCTAATGACACAGAATAAACAAAAAGTTTAAAATTAATGCTTTCGTTAATAAAATCGAGTTAAGTAACATAAACCGGAGGCGCCATCTATTGACAATATTTTCTTTCTTCGCGATTTAGCACTGTCTGGCTACTACCTACTACGAAAGCTCAAAGAGCATTTCAAGGGCAAACGATTTTCAGCAAATAATGAAGTCGTTGAGGTTGAGGAGTTTTTAGAAGGGTTTAGAATTATGTACTTTACGAACGTTGTGCTAAATATAAAAGTCTTGAAGGAGGATTATGTTGAGTACTTAAAATTCCAATGACTTCAACAGATGTCTGTATTAAACTATTTTCTGCTACAATGATTAATAAATTACAAGGACAAACGTATAGATAAATATGTGACATTGGATTTATGGGAAGAATTTTTCTCTCACGTTGTATGTATGTATTATCAAATTCGGATTATCAATTTATTTTGATATGAAACGGAGACAAAACAAACAAGAAATGTGTTACCTATATCTACAATATAATATCAAGAATTGTAAAATAAAGGAAATAATTTAAATTAATGAATAGAGCTTTTAATAATATTACGATAGCTGCTGTCTGCAATTTTGTCTGTGTCGAATTGGATTAAGTTGCAAATTCCCGTTTTAAATTATTAGGGGTTAAATTTTGAAAAATCCTTTAAAAACTTGATGTCACGAGAAAAGCGTAGGCGAAATAAGGGTACGGTCTCACGCTCTGGAAAATTTGTATTAATGAATAATTCTGATTGTGTTTTAGAAATTTAAGGGCGATTTACTGCTGAATATTGGACTTTCGGTAGTAATTTATACTATTTTTACAAACCCAATTAAAGATGATTTTATTTCGTATTCTTAATAAAAGCAGATTATTCTCCTATTTTACGCTAAATCATTTCCGTTGTAATAATATTCATAATCATTACATAAATTAAATTTATAAATAAAAAATTATACTATTTTATTATATTTTTCAATTTAAATAATTATAATTATTATTGCGAGAAATAGGAAAGGAAAAGAACAAAATCACCTTTAATTAGGTTTCTAAAATGGTCTAAATTACTGTTAAAAGTTCTATATTCAATTTTGTATCAGATTTAAATTTAAAATAAAAAATAACATTTTCCTCTTTTTTTTAAAAATTATTTTAAACAAGTCTCCTATTTAAATTGGTTTAGGTACATAAATGTTTTCATTCTCCCTCGTTTTTGAAATCTTAAGGACTCCTCTATACCTTCTATTGGAACTGTGGGTAGTATACCCAAATGAGGATATTTATGAACCAATGAACCTGTATAAGTCAACACCTTCTTTTGCTTTAGTTTTATTTATTTGCATCTATAGAAATTTTGTTGTTTTGTAATTTAAACCGCCAAAGTTTTATTACAATTTTAAGAAAGACCATTCGGCTTTTTCAGTAATTTGCTTCATAAATAACACGCTTATGTCCGTGCTACTTCCCACGACTTTCTCTCCCTTCTATTGCTTTTATCTTCACTGAAATGTTTTCGTTCATTATCTCACGACGAAAATAAAAGTTAGGGTATTATTCGAATGCAACAACAAAATAAATAATTTCTATAAGAGATTTTGTATTTATTTAATCTTTCACCTTTAGATTTCGATTAGTGAAAGTTTTTCAAAACATTGTTTTTATTCTTTCTAATCATTTTGAAATATATTTTTTTCGTTATTATTTTTATATGTATTTGATTAGCATTGCTTCATTTAGGTTATTAAACAAATGTACAAATAATTAATATTATTACTAAATTTTGTTGGCACTATTTAAATAATTATAATTTATTTATATACCTACTTACATGTCCAATTTTTATCTCAATTTTTATACTTAAAAAACTGGCGCCAGTTTTATCTAAAGTCGACTCTACACTCGAGGTACGAACATTCGTGAACATCTTGTTGCAGCTTCGATAAGGGGTTGTCAAATATGAACCCGTAGGAATCGAACCGTTACCATTGTTATTGAAGGCCAGAGCGCTAACGCGCAACGTCATGTAAGGGAGTCCTCTTAGGGAACTGTTTTAATGTTATAGCCGAGGTATTTATCGTGCAAAAGAAGATCAGAAGAGAATTTGTACAAATTTTTAGTATTGAAAAATAATTGCTACTATTTTGCAATTAACGTCAAGTTTTTCAGAATGTATTGTTTGACTTCTAGACGATTACGTAGCCAAAACCCTGATAGAAATAAAAAAGTTTATAGACCTTTTTTTGTAGAGAATTTAATGTATACGAAAGGCAATTGCTGATTAACAATTCGATTTAATTTTCTTAAATAATCAATTGAACACAAAGGTTTTATATTAATTTACACTGAGTAAATATTAAGGGTGATTCTGTCGAAATTGATTGGATAGTGGCCTCTTTTACTCATATATGTTGATTGTATTGAGGTTATCCCAAATCGAAATTACTCTTATGGCGGACATTAAAGGGCGCGTAAGGTGCGGTGCACTTTTTCGGCTCAAATACATTGTCAGTCAAAATTGCAAGAGTACAGAATTTATAAACTTGTCGAATATACGTACTTGCATTATTCCAAATGGTAATTTCTGTTTGATAACAAATTATATTGGAAACTACCCAAAACTGGGAACAATACGTTGACGATTAAAAATGTAGTGCTTCTATTGGTTAGTTGAAATCAGCCAATTAGAAATGTTCAAAGAGTTGATAAGTAGCTTGCGAAATTTGTACTCTTTAATCAATGACATTCGCTCTAGGATATCATCAATTATTTGTAATTCATTATTAAATGGAGTGATTTATGTATATATCGTTTAACTTTTTGGAATTTGTTTTTGGAATAGGGAAGGGCAATGTTAATCGTTTTAATTTTTGTAAAAAAAATTTCAAGGAATTGTCAATTATATTTATCATTTTTATCTATTTTCTTTTCTTTTTTTTTTTTGCTAAAACGTAGTAGGTCCGTTGATTTTTTTTATTACCTATCAACATAGAAGTTATATCTATTTGAAGGATGATTAGATTACAGAAAATTTCTTATTTATTTAACACATATTCCTCCATCGAACTGTTACTAACCTACATCATCATACTATGTACATATATCGTTATCGTTTATACGAGATGGTAAAAAAAATCCTAATTATTTTGTCAATTTTTGTTTAATTTTATTGAAGGATTTTTGTGACGCACAGTGTGGTAACGGCTTCTATTTATTAAAAAAAAAATAATAATTACAATTTCATTATCATTATCTAGTAATTTTCAAATCAATATCTAGAATATCATAAAAACAGAGGCATTTTTCTCACCACCTACATACTTTCACCCTTAGAATTATCTCAGTAATAAGAGAGTATGACCAGAGTGGGTGGAAACGGGTGGACGGGTGGGTAAAGGTGAAAAAAGTATATGATAAACATTTGCCTTTGCTTTGTGTCAGAAAATAATTATAGTTGAAGTAATAGAATTTCCTAGAAAGTTCTAGAATTTGAAGGTTTGCTCCAAAATGTTTTAAAACGATCCAGATTGTTCGAGAATGCTCTGAAATGTATGAAGAATGATATAAAACATTCGAGACTGGTCTAAGATGTTCTAAAATGCTCTCGAGGATGATTTAGAATGTTCGAGAAAGATCTAAAATATTTCAAAAGGCTACAGAATATTCTATTCTAAAATGTGTTTTATCTTCACTCCTAATCAATGCCTGGCTTTTTGGCTAGTTGTTTATTAATGAATTTGTTACAAAACTATTCACCAAAAAAATCTTGTTTTTTAGAGTAGAAATTAAATATATGAGTAATCAATATTTAACCCCCCAAAAAGCTTTAATTTTCATTAAATCTAGATTTAAAAGTTACACAACAGAACTAAAGTAAAACAGTAATAATCCAAAATTCAATCTTTAATTGAGCACGACGCCTTAGTTGTGTTCTTATTGCGAAAGTTTTTGAGGAATTTTTATTAACTCGGATATATTTTTCTTAAACTGTAGGATTTTACCAACTTTGGTTAGATAATAACATGAATAAATTAATGATAAATCATTTTGAACTTGGATACTTTTCATTAACATGACTAGTGATAAAATCAGTTAGTTTAGAGATGACTGATAATAACTGGTATCAAACTCAAAAAAAAGTTTTGTCGAAAAAAAAATTATTAAAAATATCATTAACTACATACCCAAATTAAATTTTTAATCCATGATCAACAACACGTATAATCCATTGTGTGATATGATAGTTTTGCATTAGAAACTAAGTAGATAAGCAATAGATTCGTACCTTGTACTATTGGAGTATCCTGTTGGGCATTCCTTGACTGGAAGGAGCTTTTTTTTTTTATTTCGTAAACGATTGCGACACTGGAACAATTGCGGGCAAAGCAAAAATTACCGTCTGTGTTGAAAAAAGTCAATGTTGTAACTTAAAACTACGAATTATACACTGACATTAGAAGATTTGGTGTCACTGCAGTGTCATAAAAATAAAGATAAAAATTAAACGAGATAAATGTTTGCGTATCTATTTTTTGCACATTATCTATGATAAAAGAATAATAATTTTAATTAGAGAATTTAATTTTTTTTTATCTAAATGTCAAGTGGCCTCGCATAAAAATGTAGTAAATCAGTAGCGGCGATAGGGTTCGTTATAATTCTGATACTTACATGGAAACATCAACATATAATCAAATTGTTATCTCTCAAAGACAATCGATTGTTTGTAGTGTAGAGATAATTGTTTTTTTTTTTCTTTAGCAAGATAAACTATAGTATCCCGCGATCTAGAAAAATATTTCAGTATAAAAGAAACAGTTCAGTATAAAATAATTTATACATTTCTGCTTAACTTTTAAACAAAAATAATATGCTTTGACGGTTTAAATACGATTGGGTTGGGTTAGGTTAGGTCTTTTATACTTCTTTGTTTGAGGCTTACAGTATCAGAATGAGGATGACGTTTTAGGTGTCGAAATGCGTATTTGGTTTCTAAATCGTTTTTGCTGAATTTTGGATTTTAATAGATACGTTTGAATGTTCTTGTTAAGAGATGACAGTTTTTAGTACGGTAGAAGAGGTGGACTCCGAGATAAAAATAAATTCAGATTTTTTAAATCAACTTAATCTTGAATTTTACAAGATTATGTGGCTGAAGAACAACAACTTGAAGACCAGATGATGCATCTTTGTGGAGACAGTCAGGAAACAACTCTACCGAAATTCCTAGAGAACGCCACGAACGATGAGCTATGGCTCCATTTTATTGGAATGTGACTTTCTTCCTCTCGTGGTCCCTATCAAACGTGTTTGATGTGGTCAGAAAAAGGTTACGATAATCTGAAACTAGCGATTCGAATCAACAATTACCAACATCCTATCTTCTCCGAAGAGTCGTTTCACAAAATTATGTTGCTGAAGACCAACAAATTGACGACCAGATAATGTTTCTTTGTGGAGACAATCAGGAAACAGCTCTCTTAAAATTCCTAGAGAACGCCACGAGCTATGGAACCTGACTTTCATCTTCTCATGGTCCCCATCAAACGTGTTCGGTGTGGATCAGAAGAAGGTTACAATAATCTGAAACTAACGATTCGAATCGACCTTTACCCACATCTCATCTTCTCCGAAGAGTCGTAGAGCCCACACACCAAATTCAGAAACGGCGATGAGGACCCTGAAGTGGTTCTTGACGAAGTTTCCGAAGGTTTTCTGCTGTTTAGCAACGAAAAGTTTGTGTATTTATAGAAGTGGACTTCATCAAGTGAAATAAAACCGACGAAAACAAGTTTTCTTTGATGATTTCATTTCTAAACGTCTCATGCAAATGATTAGTTATTATTTCAGCAACATCATAGAGTGGTCAGTTTGAAGATCGGTTGGACATGATCCTCCACTTCTTCCCATCCTGAGCCAACCTTTGGATTCTCAGAAATCTGGAAATACTAACATCCTTAACTATTTGAGAACACACGGTCTCCCTTCATTACTGTCTGTCCTATTCTTATTTTCAATGTAATTCTAATAAGCTCTACTACCATTGTCAGTCACTGTGGGAGCATTAAATGGTATGGTCAAGTGCAGCGTCTCACAGCCTGGTGGTGGCTATTCCTCCGGGAGGGTTAGGTTTGAGGGGTTTCATGAAGGAATATGGGGGTTGCTTTGAGACGATTGGTGGAAATCAAATTAACATATTTTAGTCAGGAGAAGTCCTAAAGTTCCTTTGCTACTTTTTGGCTAATATGTAATGGGTCTAACGGTTTATCAATCGGAAAGATTCGGTTCGATTTTGGACTTGGTCTTCTTATGTAGTCTCTCATTTGATTTTTGTATCAATTAAGCCACCACTCACCCAATTTAAATTGTGTGAGCAGTTGCTAATTTTATGTTTTTTTAAATGTCAGCCATCAAACAGCTGGTGGCAAGTGTGTGTCTTTTTCTTCAGGAGTTCAATAAATGGATGACCTCATAAGACAACCCAGGATAAATTAATCAGTCTCTTAGAGTTTCTGACGATATTCCACAGTTTCTCTTTTTTAGCCTCTCTACGATTTTTCACATTTTTTAATCTCCTAGAGAGAGATTTCAGTCTTCCATGCAATGATTATTATCTCGATTTTTACATATAATTTTTAAAGTAGGCATCGATGGTGATTTTCAACCATTTTGGAAATTTATTTGATAGTGCCCATAATTGGTGGACAATTACAACTACCACTCTGATCAGTGGTAAACGCTGTTTGTTGGATTTCTACAAAGTGAAATAATGAAAAACAATACAGTAACAATCAAAATGAAGTAGAGTGGGTGGTGAAGAGTTTTCTTCATGGTTCTTTGCCTTTTTCTAAGAAGTGTGATGGCTTCGGATCGGGATTGTCACAAAACCATTTCAACTGTTTTTTTAATCAAAGTACATACTGAAAAAAAATATACATCGAGTAGACTATAATCACTCTCCTAGACACTAAAGTCTTACTCCCAAAATTGACAACTGAGAGACTGCAATCATTCTTCTAAATACTGAAGTCTTGGAGATTACAGAGTTTCTCCTCTCGGAGGCTGCAATCTTCCTTTTAGAGACTGAAATTTTAGAGATTGTAGTTTCGCTCAGCACCAAAACCATGATTCTTTCAAAGACTTGAAGTTAGTCTCTGACTGCGAGACTGAGTATGGTTTTTAATACAAAAGGAATGTTTACAATATGCTGCAAAACTTATCATCAAATAAAAGCGATACGTGTGAGATTTCGATATTTTTGGGATTCCAGCGTTATTGTAGCGTTAACTAAACTGCGGTTGGCAACCGTGGTGGGTTGGTAGGTATCTATAATAGCTGCATTTGTGCGACAGGCAGGCATTAAATCTAAACAGGAAATAAAAACAAAGCAATTGCCAAGAGGTTTCTTTTGGGCTTAGTATTCGGTTCGCAGCCCACGAAAAGAAATAAATTGTCGGTTAGGTAAACAACGGATGGACGGACGCCCGTCCCTCTGCAATTTTTGGCTAGCACGTCCCGGGTGCATTGTACTTTCGTTCTATTGCAATGCAATTTAAAAATAGCTGCCAAAAGTGCATCGGACGTGTTTTTTAGAATGTATTTAGAATTTTAATTTTAGGCTAACGGCTTCTCTGTATACTAATTTGACTATAAGTTCGTACGTGTACGTGTAACGTAATACCAAAGTCGTAGATGGCTATGGAAAATATACGGGAATTCTTTTTTTTTTTATATTCATTATTTGAGGTTTGCTGCACTGTTGTTTTTGTTATGCTCGCAAGTGTTGTTCTTTTAGATTGGAATTTATTATAGAACAGTGTTTGTCCGAGACTTTTGTCACGTACAACTATGAAGAAAAAAAAAAACAGAAGCATATGCATAGGTACAGCATAATACACAAATATATGACGTGTTGCCTATGCCACATACAGAGAGAAGTAACTAGAGAAACGATTTTCCCATATGCACTCTTCCTATTTAACTGTCAATTGAAACCGGAAAAGAAAAAATGTTTCACTTTTCGTATTATCCAGGCCAAAATTTATCCTGGGATTGTAAAGGAATTTCAATTTAAAATAGCCTTAGTTGCTTTTGAAAACCTTCTCTTCATCAAAACCTGCTTAAGCGTTTTGAAGATTATCCCGACAGAATAAGAACAAGATTATACCTCCAAGTCTCGACAGTGACTGAGCGGAGAGCTGGCCTGTTCACTGATATATATATAACGGGTGGCGGTGGGCGTGTCGTAGAAGGAGCGGTCTTTGAATGCTCTTGGATTCGTTTAAACATCGCCCCTTCCACGACGCACCCACCGCTACCCGGTATATATATTAGAGCACAACCAGTTCTCTACTCACTAGTCGCTGTTGAGACTTCGAGGTATAATTTTCGCTTTCACTGAAGTCGCAGTTGCCGAAGAAACGCTTGAACAAAATAGTTCCTCAGGACCACGGCCTAGAAGCCTGAATAGAACTGATTTGTATCACATAATAGAGTTAAATTAGTGGTTTTCATTAATAATTGAGGGAAGAAACTGAAATCTCATAGTATTTTGTTGTATAGTTTAAAATCTCCTCTGAGAATTTTGGGGAATTTTAAATTTGAATAATTTATTTATTGCTCCTTATGAATCAGATAGATAGAGTGGATGTTAAGATTGTAATTTAAGTGTCCTTATCACATTTTTTGTAAAGTCGCGATAATATTCACAAAAAATGCAATCCCTTGTCGATGTTTGTAAACAAATATTATATAAAATGAAGGAATGTTACTAATTAGTTATATATTTTAACAGATAACCCCCAATATAATATGTATAATTAGTGTATTTAATTAGTATTTAATGATAAATAAGAAAAAAAAAAACAACTTGGTTTATTATTTTTGAGTAGATATAGTTGTTAAAAGGACAAAATTAGCCAAAATTAAGAACACCAATATTAATAATTAAAAAAAAAAAAAAACTGATTACTCTTATGAAATTGTTTTTCTGCAGTTCGACCACGTTTTAGGTCCCTAAATAATTTTTGTAGCTACCCTGAAAAGTAGGTACGTTGCACTTAGTCTATTGTAAGAAATGTATTTTTAAAATTTCGTACACATTCTGTTACAATTTAGTACGCGAATAGAAGACAGACTATCGCAGAAATAAAAATAGCTGCGCTCTTTTATAGGCTAAGGATTTTCTGGAATCGCTAAATGGTTAAAGAAGTTGGCAAAAACTACATATATTCGCTCTTACCCTCTATAAATAGTTTCTTTTGTTAACCACGTAAAAAACCCTTTTAAACTCATAAAATCAGTGTTAAAAACACAGAAAGATTCCATAACACCAATTCTGCGGTATGGATATTTTTCAGTGACCACAACGCGTTATGAGCTATAGGTATTTGACCACTCAATAAGCGTTTTCGTTCTTTAAGTCTACTATTGTTATTGTTTGTGCGCTAAACGCGTTCTGGCAATCGCGAAAACGTCCAGAACGCGTTCTGATTTATATTAAACGACCGGAAAGTGATATTTCGTATATTTTCAATATGCTAGTGGTCAGAACGCGTTTTGGTAGTATTTTAATTGGTGGTAAATAATATTTTTTATATTAGTAAAGGCAGTCATTTGGGTCAAAGTATTATTTAACGATGCCCAGAGGACAAATTGACGATAGAAGAAACAAAAGACAATTATAAAAACATTGTTCTTTTCATGTGAAACATGAGGGTGAAAGTGGTTTTAAAATGTCGAAAGTGTAACTTTTAATTACACGTTTGTTCCGTTTTCGAGTTCGGGTAGTTTTACATTATGGACGAAGTGTGCGTCCTCCATCTCATCCCGTTTGTCATTCCCTGATACTCGTGGCCGATTGGGGATACGCCAGAGAGTTTTCCCGCGTAGTGAGAGGCAGCAGCGGCGCGGCGCGGCGAGGGCGCGTCGTCACAGCAGCAGCGTCGTTATTAGGCGCACGCTTAATGACTCTATCGTAAAAACGGGGCAAATAACGAAAGAGAAAGTTTGCGGAACTACAGCGCGACGAACGTGGGGGTAGAAGGGTGGTTGGTCGTTCGGTTCGCGTGAACGAAGGTGGGCCCTTATGGTATTAACATTAGTTCGAGATCCCATCAAAAAATTTCCAATAAAATATTGAAAAAATGACGAAAAACAATGTTTAACTTTGCAAATTTTGGAGATACGTTTTCTTGTGATCAAGTTCTTAAGGAATTTACATTGAACTTGAATCCATTGATTCTTTCCTGATGATGAAGTTTTTTTATGAGCAACTCTCTAAAGGGTTAAGTTCAAACTCACTGCCCTTATTAAAGTCCTTCACATGAGACCCTTATAAGTACCTCTTCTTTTTCGTACCTTAAGTCAATCTTGGTTCTTCCCCAATATTAAAACATCCAAAATCAAAAAACTTATTATAAGCAATAAGACAAAGTTAGTTTTCTCCTGCCTCTGTTTTACTTCCTACATGTCAAGTGTCCCATCGTCCTGTTTCTTCTTTACAAAATCTAAATAATTAGTGGATGATGTCCGGTTATGTTTGAAATTTTCTTTTTGGTTTGAAACCAGTCCTCCTGTCTTCCAATTTAAATCTTTATTATAGAAACAAAGAAAAACACAAAATGGTGAAATTTTAATTTGAATCCCACATCAATTACTTGAAAATCATTGAGAAGGAGAAGGAAATCTAGGTTAATGATAAAATTGATGAGGAGACAGCTCCAGAAAACTGATTATTCAAGAGGAAGATGACTAATTTCTTCTGGTGAAAAAATTAAACAAATGGAAGATTCCTCCATGAGGAGATACAAAGTTTGACAAAAATGTTATTAGGATGATGTGGAAGAGGAATGGTTTAATACGTTTAAATTGTAAATAGTAGGTATCTCCTGAGTTATTGAAGGAGGCTTTTTGAGAAAATTAACTAAATATCTACCAAATTAAAGAATGCTCCATGTGGAGATACGAAAGTTCATTCCATTTCACTTAATGAAAGATTTCACAAAAAAATAGGTTTCGTTCGAAGAAATTGACAAAAATGGAGTTATAAAGAAGATTTGAATTTAAAAGGAGATCCAAGATCAATGTAGGAGAGGAAGGGTTTATAAACATTAGATAATTGATTAGGATATTGAAGAGGCATTTTGAGGCAATCAACTGATTTTGGATCTGGTTTCGTTCGAAGAAGTTAATAAGAATGAGATTGAGATGAAGATTTGACTCTGAAAAGAGAATTAAGGACCAATGCAGGAGAGGATGGGTTTATTAACAGTATATCTTCAGCTATTAATGAGGCATTTGAGACAAATAACTGATTATAAAAATAAAGGGATGGTATAACCTGTTATGGCCAAATGGAAGATCGATGATCCTCGTGAAGATACGAACATTCAATTCAATTCAGTTAATTGAAGATTTTACAAGAAAGTGGGCCTCGTTCGAAGAAATTGATACGAATGGAATTTGGGATGAAGATTTGAATTTAAAAGGACATCTTAGGACCAATGTAGGGGTTTATATACAGTAGATATAAAGCAATTGAGGAGGCATTTTGAGACAATTAACTGATTATCAAAAATGAAAAGATGGTATAGCTTCATCAGGACAAATGGAAGATTTATTCTTCCTTGTGAAGGTACGAAAGTTTCATTAATTTCAATGAATGGAAGGCTTCACAAAAAAAGGTTCCGTTCAAAGAAATTGACAAAAATGGGGTTAGGATGAAAAATTGAATTTAAAAGGAGATCCAAAGATCAATGTAGGAAAGGAAGGATATATAAACAGTAGATGTTAGGGTATTGAAGAGGCAATTTGAGACTATTAACTGATTAAAAAAAATGAAAAATACAAGATTGTTTCTTGTGAAGATACGAAAGTTCAATTCATTCCTAAGAATGAAAGATTTTACAAAAAAATGGGTTTCATTCGAAGAAACTGGTAAGAGTGAGGTTGAGATGAAGATTTGAATTGAAAAGAAGATCCAAGACCAATGTAGGAGAGGAAAGGTTTCTGTACGTTGTTTAAATAGTAGAAAGTAGTTCTTGAGTTATTGGAAGGGTTGTAAGTATATATAGAGGGTGAAAGCGGGCGTACACGTGTTTGCAAGTGAATAGTAGGTCGCGACAGTGAGTTGGAAGGGATGCTGCGTGGCGGCGGCGGATAATGTGGGGCGGAAGGCCGCAAGGGAAAGGGGACGGAAACGGCTACAATAGTCATCTACTAGCGCACAGCTAGGCGCGCGGCCCGTTGAAATAAAATTCACGTTTTAAACCATATTCATATTGATCGGGGCTTTTTAACTGGGATCCCGCTTTGCTTGCTTGGTGCTTTTCGCGCTCTCCCATCCCATTCCCCAGCGTCGGCGGTGGCACTCGTGCAGTTCCCCTGCTCCCGCCTCCGCTCCCCTGTGTAGTGCTAGTGCGTAAAACTTGACATTACTTTTTCGGGGTCGATACCACGAAAATAACTTGTAATGGCAAAACATGTTTACAAATCACTTTCTTTCACACAAACCGACAACATTTCAACTCTCTTTTTTTTTGTATGGTTAATGAAAAAAATAAATAGAAAGTTTGTTCAATATTATAGTGTTTATCTTCTTTGAGACAACGAATTTACTAATTTTACTACAATATTTTGACTTATGGGTCATTAATCTTAGTCCAGTTGTTTTGACGTAAATAAATATTTTGATAATTTAGGGGAATGGAGTAGTATTTTCCCAGCCGCACAGTTGTGTAAGGTACATCCCCGTAGACCTCGCATGGTAAGGTGGAGCGCAGCTACCTCAGGTGTCCAAGAGAGTGAGCCTCTGTCCCAAAGACAATAACTACCTAGAAATTTTGTCTGGGGTGGGGTGAGATTTAAAGGCCCCAGACTTGATATTGCGTAGTGGGAGACGGTTGAAATTGAGAGGATACAATTTCGGAAATCTTTTTTTTTAATGACAAGCATGTATTTAGTATACTGCCATTTTTGTAAGGTGAGTAACAGAGTAATACTCTCTTGTCTCCAAATAACTACGCCCATTCTTAAACTATTTACAGTTTGTGCTCAACTTATGTATTGGATCATTGATAGTAGATATATATTAAGGGTCAATTTCATAATTTGGAAAATCGACACTTAAAAATGGACCTTGCCACTGACTTCACAGTAAATTTTCTTCCAAAACTACGAAAGATTTTCCTCATATTTTAATATTTAATAATTTTTTCTTTCGTATCTGATTCAAGCAGATAATTCTTCCTTTGATTCCATTTCCTGGAAGGATTCAAAGAAAGTACCTACTACAGTTATGAATGTTGTAGTGATCTAACTTTTTGTTTTTGTGTATATGAGGAGGGAAAGAGGGAGTGGATGTGGGGATGAAAAGGGTGGGAGAGCGGTTGAGCGAGTGAGTTAGAGCTAATAAAAGAGCGCAAGAGCATCTAACGATTTGTTTAGCTTTCGTGTCGAAATGAGAGGCACGTGTTACGTAACCATAAAAGGAGTTTTGTGAAAAGAAAATCTCCTAGCACCCTGCTATCTCCACATAGAGGCAGATAAACAAGGAAAATTTCATATAATTTATTATTTTGTTCCTCTGCAAATAAACAGGGGTTTGATTGTGTTTGTGTGTGTATGCACACTAATCGAAATGCCTTGGAACCTGTTGATGTTTACTCGTTTCTTCATTCGTCCTTAAACCGGAAATGTCTACCAAATTTTCTACCAATGGAAAACAAACTTATTCATTTTCAAAGTATGCAATGCGTCTTTGGGAATAATTATTGTATTAAGTTGGAATAATAGTACAGTATAGAATAATTCGGACATTGATGTTATCAATGAAAAACCGAGATAGATACAACAAAAAGTATAGGGAACTTTTTTGTAAAAAAAATTATTTTCTAAAATTATCGACACTTCGGTAACTTCTTCGAACTTTCTGGAAAATTTAAGAAATATAACGAATGTTCGATAACTTTCTAGAACACTAGGTATAGAAAATGTGAGTTTTAAAACATTCTAGAAAATTTAAGAAATTTCCTGAAAGTTCGATAACTTTGTTAAACCTAGAATTTTCGAGTTTTATAGATAACTTTCTGAAAATTTTGTGAAAATTATCAAAAGTTCGGTAACTTTTATGAATTTGTTCAAAATTAGATAAATTTTATCGATAATTCGATCTCTCTTGAACCTTTTAGAAAATTCGAGTTTTGTACATAACTTTCTGAAAATTTTGTGAAAATTATCGAAAGTTAGGTAACTTTTTCGAACTTTTTGGAAAATTAGATAATTTCTCGAAAATTCGAAAACTCTCTTGAACCTTCTAGAAACTTCGAGTTTTATACATAACTTTCTGAAAATTTTGTGAAAATTATCGAAAGTTCGGTAACTTTTTCGAACTTTTTGGAAAATTAGATAAATTTCTCGAAAAATCGATCTGTCTTGAACTTTCTAGAAAATTCGAGTTTTATACATAACTGAAAATTTTGTGAAAATTATCGAAAGTTCGGTAACTTTTTCGAATTTGTTCAAAATTAGATAAATTTTATCGATAATTCGATCTCTCTTGAACCTTTTAGAAACTTCGAGTTTTATACATAACTTTCTGAAAATTTTGTGAAAATTATCGAAAGTTCGGTAACTTTTTCGAATTTGTTCAAAATTAGATAAATTTTATCGATAATTCGATCTCTCTTGAACCTTTTAGAAACTTCGAGTTTTATACATAACTTTCTGAAAATTTTGTGAAAATTATCGAAAGTTCGGTAACTTTTTCGAACTTTTTGGAAAATTAGATAAATTTCTCGAAAAATCGATCTCTCTTGAACTTTCTAGAAAATTCGAGTTTTATAGATAACTTTCTGAAAATTTTGTGAAAATTATCGAAAGTTCGGTAACTTTTTCGAATTTGTTCAAAATTAGATAAATTTTATCGATAATTCGATCTCTCTTGAACCTTTTAGAAAATTCGAGTTTTGTTCATAACTTTCTGAAAATTTTGTGAAAATTATCGAAAGTTCGGTAACTTTTTCGAACTTTCTTGAAAATTACTTAGATAAATTTCTCGAAGAGTCGACAACTCTCTTGAACCTTTTAGAAAATTCGAGTTTTATATATAGAGTACTAGATTATACCGTGTAGGCGTGTGCATTTACAAGAACCTACACCTACTACCGCACAATCTATACAAGAAATAATTGAAAATTTAAAAAAAAAATTGAGATACAATGTGAATGGGTCGTGGAAGGTTCCATTTTACCATTTTTTTTGGTACGCCAGTATATAAAATACGATAGATATAATTTACGTCGTTGGTTGTGGTTGTCAAAGAACATATTTTTAAAATGGGTAATATAGTACGTAGGTTTTAGAGCACCCCTCGTCCTTTGCGAAGGAACAGGAGAAAAAGAGAGCATAAATAATTAAGCTCTAAATAGAAACGTCAATACACAAGCATCTGCATATCCTCCTTCTACAACATAGTTAGGACCAACGAATGAACGAACGACTCGACCGCACCATCCAACCACGCCTAACTTTTAATTCAAACGCTCGCGCAGATTTTTCCGAATAATTTTCGAATATGAGATAGGTACCTACGTAGGAATATGCGGCTGCCGCAACACTTACCCATTTATCCTGCGGTTTACGCATTGCCAACCACGCGCTTCTGTTTCCGTTGTTGAAAAATACGCAGGATGAGACGAACTGATACGCACATCTTCATCATTTGAGGGAAAGTTGTGTTGTTTACACGTAAGATGAAAAAAGTAAAAATATATAAGACTAAGGGCTGATTTAAGGGGGGGGGGTGGGCAGTTTCCCTGTTTTTTTTTTGGAGTTTCTATCCCAGTACATACCTATAGCCAAATAAATTTTTATATCAATACTACGATTTTCCTTTTAGCAGTTGTTGTTGATTAGTTATGCCCGTTTGCCCCATTGTACTCTTCCCAGAAAAGAATCCTGGATCCGCCCTTGTACAGAACTCCCGGAGGATTTGGTACTGTAATATGTGTTTTATTATAATGGCCCTCCTCCTATTTCCTTTTCTCAACAGATTTACACAAAATTCTCAATGCCCAAAAACTGAAATGTCCACTAAAGAAAGTTAAAAGGTTAGTTAGGTTGAGTTAGGTGTAGTTAATTTTAGAAGCAAATTATTTATGGCGCTAAATCCTCATTCTGCTAAATACGAAGGTGGGAATGGTAACAGTCCCAGGCTTCATATTGTGGCGGGGAGTTAAGAATTTTTATTGATGTATCAATAAAATTACATATACATATATCAAGGATAACCATTAATGTATTGATGTATTGATAATTACCAGTACTAGTCAAGTAAATCGGAATAAGACTGTGCAACTGAATTAAATGAATCATAAAAATCCTAAAGTTCCAGAGACTGACTCTAACTGAGGATGTCGTAATGCATTTTAGGTTCCTAAATGTTTTGTGGAATTTAAGGTTTTGGTGTTCATTTAGCTCACATCCACAGTACTCTTTCGATTTATCCGTACTGACATTGTTATTCATTTAGGACTAGTCGTCATACAATAATTGAATTCCTCCTTTATGGGTCGCGGGAATGCTGTTGGGAAACCTTGGGCTAGACTTCAGAACAGTTACTCAAACATTTTTGTATAGCTTTATGATAAAATTAATAAACATAAGTCATGGTACCCCTCTGATTACTAGTAATGCAGAAGGAAAGGTATTTGGGGTCCCTATTGGAGGCAAGCAGCTTTGGTACTCTGGGCGATGCTGGGAGTTAATCTAAGGTGAAGGGGTCATTAATCAGAGACACCCCTAACATCTACTCCATCACCAACACGACTTCCACCCTATTCCCAAAGCCACCTTACTCCTAAATGCTGTACATTCCAGAGCCCCACAGAACTACCTCATTATCAACACTACTCTACCCCACAACTGAAACTACTTCCAGCATATCTCGGAGCCCTTGTTACTATGTTTACCTTCATCTACATAACTTTCAAAATCTACTCCATTCCAACATACCCCCACCCTCAACATCATTGGAACCCCACTCACTGTGTTAAACCTAGCAAAATCCTACCCCTTTTCTTCTGCCTGAAACTTTGAATTTTCAAAATGAAGAACAATGTGAGAAGGGTGATTTTCGTGCCCAACACCACTCTCACGTTTGAATGAATTGATTGAATTATTGTTAAATTAACTCGAAAATGGCCGGAAGGATGTAGATGTAGCTCGTCATTTATGGATTGCTAATGATATGGCTCGATAACTGAATGGAACTATAATAATTTCTTTATATCGGGGTGATGACTCCAACATTACACTATAATCGAATGACATAATGTCATACGTCGTCTCGAGGAAACAATAAATAAGTATACAGGGTTGGATTAAAGCAAATATCTTTGAAATAGAATCGATTACATATGATATTTGATGTATTTAGATTTGTTAAATAATAAAGTTATCTCTGAACTTTAAAAAAATGGGCAGCCACCTCATTCTTTTTGGTTTCGACAAGATGGAGCGCCTCCTCATTATCATAGATGAATTAGAAAATTTTTTGATGCTACTTTTGCAAATGTATGAATTGGACGTACAGGGCTTTGCCGTTCTCTATAGTGCAACACTTCAAAATCATCCTTTGGGGATACTTTAGCTCAACCCAGTCTATGTGTACTACATATGTAGACGTGTTTATGAAGTTAAATGAATTTGCTCAAAGGGATGAACATTCTAAGATTGCGTTTCCTGGTTAGGAGTGTTCAAAGAAATTACCAAAGAGTTAATGTGACTTTTATTTGTACTTAAATATATTACTTTAGAAAAATTCATTTGAGTGTAAGACGTTTCGTCCTTGCTTCTTCAGCCATTCATTCCTCACGTTTAAAAATCGAACCGAAGTTATAGCCATAAACATGAATAAACATTCTTTTTTAATTTATTTACATCTTTTGTACGGTAGTTGATTAAACGATAATTTATTTATAAATTGTAAAATTTACTATTTTATATTGTAAAATATATTATTTCTTTTAGAACAGTATGAACGCCGAAGCATTTAAGTATCAGGGTGAGTACCTAATCTTTTCATTTTCACTTTAAAGGCTGTATACTATAGGAACACTCCATTGAAAACCTATCCTATTTTAACCTGTCGCAAGGTTCTAGTTAATGATTTCATTTTTCTCACATTAGATGGCAGTGACAGTGTCGGAGTCATTTTTGTTGGTTAAATGGCGTTGACAGCTAAATTTTAGTCGCATTTCACTTATGCAACTAGAATTGTCCAAATTTGAGCCCATTTTGTTGGCTCCGATAGAAAAATTGTCCTTTTACGTAAGGATTGGTTTCTAATCATATCATTCTTTATATAAAAAAACAATTGTTACAGTTTTCTTTATAATCGTAATGCGCCGTAATATTCTAATGCTTCATTTGATCTTCTGGATACCAGATGGCAATAGAAGTTAGTTTTTACTAATTTAATAGCTTTTGAGATCTAAATTTCGTTTTCAAATGAACATTTTCAACTGCTCTAGCCATACTGTCATCTAAAGTAATAAATTGCACCTTACTGATCGTTTTTTAATTTATTCTTTTTATTCAAATTAGTACAGTAGCTGCAATTTTCTTTATTTCCCTATTGTGTCGCAAATTTCTAATGTTTTAATTAAATTTTCAGACACTAGATGTCTGTAGGCGTCGAATTTTCTGGCTATGTAGCTTTTTGTTCCTAATATGTGCTTTCAATCGATTCTTTTAGAAATTCTAGAAGAATAATAGTAACGTTTAAACCTAAAATCTAGATTAGTTGTATTTGGTTTGCTTTAGAAGTTCTGAAAACGTAGTTTATTGGTAAATATGAGTGTGTTAAATTTAAAGAAGAAAGAAATTTTCTAGAAGAACACCTTATCTTCTATCTCGCGTATGCATAAGACATAATAGAAATACAATAACACACATAACCGTGCATACTGATTATTTCGAACTTTAGGTATTTATATTATGTAAAATGCAACGAGTGCATTTGCATTTATGTATTGTTATTTATGTGTTGTGCATATCCTCTAAATAGATATTACAAACAAAATGTGCGTTGGCTTAGTAAGTAATATGATAACCGTTCGTTGACACATGTCTAGTCGCAACATACATAACACACAAATGTTATTTTTGCAATATGCATGTCGTATGAATTACATGCATACATTTCAAGGTAACAGTTGCTCTTATCATTGCAATATTCTTGGAACATGTTCAAATGCCCTGTCTGGCTGAATTCCTCATCTGGTGCAGAGGAAGTGCAATGTTTTTAATAACCTACATTCGCGGAAATAACTGAACTGCAATCACAGAATAAAAGCAATCCGGAGTAGGTACTATTTAGTTTACCAAATAGTCAGACCAGTCATTGAACTAGATAAGAACTCCACAATATTTAAGGATCCTCTCACAAAATGTCATCAAAGTGTCATGACTCCTAATAAAAGACAGTTCTTTTTTCAACCTGGGAGTGGCGAATATTCGGAGGGTCGTCTTTAGAAATATGGAAGGGTTGTGTTTAAGAATTTGAGGGGAGGTTTACAATTAATTGATTACCTAAGACCTGTACACAAAATATACTTGTTCAAGGTGATTGATTAACGTCAAAATTGATATTTTAGTGATTTAGGGGGGTCGCAATGTTTTTTCTTAGCATCCTGGCTATTTAGAGGGTTAAATAAAGTCGGAGCGTTTGCTTGTTTGGTCAGTGCGATCTCCAAAATGATTGATTTGATTTCAATTGAACTTTACAGATACGGTTAGGAGGCAATTAATAATTTTTTAACTGTAGGGTTGAAAGATAATAAAGAATTTCAGATTTTTCTTCAGGAAAATGGTTTAGCGGGAGGGGGAGTTTGAGTGGTAATGGGGGTTTTAATATTTTTAGCTATGATTAACATAAGGCATAAATATAAAAATCATATTATTGGTAATAAATCTTTACTACATGAAAATTGGCATTCACCCTTGTAGGAAAATTAAATGGTTTAGTGGAAAATTTTGTTTCGTTATTATTGGTGATTTAATTCATTCATTGATAATAAAGATTTTTTTGACACTTAAAATTTATGATCTTTGGGGGAGGTATAATTATTTTTGGGTAAACATGCGACAAATTTATTTTTGATTGTTAGTTTATAACGTATTGATAACTCAAAAAGTTTTAAGACAAAAGGCACTCACTGATACATTGAAACACGAAGCATCCTCTGTGTTTTTCTTTTTCATTTGGCGTGACCTCGCGCTTACTTGTAACGGTTTTAAATGGTTTTTTTTTTTTCTGAAGACAATGCATCCAACCACTTGAGTGCAGTCTGGCTAACGGTAAAATGCACAGAAATCGCCACTGAAGATCGATACGTAATAATCGATCAAACGAGACGGGGTCGATCATGATCGTAAAACTAACTAAAATAGGTTTTATTATCATACGCACTTATGAAAAAAATACTAAAAATAATGAAAAACCAAAATTTGTTTGATAATTTTCAAACTTTAAATGCCCAAACAAAAATTGTTTTCTCAAAAAAAAAAACCATAATAATTTTTTATTATTAATTTTTATATATTTTTTCATAATCTACATGAAAAAAAGGAGTCAATCTCGAAAAGGTAACCTTTTAGAAGTTGTTTTTCACGTGGATTAGGTATAAAAAAAATAAGAAACTCGATCGTTGTCGTCAAAAAAAATTATGGTGGATTAATCTGAAATAATTGACTTTTTCAAGTATTCAAAGCAAAAAATCTTAATTTTCAATAATAGCAGTTTAGTGGTTGCGCATCGGTAGGACGTGGAAGATACAGGGGTTGAAAGTGGTCGATGCTGTACGAAAAGATCCTCTTTTAGAAGGCTCCAGAATTTTGGAGAAATTTCGAAGAAAAAGAATTAGAGAATTTTTTTTGAAGATTCCGGCGTCATAAACTTTTGAGAACTTTTTCGATCGTTCTGGAAAATTGGGGAAATTTCTCGAAAATTCGAATTTTTTTTTGAAATCTAGACAACTCGTGAGTTTGATATCTTTCTGAAAAATTCGAGAAGTTTCTGGAAAGTTTCGTAACTTCGTCTTTCATTCTGGAAGATTGGAGAAAGTTTTCGAAAGTTCGATAACTGTTTCGAACTCCATAGAAAATTTAAGTTTCGTAACGTTCTGAAAATTTTAAGAAATGTCTCGAAGGTTTGATAACTTTCTTTTTAACCTTCTGGAAAATTCTAGTTTGACTGTTTACTTTCCGAAAATTATCGACATTTAAGTAACTTTCTGCATCTTTCTATAAAATTTAAGATATTTCTCGAAAGTTCGATAACTTTCTTGAACGCTTGGTATAGAAAATTTGAATTTCAAAACTGAAAATTTTGAGAAATTTTTCGAAAGTTCAATAACTGTCTTGAACCTTCTAGGAAATTCGAGTACTTTCGGAAAATTGTCTTGAGTTCGATAGTTTACCTTGATTCTCTAGAAAATTTGAATGTTTGATAATTTACTGAAAATTTTGAGAAATTTCCCGAATGTTCGGTTACTTTCTTGAATTCCATTGAAAATTTGAGTTTCATAACTTTCTGATAATTTTAAGAAATTTCACAATAGTTCGATAACTTTTTTGAACCTTCTAGAAAATTAGGGTTTAGATAATTTTCTGAAATTTTTTTAAAAATAATCGAAAGTTCAGTGACTTTTTCGAACTTCCTGGGAAATTAGAGAAATTTCTCCAAAGTTCGATATTTGTCTTGATCCTTCTAGAAAATTCCAGTTTAATAGACAACTTTTTAAAAATGTTGTGAAAATTATTGAAAGTTCCGTAACTTTTTCGATCCTTCTGAAAAATTGGAGAAATATTTCGAGAGTTCGATAATTTTCTAGGATTCTCTAGAAAATTTAAGGGTTTGATAACTTACTGAAAATTTTCAAAAATTTCTCTAAAGTTCGATAACTGTTTTGAACCTTCTACAATATTCGAGTTTGATTGACAACTTTTTAAAAATTTTGTGAAAATTATCGACAGTTCGGTAACTTTTTCGATGCTTCTGGAAAATTGGGGAAATATTTCGAGAGTTCGATAATTTTCTTGGATCCTCTAGAAAATTTAAGGGTTTAATAACTGAAAATTTTGTGAAAATTATCGAAAGTTTAATAACTTTTTCGAACTTCCTGGTAAATTGGAGAAATTTCTCGAAATTCGATATTTGTCTTAGACCTTTTAGAAAATTCGAGTTTGATAGGTAACTGAACATTTTGTGAAATCCCATTTATTTAATAGTATTTGAATATGCATTTCTTTTAAGTGATTTGTTAGAAAAAGATTCATCAATCGTTATTTGATCATTTCAAGCCATTAGGTTTGTGTGAGTGCTTCAGGCCTTCAGATAAAGGAACAAAAAAAAAAAAAAACAAGAAGATGAAAACAAAATACGACCGAAAGTAAGTCGGACGATCTGATTTTTCGTGTACGAGAATTTTTTTTTCGTCGTTCGCTTTTGTGAATGGCATAAGGTGACTGCGACCGAACTGGGAGAATACAATCGAGCTATTTTTGTTGTAGCCCCGGTTGCGTTCGTTGCCCGGAATTGGGTCACCAGTTTTATCTTCTTCGCCCCTGCCGTGTGCCTTCACTTTTCATAACATTCTTATTATTTAATGAGCGCATCGTTTATCTACATTTATGATTTAGCGGTTGTTGTTTATTCGCTTCCCGAACCAACTGCCTCATAATAATAATAAATGTTACAATTTCCAACTTTCGACAAACAGGAAGCGAAAATATCGATTTCCTCTTTTAAAAAAATTATGAGAACCTTTAAGTGTTTTTACCAGCTCGACATACTTAAGACTTACTGTAATTTTAATGTGTTAGCAGCGATAAAATTATAGTGATGAGGCATTTGGATATTATTTTCAATGAGGTTTATAAAAAGACCTTTATGAACCTTATAGAAGGGTTCATGTAATTATAATGTGTGTAAATTTTTGAGGGTAATAAAGTAAAATCACTTTTAGTGAAAAACACTGCAGCTTTTAAGGTAAAATAGAATTCTGACCTTGAATACGACTTCGTGGTTAAATTTCAAGGTTATTTCAAAAATTATTTCAAGGTTTAGTCGAAGTTTGAATGCAGATTTTAAAGGAGCGATAATAACTCAGTATGATAGAGATTAAAGGTCAATCTAAGGTTATTTATAGATGAAAAGAATGACCTTTACCTTTACAATCCTGGTTAATACTTATTTGACAGCATAGACTGCAAATTTCACCTCGAAAAACCCTTTTCTCTGGCTTTTTGACTTAAGAATGACCTTGAATTGACCTTAGACACCTATCAAAAGGATATAATCAAACGTATTTAGAATTTTACGGGCGTCTAGAATTCGGAGCCAAAAATAGGCGTTTCCATTTAAAAAACCTCTTGACCTTTTAAATAGCCTTGAAATATGACTTCAAGATCACATATAAGGTCATAATTTCATTTTTTCTTAAAATCCATTTAAAATTTGTTCCTGCCTTTTTTTCGACGTGAGCTTTCCCTTGAAATGATCTCAATAATCTACGTCAGCCCTACTTTTTGTCTATTTCCCTTGTCTTTAACCAATTGGCTTAAAGAAATTATTAATAAAAAAGTAGATTAAAGGCGCTTGATTTACAAAATGAGAAATATGAGCAAGAGAACATACAAAAATTATAAGAGACCATAATACTTCAGTAGACGTGAGTAGAAATAGGTGGTAATTTAAATTTGGATAAGTAGAGGTAGAAAATTTTTAAAGTCCATTAGGAACCTAAAACTGATACGCTTTTTGAGTATTTTTTTTTGTGTTTTATTTTTTCTAAGCAGTGCCTCTACCACTGGTTTCAATAAATTAATGTCCTTTTTAAAAATTATTTCTATTTGCGTGACACAAATCAGTCACAGTCGTGTAAAGCCCTTTTTGCCCCTCGATAAATCGATATTTGACATTGGCATCTACGAAACTTTCACCAATGTAAAAAATGCCTTCTACCAAATGCATTTTTAAACTGTACTTTGCAAATATGTAAGTAGGTACGTCGACAATGTCGGGGAGCAAACTGGGAGACGTGTGGGAGGGGCGGGAGCGAACGAACAACAGCGAATTTGTCTGTGTGTGAATGTATGTGCAGTTATAAACAGCCTCTTTGGATGCACTTTATTTTTCTTTGCACTAGAGAGATATTGGGTTACGTTACCGCGAATTTAATCCTTAAGTACAAGGACTTGCGGCCCAACGCCTCCGGTGATGCAAGACTGTGCGATTATTTACGTGTATTTGGGATATACAATCAACCAAAGTAAAAATGAACTGATAGATCCATAAAATCAGTTCAAAAAAATATTGATTTAGAAACCAAATACTGGTGCTAAGAAAGGATTTTTCAAAATGTAACCCCTAAAGTGCTGAAAGGGGGGCTCATGTAGGTATCCATTAACGCACAGCCCAAGTCTCTGAGTCTTGAAACCTAACAATTTTCATAGAGCTTTCTTATATGTTAGGAAAGGACTATTTTTTAAATGCAACCCCTAAAGGGATGAAATCGGGGTTCAAAGTTCGAAGTATCGATCCATCAGAAATCTTGAAATGCACAAAGGTTCCTAATACGATCCACTATAAAATGATTTTTTGAAAAAACTCAAATTTGAAAATAAACACATATTCTGTAACCAAAGCTCGTCATAAATCAAATTGATACGTATCAATCTATCGATCTATCGATCTGGATCTTACATGAAATTAATGTCCACTTTAACAGTATTTAATAAGTGTTCCTTCTTGCAAGGGCGGACTATTAAATTTAGGTCGCTGAATCTTCCCCTCTCCCAACTTCTAGGTACGTGTTTAGCAGCTTTTGAAGTTTTTAATTTTTTTTTTGACATTACTCATCTCTAGGCTCAGTTGGTTTTTGGTTTCGGTAATTATTTAGAAGTGGGGCTCCAGACAAAACTGGCCCCAAAAAAATTTTCACCCCTTGGAGACCATTTTAATACATCAAAATAGTTCATTTACGGTGGGGGAAGACATTTTCAATAATTGTTTATAAACAAAAACATTGTTATAAGTAAACAAAAAATTTAAAGTTTTAGAAATTACCAAATTAAGAGAAAATTAAAATAGAAGGTAATTATTGAGAAAATTGAGAAAATTTTAGAAGTGGGGGATATATTTTTTATAAAAAATATTTAAAAAAACGTCGTAATAATTCAATGTGTCTTGAAATAGGTTATGGTAGAGGGTGGGTGTGTTTATATACATATACATACCCCACACCCCAAAATTTTAATTTAATAATTAATTTGGTATTTGGTTAGGTTAGGGTACGGGATGTAGGGTATTACAGTCGTTAGTTTGAATACTAGAAGTATTTAGCTGTCGAAGCTTTTTGGGATTTCCCTTATTTTAAAATATTTTCTGTAAATAACTGTAAACCAGTTTTCGACACTTAGTACTCATATTTACTCATCGCTTTGAAAACGGTGTTACTATCAAAAGGATTGTTAAGGATTCTTAAATAATTTTTGGTTGGTAAATATTGTTTAAAGTGTTTTTTTGAATGTGGATTCCTATTTTTTATTTTCAGTTTACAGTAGGAAAGAGCGTCTTATCAAATATAATTTTTCCCTTAGCGCCATCTGCAAGAATATTGGAAAACACCAGCAAATGTATAAAGCTCAAAAAAGCTCAATATTTTGCAGTAGCTTTATCGGCCATTGATTCGTTTTGGGATTAAAGCAATGGATCAAAGTTTCGTCCTTAGTCACAAACTTCCTCAAAAGATTTTCATTGTCAATTTAGTTCTTTCCAAGATTAACCCTTGGCGTTTTTTTTTGCTCTTCGGTTAACATTTTCAGCACTCAATGTATGGAGGTTTTTTTTCCACATGCATTTATTTGATGAGAATTCTTTAAATGCTGCCATGGGGGATTCTTGTGACCTCAACTGATGGTCACTTTAGTATGTCAAAATTATATTGCTTATAAATTTTTTAACGTCATCCTCGATGAGAGATGTGGACTTTATTAGCAAAATTATTTTCTATAGATGTTCTTTTTTACTTAAACTTTTTTAGTGTTCAGAATTCTTCAGTGTTTTCAGAAGAAGTCAGCATGAATCCTTTAGTAGATATTTGTTTTTAATGACAATACAAGGAAGTAAAATATATATTTTTTTAATTTTTTTGAGTTCTTGCCTTTGGATTGCATCTCATATGGTAATTCCATAGAGTTTAATCTTTGTTAAACTTTTTTAGTTTTCTCATAGGTATTTTAATTTTTTTTAACAATAGCGCATTTTAAATTTTGGTAGTTGTACTTATTCGTGTAATTACATGACACATTTTTATAGCGAACTTTCGAATATTTGGACGACCAATGGCGTAGAGAAGGTGTTTTGAAACGCATTTAAAAATAATTAGCGACCTCGGACAGATAAGAAAGTAACCCGTAACGAAGTCTTGAGCATATGCTTGCGTTTTATTTACTTACACTAACTTTTGCACATTATGAAAAGAATTCAAAGCTTCAATAGACATCTCCTTCCAATTTATGTAAGTGTTTCACAAATTTCACTTTCATAACAGCCACCGATTTATGCATCATTAATTTGCTGACCTTTTTCTTCCGATTTTCTCCTCATGGAAATCTTGTTCTAATTCCTCTTCGATGGTATTGATTTTATAACACAAAAGGAATGAACGATTAAATCAACTCTTAACCTGGGGTCTGTAAGAATTTTGTGAGCTGTGAGCTCATCCATGATTTTTCGACGACACGTCTTAAAGTTTTAATTGATAGCAAAAAAATTGTTTTATTGGAACCGATTTTTAAGGTTTTTAAAGTGTTGAGTCAATGTTTTAGAGCTATTTTAAAAATTTCGTTGCAATGTTATCGAATTGGACCTGTATACCTATTGGTACTTATCATTAAATTACACATAAAAATTTCTAACTTTTTCTAACTAAAGAAATACTAACTGTTATCGAATTAAAAATAAAATCACACACATATAGGAATTTATAACTTTCTTTCACTAAAAGTTCTAATAGATAGAAGAAAAATTTTGAATTACCCATGTTTCGAAAATATTAATTCAGAACAAATTATGCTCTTGGTCAGTATTCTGTCGCCACCAGACACGGATCGCGATTTCGAGCTTGTTGGCTCTCATCAGCGTGTCGTAAAAGGTTCCGACAGAATACAGACCAAATAGAGTTTTCCTCTTACCAGAGGTGGTTTCAATAGCGATCAGAGATAAAGATAAAAGTACAGTACCTTTATTTATAGCACAGATGTCGCTCTCGTGACATCTTTGGTCGTTAATATTAATTCACTTGGAACTATTTGGAAAACAGCTTCTTTTGTGTCAATTTATACGATGATTGAAAAACATCAAATTTACTTTAAGAGCTTAGATATTACGTCCAATATTTGGTTTTAGATAACATTCTTCAAGTGGTTTCTGAAAATCTGCAGATCTACTCAGTTGCATAGTGATCGTTAGGATTTCCCCACAGTCTCTTCGGTTGCAATGTTATAGGTTCACACACATCAAAAAACTAACCTAACGTTCTTTAACAAAAAGTTTTAACATTTTTTGAGTTCATGTAAGGAACCAAGTTTTGAAAGCATCCATTTAATTTGTGACTATTTCAAACAAAATCTTCTGCTGTACTAGATTTACAAAAGCATATAATCTAGGTACTCTAAGAGTATAAATATTACATCAACTAGAGAGTAAAATATTTGATTTTAGTTAAAGTTTTTCAACTAATTTCTACAAATCTGCATTTCGAACCCGGTTGCACAGTGACTGTCACAATTTCCCCGTAATTTCTTCTGTTGCAAATTTATCTATATGAATTTATACCCAAAAATATACACATAAAAAAAATCACTTTTGTATTATAATTTCTGTTTTGCTAACCACGTGACGTGATTAATTCTTCATTTAAAATTGGTACCATGGTTGTACCAATTTTTTTTTACCACGTATACGTTTCATAGTGTAATAGAATCATTCTAAAAGATGCACTTACTGTCAAACATAAAGGACCTTAAATAGGGAACCGACAGACATGGCTGACGTGACGCATCTGCTTCACCACTAATTTAAATAATTTTAACTTTAATGTCGATCTCTGCGGAGAATGCCCTTAACTAGATCCTGTTACATTTGCCATAATTACTATAATCACCTTGTTGGAAACTAAAGACACATTTGAAGACATCGTCTCCTTATTACCGGAACAATAGGCTAATAGATATGCAAATTGCTAGCACAGCACTTACACCCGTTGTAGGGACAATTAGGTGGTGTGCATGTCCGAATTTTCCCTTAAAAAGGTAATTGTTACTACACGAATACTTCCATTCGAAGCACACGAGTTGTGCTAATTTATTTTTTTAAATACAGCTGTTCTGAAACAAAATGTACATTCGTGGTATTCATTAACCAGGAGCCAGGGGGTTCTTTTTAGAAAATTACTGACTAAAGTGTGAACGTTTTGAACAAAATATGACAAACTGGTCTTAAATGACGTGATTACAAAACAATTTTTAGAATCCTTGACAGAGTCATAAAATTATAATCACAAAATCATGATAATGAAAATTTTTTTTTAGTAGTTGTTAATGATATAAAATCAATTTTTGCAACGTTTTAGCCCCTAACCCCAAAGGGTGACAATTAAACCCCCTTTCATGTTTATTTGTATCATCATCAAATAAACTGCTACTACACCAAAAGATGGCTGACGAAAGTGTAAATATTTGTAATTTGCTGTATATTTTACAGATGGCGTTTCTCGCTATTTGTATATAACTTGTATACGAAAGGACTTTTTGTAGTAAATTGTATATTAAGTTTACTAAGTTTTTAAAAAAAGATAACAAGTATGAAAATTACTTCTTTATTTATTTTAAGAGCAAAAGCACACCTAAGAAATAAAAATATAATTATTGTAACGTATATAGGTATATTTATTATATAGTATTTACATATTTACCAACTTGGAATCGTTATCCTGGACGAATCGACTTCATATTTACATATTATGTATTAGCTATTACTTTTCTGAGCCATTCTTATTTATACATTTTTCATAATATCACATGCATTTAGCTTAAATCTAAGAAAATTTAATTGAATATAATAAACACTTTTTACATTAGGGTGTTTTTTTTTCTTTTTGTTTATATCTAAGTACATACATAGTTTCTTTTTTAACGTTATACAAATGTAGTTTAATATATTAATACGTTATGTTAGGTTAGGTTAGGTTAGGTACAAGAACAAGTCAATTTAGTCTCGTACTGGCATTAGTCAATATTTTTGACTTTACATTTTTTGTCTTGTCTGGCATAAGTAAAAAAATAAATAAATGTGACGCTCTTAGTGGTAAAAATTTAATTTTGATTGACTTTTATAGTTCTTGCTCGTAACGCAGAAAAGTGTGTTTATTCCAGTTTACCTTTTTTGGTATTTTTTGGTTCTCTATTTCAGCACTCGCCTTTTATTTTTCGCCTGCAATACCCTATTTGTACCCCTAAAGCTCCTTTCCTTGGAGGGCGTCAAAAATTACAAAAACAGGGTGGCAGGTAGTTGGTTTAAGTCTCCATAGTTGTTACATCCAATTGCCAAGTTGGGATTTTGAGCTAAATTTTTACCCCAAACGCGATTTGAGAAACTTACAACATCCCCAACGTGTTACAGGTAAAATTTTTGATTACTGGTCGAATTTGGCAATTGAGTATAACTGTTACACATAAGGTACCTAAACAGGGGTTTCCTGAATGTTTATTGAATGAAACACCACTTTATATGCTTTGTAATAGTTACTAAATTTTATAAAATGGCATGCATTGGTCGTGTTAGTTACATTTTAAGAAATTACTTTGTTTAGATTTCAATGTTGGTGTAGTAAACTACGTAACTATAGTAAAATATTTATTTTTCCACAATGACCTCTAGGAGCATTTGAACAAGATACAATACGAGTAGAGTCTATAGCTACATAAGGGAGGAAAATGGGGCTGATATTGCACTTTGGGGTATAATTGTCTTGGGCCACTGATAGAGCTTAAGCTTCTAGAAATTATAATTTGTTAATTAATTAAATGAATCTCGCATTTAATTATAAATTGATTAATTTGTTACAATTTATAAATTTTTGGTTTCTCAATATTTATTTGAACGTATAATACTAATTAGTAATCTACAGAAGAACTAATTTCCTATTATTATTGGTGGTCTTTGATAAATATTTGTGTTTAATTTCGCCTGTTTTGGATTATAGAGTTAAAACTGTAATTTTTGACTTTATTATTTATTAGAAAAATTTCATGGTCTTTTTTATAACTTTAGACTTATCAAAACAGACCATGGTACCTTTGTCTTTCGTTTAAAAGAGGCGTTTTCCTGTTGATCCTCGTTTCTCTTCATGACCATCTGCTACAATCCTCTCGCAAATGCTGTTGTGATAGACAACCCCTAGTCTCCTATCATTATGTAGCACATTTTATTTTTTATAATTCGGGTCATATTTTTAGGGGCGTTTGGAATGTCAGCTGTGTTAGAATTCCCCAAAAATTTCTAGAATTTATAAGAATGGTTCAAATATTTCGAAAATTATTTTTAATGCTTGAGAATAGTTTGGAATGCTCCAGATTTTTTGACAATTTAATAATTATGTAGATATTCCAAGAATAATTTGGGATTTTGGAGAATGATTTAAAATGTTCCACATTTTTTGGGAATGAATTTACCAAATGGTTCTAAATTTGGTGATTCCAGAATGATCCACAATGCTCTAGATATTTGTGGATGATGTTTAACGTATTTCGAAAATTATTTGGAATGCTTGAGAATAGTCTGGAATGCTCCAGATATTTGGATAATTAATGTATCAAGAATTATGTAGACATTCCAAGAATAATTTAAAATGTTCCACATTTTTTGGGAATGAATTTACCAAATGGTTCTAAATTTGGTGATTCCAGAATGATCCACAATGCTCCAGATGTTTTGTGGATGACCATCAATGTTTTAAATTTTTCGAAAATGAACCAGAATGTTTCAGTTTTTTCAAAAATAGTTTATATTATCCGACAGTGACATACAATTTTACATTTCACAATCCAAAACCAGCAAAATTAGACCAGAAGGGGTATCGTTACTCATTTCTTTAGTAATTGCTCATCTAAAATTGCTAGAACGTACAAGTCAAAATTTACGTGAAAAAATAGTTGGTATCCCTTTTGTATCTCTTCGTATTTGATAAGGGCCTGGTATAGCCGAAACGTTTGGTAGTTGTACGTAAAAATATAACTGTGTGTATGAACAATTTCAGAAACCAGTTTTATCCTTTTATTAAAGTTTAAAGACCCTAGGTGGGTTCAGTGTTTGGGCACGCAATCGAAAAATAAGAAGGTTGAAACAGGTTGGATGGATGGTAGTTGCAATTGCTTGACACGTACGGGTTTGTCCTTCTGGTGAAGTTACATAACCTGTAACGTGCTGGGAATCCTGCGGAAATGAATAATGGGATGGGGCGTACCTACGGTTGTTTCCGTTTCAAGAATACGAAAACAATTTTTTTAAAACCAAATAAAATACTGATTTCAGAACAACAGGAAATATTTTTTTAATTAAAAATTTGAAATTAAATTCTAACAGTTGGCTACAGTTGCTTGTAATGCAAACAATTCTAACCTACAACTGTCATGGGTGTTAGTTTAACATATTGTCAATAGACGGCGCCTTTTAAAGTCTCAGAGAAAAAAGTATCTGAAAGAAAGCTTTAAAAAAAAACATTAACATCGTAACTAAATTAAATATTAAGAGATAGGAAAACGATGAAATCTCTAAAAAAAAACATTTTCAAAAAACGACTTGCCCTAAAAAAAAAAAAGATTCACTAAAGAATTGCAGAAACAAGTAAATAAGGTGATGTTTATAAGTTACAAATTTAGAATGTAGACAATTCTACCCTTGTTTATATTTCCAAAATAATTTCTATAAGAAGAAAAGAAAATTTCATTTATTATTGCTCTTGTTCTCTTGTTTCTTTACAACTGTTGACCTAAAAATGATTTTGTGGAAAATATGTAACTACCTACAAAGCAATTTTATAAGTGCTTTGAAACCGCCTGTTGTTTATTACAAATAACGTTCGTGTATTTTAGTTTTATTTTTCTGTTTTATTAAAAAAAAAACTCAAAAAAAAAAAATAAAAGTATCATTAAGACATGATAAGATTAAGTTGCTAAAGTTAGCTGCGATAAAATTTGTACCAAATAGAATTATGCAAAAAATGATAAGTTTGTTGCAATCGTTTAAGATTTAATTCAGATATAATTATTTATTTCTTTGTTTTAAGAATACTTTTCGAGAAACAATTAATAATAAGTGTATTATTTTAAATACTTAATACTACATAAAAACGTATTTCTACAATTTTGAGTTCAGCCCGCATCTCAAAAATGTGACACAATCACAATTACAAGTAACCCTACTGTACATAGAAAGGAAATAAAAAACGTGCTCACGTTGGATATCCTTGTGTTTACGTAAGACGTCTGATAAGGAACCCGCTTTACTTTACATCCGTCGATTGAACGGCTCAATTGTTTTTGCAATTTGTTACAATGCTGGGCACAATTACAACAAACTCCCTGTATAGTCATAGAGACAAATTAATTACCGTAGAGTGTACATGGTTGGGTTAAAGTTTGACTTACCATTAAAGAAAAAGGTGCACTGAAATTGAAAAAGTGAAAACAATGGGTAGATGAACGATGACCAACAGAAACTGACTTTATTCGATATTATACAAACAATATGCTTGTGCAAATGTTCGATACATCGTTACCTACAGTAAAGTCTAAAAGTTTGGAAACATTTTAACATAATCTTTAGCCATTTGATATTTACGACCTTTTAATCCTTTTTTTCAAATATAAATTTTAACATGTTTCTATCAAATTCCAAAGGATATCTTGAAGGCTCTTCAGGACATTGATGGATTTATCCAATATATAAAGAGCATTTGAAGAAATTATATGGACTGAGGACGAAACCTCCCTGGTAAGCCTCTGCAACACTTGATGCTGACCAAGAATTCGATAATTTGTTTTTTTTTTTGGCAAGCCAGAACAAAAGGTCAGGTTAGGTACTTAGGAACTTAAGTATGTGGTAGAAGACATTTGAAGTCGATCAATTTTAGTCCTTCAAAAGTATTGGTAATAATAAGGGTCGATGTCTGCCCACCTAATTAAGGGTTAGTTCTGCAGGGTATAGTGAATTGTTCACACCCCATTACTTTTTGTGGTACTGTAGCCACAAATTCGTAACATGGTTCTTTAGAAACGAATATAGTTGAAGTGGCAGCTGCATGGTCAAAACGTTATTCCTTTTACCACGGTGGGGCCATAATACACCTGCTACCACGTCTCAATTGGCACTGGTACCTATGTATCTCCGGGCCTTTTTTGCAATGTCTTTCATTACGCATTTTGCTTTCCTTATTTGGACGATAACGAGGTATTAAAACGCAATTGTAAAGTAATAAAAACGAAAACGTTATCCGTCTATCACCAATACGCAAAGAGTGACGTTTTTGGGGTCGTTTACTGTTACATTTTAATGGAACTGGAATGAAATGAGTTGATCCTTTGCAAGGATAATTAATTTATTTTTTTTTGGTATGTACTTCCGTATGAAAAAGATGAAGATAGTTCCAGGGTGTCCCGTTTTAAAAAAAAGTTTACAGAAAAGTTGCAGGATTCCGAAGGACTCATCCGATAGCGACATTGACAATGATCTTAACAATGACTTGATTGCAATTCTGGAAGCTAGAATTTTACATCCGGACATGATCTTGTCGTTGATCTGAGATCTGGCCTTCTAGCTTCCAAATATTAATTTTTATTTTACACTGATTCTACTACTTTGAAATTTGAGTTTCTCAAAAAGGGTTGATCATTCATTTTTAAAATTCTCAAATTAATTAATCTATACATATAGCTGTCCAGAAGATTTTTTATTATTTATACTGTTGAACCAAAATTTCTAGCTAAATATATTTACTTATACGATACAACTAAAGCATACCAATATTCTATAGTAAAATACCCTGAATGAGCTTTCTTCAAAGGAGTTTCTAACGCTAACTTTGAGTAGTTAACGAAGTCAATAAGTCAATCAAAATTTGGAGATTACTTTAAAATCTACTACAGTGTACTAGTCCTGGATTGGTTATGTTATTAAAAACAATTTCTCTTCAAAAATACTAACACCCCTAATACAAACATCAACAGTCTTTTGATATCCTCCGATTTTTTCAATAAATGATATACCTACCCATTTAATTATTTAAATATATTCTCTAAGAATAAAAGAAAACGATTTGGGGATGCAAGCACGAATAGGAATTTGCTAGTTATCGAAAGCCTTTTGACATCAAATGGGTGAAAGTTAAGCGAAAACGGGGAGTGCCTAACCCATAGAATGAGTTTAAAGTTTTTAAACTAAAAAAAAAAAGTGACTATAGCGGGAAAAATATAAACGTATATAAAGAGTTACCCCAAGCCCAGTCCCAGTGTACCACAACACTTTCAGACGCAACGTAAGCGAGCGAAGCCGTTTCCATCATTATTGAAGGCCAGAGGGCTAACGTGCAACGTCATATAAGGTAGTCCTCGCAGAGAACTGTTTTAATCGTATAGTCGAGGTGTTTGTGGTGCAAAATTGTTTTGGTCGCGGATTCTTGTAGAGGAAGATCAGAAGAGCATTTGTGCAAATTTTTAGCATTGGTAAATAATTGTTACTATTTTTCGTTTAACGTTAAGTTAAGTTGTTTGACGACCTTTCCATGTAAAAGTACATTGGGGTAAGTCTCTATTTGGCTTAATGGAGCTCAGTTTTTGGTTAATGGCTTTATGGTCGGGTAGATCTCCTAGGACAGTTTTTATATTTGGCTGACTACCCTGAGGACGCCTAATTCCTAATTCAGAAAATGCCATGGTTCGAAGGAAAAAAGTAGGAGTCATTGAATAGGATCTATGACAGTAAATGGCAGACAATCTCCCCCTTTACATCCCTACTAAATGTTTTAATTTTATTTTCATATTCATCTAACTGAGAATTGATTCGTGTTTGAATGGTAAGAATTTGGAATGAATGAGTATAGTAGACTACAAAAAAAAAATTTTTTCTTTTTCAAAACTAACAATCATGTACCCTCCTGTCATCGTGACCTATCTGTACTTAGACCGTCATTTTGCCGTAGATTTCACTGCCTCATTTCTTTAAGAGGGCTATAAAGTATGTGGATTTTGACTACAATGGTGTGAAATATAGGGCTGAATGGGGTGGCTAAAACATTATGAATGAAGTAGGTAGTTTTTCATTTGCAGGAAAAACATGTTCTGTCACAATGTTATTGCCTCTGTCATATTTACCAAAGAAATTCTAGATAAAAGCTACTGGAGGATGTTTGGCAGAAAGTTTGGAAGAAAGTCTTCATTATAAACCTTTGGTCACCTGCAACCTTTTTATCTATGTCTTCTGATAGCTTCTACAGATCCAACCCTAATTTTCACATCATTGTAGACTACCACCAAAAACTTTTCAACTCTCTTAAAGACAGAAAAGAGAAAATGAGGCACAACGACTATCTTATCGAGGAATAAATAAAGTTTCTCGTAATCTGCCATCTATTAACTCTTCACCCTAATTCCGAGACATTCTTGGTTCAAAATCCAATATGTACCACTTGGCGTTAATCTTAAGCTACTTTAGTAACACCAAGACAATTTTCCGTCGAATTATTGTTAATGACAGAAATATTACTTGTACTTCCCATTGGTTCGTTCTGAATAATTTGACAGCTTTCCAAGCCGTTTAAGTTGTTGTTTGGTAATTGACGATCGACCATCGCCGTCGTTTGTTCCAATTTACGCTGCACTGGGTCGTCGTTTGTTTTGCTATTGCTGAACCGCTTTTGTTTTTCATCCAATTGCTTCTCTGTTGCATCATTAGTCATTATCGAACCCGCTCGGTTCTGTTGGTCCGTTTGTGATGAGTTTAATTGGTTCGGAGTACGCTCAAAACTTGTACTAACATCTCGGGAATTTGACCTACGAACAATACATTAATTACCATTCGCATTGCTATTTTGGCTACAAATCTAAGTCATTCGCCAAAACAATGGATCTCCATTCAAATGTGTTCTAGAAGACTAAAAGAGGTGTAAACAAGAGATTGACAAAAAATCTTTGGTCACAATAGTTTTTTATCTTTTTACCTTTCAAAACTGGGATTTTTGATTGGTCCTCTGTTATCACATGTCAGTTCATTTAAAACTTCGAAAGAAGCTTTGACGACGCTGTTGCTTTTGTAAATTTCGGAAATGATCTTTGGTTTGTGACAGTCTTTTTTGTTGTTCTTTGGAACGTGCTCTTCCTCTTCGTCATCAGTGTATCCATTATAAAAGGGGTAGCCGAAGCTCCCCGAACAATATCCTTGCTGATTTCCGTACGTGTAAGTCGGATTTGTCGAAGATATGCTCCGATCAGACTGACAGAGACCTGTCTGTAATTGACAGCGAAGCGAAGACATGGTTTCGGTACCGTTAGTAGCTGGTGATGATGTTTCAACATAGTATTCTGCTTCGTCATACTCGTCTAGAGTTTCTTCGTCGCTGTATCTGAAAGAAGGATTGGAGGATGTCGTGTACTTCGGGGAGTACTCTTTCAAACTCAGAGGGTTCTCATATTTTTTTGGCACTCTGAGTTCCGGCAGATTTTTTAATGACATGCATCCAAAAATACAGGGTGGGCCTTTTAAATTTATCGCTCGTAATAAAAAAGTTCTGAATCGAAAAAATTGTAGAGAACAAAGTTGTAGGAGTTTGAGGAGGACATTAAATCGTGACTTTGAGTTTGATTTTCAAAGTTATTGCAGGGTTAAGTTGATTTTTTCAAACTAATACTTATTTTTGACCCCAGATTCAAAGAGTCACGTTCACATTTGTGTCAGTAGTTCCTCCGAGGTCACTTCAATAACAAAATGTTGTAATAATGTTCTTTTTGAGTTTTATGCCGTAGTAGCTGATGGATAATTTGGCAAAATGTGAAGCTTACTACCAAATCGACCTATGGTTACCAACCGCGACCAATTTTGGTCACTAATTGCACCCATGATGATACATAGATACTCGGCAACGTATAATATTAAGCCCTCTTTGAAAATCAAACTCAATGTCAAATGGAAGGCCACTGTTTGATGTCCCTGTTGAAATTTTACATATTTTTCAATTTAGGCCTTCTCGAAGATAAACTAATATGGCCCACCCTGTATGTCTTTTTAGGTTTTATTCTATGATTTGAGTTAAGGCAATAAATGATTTGATTTTTGTTTTGGCCAGCATTAAATAAAAGTTAAGGAAAAATAAGTAATGAACTTACGTATGGAGTAAATAAAAAATAAAACAAAAAAATTAAATAATTACAATTTTTATTAATAAAAAATGTTTTTCTTTTTAAAGTGAAATACATAAAAACACTAAGACGTGCGTATGCCTTTGTACAAGAAACAAAAGCGAAATATTTACGACACAAAAAACATAAATAAAAAAGCATCCTAACCTATATGTGAGTTTCTAAAAGAGAAGAAATTGGAAAGCACCTGTCAGGTGGATTATGGACTAGAGCACACTGGTCACTCGTCGATCCAGATGGCATCGCTTCAACGCATGAGGATGGACCTCCCGAGCCTGGACTTCTCTTGCTTCCTTGCTGGACTTCCACAACGAAGACACCATCTCGAGCACCCGGAGAATAGGTCATTTTTGTCTCTCTACTGTCCTCTTGGATGTCCTTCGACAGAATATAAGGATCAAGAACATATTAAAAGCAGAGATGTGAAAAATCATGGATGAAGTGGAGGTAATTTTTGGTATTTGAACAAAGGGTAGTAATAAGAAAATAGTGGTTAAATAAGTTCTGAGATTCAAAGGCCTATCTAGAGGCAGAAACAGGAGAAAAGGGGATCAAGGAGAAAAAACTTAGTTTTAATTTTCGGGGAATGCGAAGATTGGCTCGGGAATTTTTAAAGAAAGAAAAGGATCATGGTTTCGAAATTCATTTTCAGCAATATCTTTGGAAATTTGTGTTGAAATGAATCAAACAATTTTGTTAAATTAAAAATGAAATGAGTTGGCAGAAGTAAAAAAAAAAAGAGAACAAAAATATTACCATGACACTTGAAAGCACTTGAAAGTTTGTAAGGCGACGAAGTAACGTGCTCTTATTTTGTATCCACAAATTGTTTAAAGAATAATTGTAAATTGACGATATAAAAATAAATCGTTGTTTAAAATCAATTGACCAACAATCCTTGGAGATTCCACGACTCATTTCAACAGTTTGACTCCAAGTATTTTAAAAAAAACATAACTAAATAAGGGACTCTCCCTAATTGCCACTACACTTTTCCATAGTCTCCATTTTCTACTTTCAAAAGACATATTATTAAAGCGTCTAGACAAGGATTTATGTATCTGTGTCAAATGTACCCTCACATGTATTACAAGCTACCCTAACCTAACTTAATCCATTACTCAATCCTCTAAAATATTTTTGACCGCAAATGAAGCAGAACTGAGAATCGACAAGTAACATTAAAACGATAAAAATTCAGTTCTATAAAGCTTTCACTAAATGTGTCTTTCTGTGACCGTATTTTACAATTTTTGGATAGATTTGACAGTAAAACAGATGAAGTAGAAAATATACGACCATTAAAAAATTATTGTCTTATATTTTAGCACAGTTAAGTGATAACGTATTAAATTCAACGTTTTATAAATCGTCTATGTTGATGTAACACGTGAAAGACGGCGTTATTTTTAAAAAGGTACCAAAAAGTGAAAAAAAAATTCGCGAAATATGGGTGTACGTACAGGTTTGTGTGCGTGCGTGAACAGTGAGTCGTTGATAAACGGCAATTGCGCTATAATCGTAAAATCTGCAATATTCAAGTTGATAAATCGTCTTTGGGGCACTCAAAGAAAATTACTGCCAACTTTTTGGCTTACGGCCAGGATCTACTTTCTAAATATCGCACTAAAATTTATCAACGGCATCTAATTAGATGAGGCGCCTCGATTTGATGCGGAAAATACGGCTGCAGTCATGTCATTAACTTTTAATGCGCATTACTCGAATGCTGCATACAAATCGGATTATACAATTGACTTTGGCGTGATTTGCAAACGGCCTGACGCGCGATTGTTTTTACTTCTATATTTCGTTACATTCAATCGGGCTGTGACGTCAGCGGAACAATGACGCGTTTACAGAAAACTGCAAAATACGACTTGACGTTTAGTTTTTCAAAAACCCAAAAAATCACGACTTATTGAGGTTGACCTAATCTATTTTTGCAGAGAAACGTGAAGCAGTAGATCCAAAGTTAGTTATATATACTTGGGTTTTACATAAATGACATAAAATATGCCAATATGGACAATGGACTGTTAGTTAAATACAGTGTTAATAGATGGCGTCTTCAATTTAAGTTTTTAAAACTGCTGTTTCGAACGGAAACATAATTTTAAACTTTTTGTTTATTTCTCGTCACCAGGAGAGCACGTAATCTTTATATTGTTATCTCAATAATCAGTTTTGATGAATTATTAAGGGAGATATGGTCTGTTTCAAAAAAGTATCACTGAAAAATAATATATGAGGATCCCTCACTGTGAATCATTTGTTGTCATATTTTGACGTATTTAATTTATTGTTTGTTTTCAATAAGAATTACTCTATGTATTATAAATAATTCATTTGAATCAATACTATCGACCTTGGACCGTTGCTGATGTATTTTCTGGTAAATAATAAATCATTTTTTAATTAGAAAAGTGATGGAGTGTGAGAGTTCTAGAAATAAACTTGGAACATAATAGAACTTCATAACGAAAAAAAAAATTCGAGTCAGCACAAATATTTCATTACAGTGAACACAAGATAAACGATGGAACGATGAAACTTAACTTTTCCTTTGGTTAGAGGGTGGCTAAACAAGAAGATATTTATCCTTAATTACTTCCATGAAATTCAGAGCTTTTCCTACACTGACTGGCCCGGTTATGGTTCATAGATATTACGGCGGGAATCGCTGCTTTGCGTCGGTTGGTTGATTTTAAAATTTCTCGCGTCGTATTGGTCGATTTCTGACACCATTTTGTAGGTTATTATTTTGTTTGACTTTTATTTGAGTTTTGTGCCGAGTAAGTAAACAAAATGGCCTTAAATAAGGTCAGATCGAGAAGATGGTGAGGCGAGAGTACGCAACATACAGTTATCGGTGGCATATCCCGTCTTCACTTGCCCTAATAGTAGCCAGTTCCCTTCTGCATGGTCAAATAATTGATTGTGACAATGTAGTCTGCATTCTGTCGAAATCACCAGACGTAGACGGCGATTTTGGACTTAATGGTTCTCATCAGGGCGCTATAGGAAGTAGTGGCAGGATACAGGACCTTCTAAGGAGACCAACAAACCACCACAGATAACAAATGAGCACCATTTGTGGTGATTTGAATCCAGGAATTGTCTAGCTTAGTAATTGATTGTTTTTAAATTATTATTTAGCAATTATTTCGTTTATTAAATTTTAAAGGCATAACTAAAACATTTTTGACTTGAATTTTCTTTAAAAACTTCACCGATTGAGTACAATTCACGTTTAACCATGAACGTGGTTATTGAGGCCTGGTTGTTTTTCTGCATACCGGATTCGTATTTTGTTTGAGTAGAAAGCGTTTAGTTGTCGCAAATTTTGAAATTTCAATTTGCTGTCTATATCCTTTTCGAAGGTTGTTTATTGGTCCGAACGGCGTCACAGAATAATAACATACAGCAGCTGTTAGTGCATAATGTATACGCATTTTAACTTATTACACCAGTAACATATGCATCCGTTGAATGTTACAAAAACTTTTAAAGGATAGTGCAACTGTAAATGTGCAGTTTATGCAGTCGTTTAGCGACCTTTAATTTGCAATAAATTACCAGCAGATACCAACCGAAAGATCTCTTTCGTTTCTTTTTATCTTTCGACAGTGTCACAAATTGTAACCTTACATTTCAACGTTTTGGTTTTATATGACGCAGGTTTTATAGAAATGCATTTTTGTAGTTTCAGAGATATCCAAATTTCCACAAATAAATACTTATTATCTCATTAAAAAAATTTAATCAAGGGTTACCTTTGCCGCCCCCCTACTGTCTTATAACTTCTCATAGATTTCTAACTCGTCCTTCACGCACCAGAAGGTGTCTTAGGATCCATAGAAGTATTACATGAGCACCAACGGGTGGGGGATCCGGATAGTGATTATTACGTCTGTGATTTCTATTTATTTAGTTTTTCTATATGGCAACACTTGTTGTCCATACTAGAATGCTAAAAGCGTTTTCAGGGGATGTCCAGGGACTCCCCAAAATACTTCATATTGCTGTGGAATAAAATTTTTAAGGGCAGTGTTTTATAGTCCATAAATTCCTCATTTCCAGAATTGAAAACTTCGGCTCATAAATAAAAATAAGGAAAACTGAATAGATTTAAAAATATATATTCTACCAGTGTAATCATAAGAAGGGGGAATAAGAGCTTTGCTTACTTTTGATGACAAGGGGACAGGGGTTAAAAATTACTAAAATTCTGCTTACGTAATCTTTTTTATATGTGGTATCGTTAGAAAGACTTCAAAAAATAAGTTAACAGTTTTTTTATTTTGAAATCTAGTTTTTTAATATTGAACATCAAAATTAGGACAATGGCAACCTTTTGTAGAAATTTTTATTTGTTTTTATTAATAAATTCTTAGTTACCGTAATTTATTTTGTGAAGACTTTAATTCTAATCAGTTTCGTGGTTGTTCCTGTTCTGCCCGTATTCCACTCCTGCGAGCAATATCCCGAGGGAATCGGTTTATTACGTTTCCTTGTAAAAATTAAAGATCTTCCTTCGATTCAGCTTTTAATTATAATTGTGTAAAAAGAAAAAAATTAAACCGATTTTTCCTGATGGATTTTTAGCAAAAATCCGTTAAATAATAATTATAATCCTGTGACTCTTATCTGCGATTTTGTACATGTGGAATTGAGATATACAGGGTTTTTCAATTTGATGGACTATTAGAAGTATATGAATTAGCTATACTGGAAGTCGACACCAACTTTGTTCAAGATGAGCCCAAGTTTCAGATTTGAATTCATTCTGTTTATTCATATACTTACTTCTAATATCCCATCAATTTGAGAAACCCTGTATATCAAATCTCCATTTTAAACCTTTAGGAGCGTTAGGTCGTATGACATAATAAATGATTGGAGGTATACTTTCATAATCTTCAAACCTTACTTACAGAGTTAAAAAAATATCTTTTTTGAAATATTTCTTAATGTACCAGAACACCCCTCTCACCCCATCTAACCTTTTTTTTGTCCACAATCTACCTATAAGAAACCATAATAGTGTGCAATATTTTATGTCTCTAGTCTCAGGAGTTTAGACTCCGTGTTGATCAATATATCAATTTCTCACCCCAGGGATGACTAAAATTTGAAAATACATCGTTTACAGTGTATAGCAATATGTAAGGAATAAATTTTAAAACTTGGCTACAAAATGTACTGTATCTATTAATAAATGTCCAGCTATAGCCATTAAGACCTAGGTTAAATTGTCGTTTAATAATTTCGAAAAACAACTTTGGATGAAACATACCTACCCCTTAAATATTTCTGTTCTTATTGCACTATTATGTAACTTTCGAACATGATTTTTGAAAGATCCTTATATTTATTCAGTGAAGTGTATCCAATTATTTTGTCAGAATACGTGCTCCTGTTTTGTTTTATAGTATTTTTTTAAAAAAGGTCCCCAAATATTTTGAAAGCATTGCTTTAGAAGCTGTTTGTAGAATCTTATTAAAACTTTTCATCCTGAAGGAAATTGACTTCCGAGAAGGTAAATAATTGTGTTTACGATAAATCGGGGGATATTATTAGTTTCAAAGAAGATAATATATTTAGAACCTTATTGGATTATTTCTTACTTACAGACTTCATTTCAAAACTTTGATTAACTCGTTTTTGGAAAAATAAACGTATATGTTTTAGTTAGATATACAGGGTGCTTTAAAATTACTGCAATTCGTCAGGGGTGCATTTTTGGAAAACGTATTCAATACAAAAGTTACATCACTTCTTATTGGCTATTCTCTGGTGGCCTTAGGTGTGATACCAATTATACCTTAAATACCATTTCACGCGTAATAAGGCCATCAAAAGCTAAAGATAAGCCCGCTATTGAGTAACGGCATTTTCACCTTACAATTACCACCCTAAGGTTTAATTCTCAAGACTGAAGGAAATGAAATTAGCCTTTTCCTAGAGTCTTGTTTGACATCTGGGTGATGACTTTTATGATGATGAATTAAAATGGGGTTGTTCGAATCCAAGCAGGTTTGTAATCTTTTCAGCTCCCTTAAATACGTAATAATTTTTATACTGAACGTGTTTTGCAAAAATGGAGGTTTTGGCGAGTTATTGTACTATTCCGGTACTTTTAAGACACCCTGTATAAAATTTAGTTCATTTAAACATGTAGCAAACTAATTAATCAACTCTTGCAATTGGGTCTCAAGTTCTTTGATTTTGTTACTCAGTGATTGCACCTGACCACTATCATGGAACTATTTATCTGTTTTAACTTCTACAAAAGTTTCAAGGATAATTTGGTACCTAATCCTTGAACTCCAGACCAGTCCTCCGAAGTAATAGTTTTTCGCTGACTTTTGATTTTCTATATTCAGTTTCCTTTTCTTTTAAGTCAATACATAGCCATTTTAATATATGAGAATAACCCAAAAAGGCTTAAATCCAAAATAACTGTAGAGACCACAGTAGCAGGATTTCGAGACAGACATTAAATGGTGACCTTTATTTTGGCATTGGGGTTAATTTTAAGGGCAATTTGGTTTTCTCGAAAGAATACCTCTATTTTTGACCCTATGATGGGTGTAATTAATGGTCAAAAATAGCCGTGGGTGGTAAAAGTTACACATATTGTTGAATTTTCTGCTCTTTAGCTTGAATTGACTTCAAAATTTCACCCGTCACATACTATGCTAAACTGACTCAGTAAAACATAACGTTTTGATTTTGAAATGATCTTGGTTTGACTTTTGACGCCTCCATGCAGATGGCTGAGTGTAGGATTCTAAACGGCCTTTGAATCTATGGTCAAAAATATTAATTAGATTGAGAAAATCTGCTTGATCTTGGAATAATCTTGAAAATCAACATCAAGCTCAAATTCATGGTCACCGTTTGATGTTCTCCTCGAAATCCTTTAACTTTTATTTTTTCGATTGAAGTTTTCTTTATTGGAGGTACTTATTGTTAAAGTTTAAAATGGTCCACCCCGTAAATCTCTTTTTTTTAAAGCTGCATGATTGAAATTACTTGGCAAAGGAAAATGAAAATGTTAAACTTACGTTTCTTTCCTCGGTTTCGACGATGAGGTGGTTATTTTTAAGTGTCATGGTAATAATGCTTCCGTTCGTGTTCGTGGGACGGTGGTTGGAAGCCCTGAGGGATTGAGGGCCATTAGTTATTGTGCTTATTGGAGCATCGCTACACGTCTCTACATCCTCCGCTATCGAAATTTGAGTTTCGCTACATTTCATCTGAAATTGAAACAAATAACATCAAAGTTAGACTCCAACCCAAAATTATCTATTCTATAGCCAACGTACTGATCGATAAATAATTGATTTTGTAAAGATACTAAAAATAGAATGTGAGGGTTGTTTCTGTAACATTTTGCTCAATAAATTTTAGTATTTGAATATGGAAGTTAATTATATTTATTTTATCTGTGATTTTTGGTCCACCAAATAAACTGAGCTGCGAATGGACAAAAAAGTTTCAATCAATCAAAGAGAGAAGTTTGAAAAACGGATGACCCTTAGCGTCATCACTGAAACTTACTTTTTTAATTTCAAGCTCAATGTGACCAAAAGTACTTCTGGTTATAATTATTGACTTATTCGAGAAGATTAGAAATAATTTAAATAAAATTAAAGGGGTCTTGTATGAAAGAATTGACAAGTTGACTCGTCTCTTAGGTATCAATCTAACCAACTGTGAGAGTTCACAATCAATTAGGAAGTAAATCTGAGTGCTTGCGGAGTTCTTAAAATCATAAAGCCATTTCACTTCAGATCTAGTCCGACCCTGGTTAAAAGTAGTATATTGATATTTAGTCATTAGGTTTGCATACGGTAACATACGGTCAGTTGCAGGAAGGTTTGAACCATCAACATAACATCTTGTTCATTAGTAACTTATGACATTGACTTCTCACAGAGAGTGAATGACTAGGCCTCAATTTTGACACAACCACTGCCACCTCGAGTCCGACACCAACTGACGGGGGAGGAGCGAAGCTAACTTCTTGGCACCCCTCGCTCCCTGAGGTACTAGTATAGGTAAAACAGATCTCTATCGGTTACTGCGGAGCACCCCTCGCTAGGCGACATCCGTTTCCCGTAAAACACCGGGCATTCTTCGGTATTCGACTAGCCCGAGCGCTACACACCTCCCTATCTCAATCTGCCATCGCCAAGTGTACATTCACGCTAAAGGGTCAGGATGCACACCCCAATCCACGTAATCACGTTGCGGTAGTCTCAGCCACTTCGCTCTTACGGTTCTCAGTCGCGAGCCCCCTTAATGGGCCAGGTCGCTTTCTCATCACACCCCCGCCTGATGCACCTTAGCCAGACCTGTACTTTGTTAAGGGACGTGGGCGAGAGTGTGGCACCAATTGACGGCGGAGGAGCAAAGCTAACTACTGGGCACCCCCCGCCCCACGAGGTGCTAGTATAGGTAAAACTGATCTCCATCGGTTACATCGGAGCACCCCTCGCTAGGCGACATCCGTTTCCCGTAAAACACCGGGCATCCTTCGGCATTCCACTAGCCCGAGCACTACACACCTCCCTATCTCACTCTGCCATCGTCAAGTGTACATTCACCCTAAAGGGCCAGGATGCACACCCCAATCCACGTAATCACGTTGCGGTAGTCTCAGCTACTTTGCTCTTACGGTTCTCAGTCGCGAGCCCCCTTAATGGGCCAGGTGGCTTTCTCATCACACCCCCGCCTAATGCACCTTAGCCAGGTTCTTACTTTGTTAGGGGTCATGGGCAAGAGGGTGGCACCCAGAGGTCCCGGAACGTTTCCAAGCCTGTCGAGTTTCCTATGCGATTGTCACTGAAGGTGTCGATGACCACACCGGGATTGCCTCTCAGTTGACGGGTTAGCTATGTCGGTGGGGTGGGTTCGACTCCACGTCAGCCTTATCGTCTGTGCTAGACTTAGCTCGACTACCATTAGCACCAGGCGTGGTGCCTCCGGTCCTTCGTCCATGACCATCAGCTGCTTTCAGCTTTACCTTGCCTCCGAATGCCCGTATGTTCATTTAGCTTCCACACGCCAGCCTCCCTCTACCACGGCGAGGTAACGATACGGGAGAGTCACAATCACTCAGTTAGTAAATTTGATTGTGGAGAGACCTCAACCAAACACAAATACCCAAGAGTGGAAAGAAGTGTTTTGTGTAAATGAACTGACAGGTTGATTCCACTCCTCGATATCTCTTTCAATTTAACCAAGTTTGAGATTAGCTCACAATCAATCAAAAAGTGGAGATTTAACGTGCGACACCTGCCCACGTCGGCTTATTCACACGCCAAACCGCACACGATGAACCCGCTGGAATGGAAGACCTGGGATCTCCTATAACCCCCGCGAACGGGTTGGTCCCAGATAGCCACGACGCGACTGAGGGCCGTCCAGGCGAGTAACTCCCAGCTGGGGCCTATCTAACCCTTATGGTACGCTCGAATTCGAGAACTACGTGATGGAATGGATGCCCCGCCAGTACAGGCTCCTAACCCTGCATGCAGGCTTTCAACCACTGCCACCTCGAGACCTACACCAATTGACGGGGGAGGAGCGAAGCTAACTCCTTCGCCCCCCACGCCCCCCGAGGTACTAGAATAGGTACAACTGATCTCCATCGGTTACTGCGGAGCACCCCTCGCTAGACGACATCCGTTTCCCGTAAAACACCGGGCATCCTTCGGCGTTCCACTAGCCCGAGCACTACACACCTCCCTATCTTAGTCTGGCATAGTCAAGTGTAAACCCCCCCTAAAGGGTCGGAATGCACACCCCAATCCACGTAATCACGTTGCGGTGGTCTCAGTCACTTCGCTCCTACGGTTCCCAGTCGCGAGCCCCCCTAATGGGTCAGGTCGCTATTTCATCACACCCCCGCCTGATGCACCTTAGCCAGGCCCGTACTTTGTTAAGGGTCATGGGCGAGAGGGTGGCACCCAGAGGTCCCGGAACGTTTCCAAGCCTGTCGAGTTTCCTATGCGATTGTCACTGAAGGTGTCGATGACCGCACCGGGATTGCCTCTCAGTCTACGGGTTAGCTATGTCGGTAGGGTGGGTTCCATCTCACGTCAGTCTTACCGTCTGTGCTAGTCTTAGCTCGACTACCACTAGCACCAGGCGTGGTGCCTCCAGTCCTTCGTCCATGACCATCAGATGCTTTCAATTTCACCTTGCCTCCGAATGCCTGTAGGTCCGTTTAGCTTCCCCACGCCAGCCCCCCCTCCTCCACGACGAGGCGAGGATACGGGAGAGTCACAATCACTCAGCTAGCACATTTGATTGTAGAGAGATCAAAGGGCCCTTCCGACCTAGTTCAATCCGGATCAATAGTAGTATTTTAATATTCAGCCATTTGTTTTGCATAAGGTAACTTAGGTCAGTTGGAGAAAGTTGTAAACCACCAATTTAACACTGTTTTGACAATTAATTCATGACATTGACTTCTCACAGAAAGTGAATGGGTGGATATCAGTTTTGACAAACAAATACCCAACAATGTAAAGAAGAGCTTTGTGGAAATGAACTGACTGGTTGACTTCATTCCTCGATATATCATTTAATCTAACCAACTTTGAGATTAGTTCACAATCAATCAAATAGTGGATATTTAACGTGCAAACCCTGCCCGCGTGGGCTTATTCACGACGCGACTGAGGGCCGACGAGGCGAGTGACCCAGGCATATCTAACCCTTATAGTACGCTCGAATTCGAGAATTGCGTGACGGAATGGATGCCCCGCCAGTACAGGCTCCTACCCCTGCATGCGGGCTTTCAACCACTGCCACCTCGAGTCCGACAACAATTGACGGGGGAGAAGTGAAGCTAACTCCTTGGCAGCCCCCGCTCCCCGAGGTTCTAGTATAGGTAAAACTGATCTCCATCGGTTACTGCGGAGCACCCCTCGCTAGGCGACATCTGTTTCCCGTAAAACACCGGACATCCTTCGGTATTCGACTAGCCCGAGCGCTACACACCTCCCTGTCTAACTCTGCCATCGTCAAGTGTACATTCACCTTGCAGGGCCAGGATGCACACCCGAATCAACGTAATCACGTTGCGGTGGTCTCAACCACTTCGCTCATACGGTTTCCAGTCGCGAGCCCCCCTAATGGATCAGGTCGCTATTTCATTACACGCTCGCCTGATGCACCTTAGCCAGGCCTGTACTTTGTTAGGGGACGTGGCCGAGAGTGTGGCACCCAGAGGCACCGAGAGGTCCCGGAACGTTTCCAAGCCTGTCGAGTTTCCTATGAGATTGTCACTGAAGGTGTCGGTGACCGCACCGGGATTGCCTCTCAGTCGACGGGTTAGCTTTGTCGGTGGGATGGGTTCGACCCCACGTCAGCCTTATCGTCTGTGCTAGACTTAGCTCGACTACCACTAGCACCAGGCGTGGTACCTCCGGTCCTTCGTCCATGACCATCAGCTGCTTTCAACATCACCTTGCCTCCGAATACCTGTCTGTCCATTTAGCTTCCCCACGCAAGCCCTCGTCCACCACGACGAGGTGAGGATACGGGAGAGTCACAATCACTCAGTTAGTAAATTTGATTGTGGAGAGCCCTCAAAATCATAATGCCATCCGGGCTCTTCAGATCCCAGCCCACCCCGGATAATTGATATTTAGTCATTTGGTTTGCGTACGGTAGCTTCGATCAGTCGGAGGAAGGCTTGAACCGTCAGCATAACACCCTGTTCATTAGTAATTCATGACATTGGATTCACACAGAAAGTGAATGGGTAGATATCAGTTTTGATACACAACTACCGAAGAGTAGAAAGAAGAGTTTTGTGGAAGTGAACTGACAGGTTGACTCGATTCCTTGGAATTTCTCTCTACCTGACCAACTTTGAAATTAGTTCATAGCGAGTCTGTAAATAAATTTGACGTTTGTTCCAATAACTAAACTGGTGTATGACACATAATTGCATACTTAACATATGGTGTGGTTATGAATTGTATACTCGATAATGAAGGTCGCGTAGTCTACTTCTTATATATGTATCTGTAAGAAACTACATATAGAGATATAATGAGTGGGTTTCATGAAACCGATGACGATGGATGAATGCGGTTATTGACTGTTGCTGCAGCAGCATCGGCCGACTGCATTCAATGCGCCGTGCTCTTTTTGAGTGCAATTTTCTAATCGAAATTGCCGTCAGTCGGGCAATGTCCTGGCAAAAACCGAAGTCGAATTGTTTGTTGCCTCTTCAATTAGTTACAGCAAATTCCTGAGTCATCGGCCAAAACAGTCATCTACTACAAACTTCCAACTATGTACAATATACATCACCACTAGACGTATACGTTGGTGTATTTTATACACGTGTACGTATACGTAGTAGTGCATCCGCGGTCTGGTCTCTCGCGCGGCCCCGGTCGCGGCCGCGGCCCCGGACGCCTTTTGCTTTGTGTCTAGAGTTCAAGAACATTTGCGGCTAGACAAACATTGGGCTAATGCTCTCTAAACCTACTGACTTAATAATAATGCGCCAACTGCGATTCTTGTTGTCCTCTTTGCATACGTACCGTCTGACACACTGCACTATTCGTTGATCTCTTCTAATTAATTAGATTTTCCCATTGATGAATCAGTTGTCTAACTATTTATTTATTCAAAAATTAAATTGCAAGGTTGTTCAGGAAAATCCAGTGGAGTAGGAACTATCGAACTCCACTAAAGAGACACTGAAATCCAAAATCCCACAAAAAAAAATCAAATCTAAAACGTGTTGGTCCTTAATGGATGAAGATACCTCAGATGTCGAAACGTGTTTTTTAATTTTTAAACCAATGTTTTTTTGTGGAATCCTGCATTTCAGTTTACTGGACGAAGTTGTGATAAGGAATGTAGAAGAAATAGACGAAAATCTAAACTAAAACTGAACAAATTTTCAAAAGAGAAGAAAGTGTTCTTATGTTCGAAAGAGAACATCATTTTTTTTTGAAACTATTTTTGAACTAAATTTGAAACTATACTATTTGTGGTCTCTATATTTGCTATTAGAAAATATTTTGTGATTCATCATCATTACATATACCAAGAAAAAGAAGTTTCACAACTCTTAAAAAGCCAATCCTGAACTGCGAGCTCATCTCCAACATGGAATTTGGAGAAGTTTCACTTCAAATGATCACCAGACTTGAGGAGGCAGTAATATGTTGAAACTTTCTATTTACTTAATTTTTGTTGATTCTGTGTTAATCGACAATACATTGAAAACGCTTTCTTTGTTACTCAAAATATAAGTTTAATAAGCTAAAAATGGATAAGGGTTCCCTACCGATTCCAATTAATTTATGAAAAACATGCACTAAAATTTTGACTTAACTTATAAAAATTCTTAACAACATTCAATTTACAAGACCACTACAGTAGCCCTTCTTCTGTAGATGGCCTAGTAGGTCGAAACATGTTAAGAATTTTAATAAATTAAGTGAATGTTTTAGTGTCTCTTTTCCATAGAATTATCCTGATTAACTTTCATACAGTAGAGGTCAACTCGATCAAATGCCAAATTGAAAACCATATTTTTTAATAGGGTGAAATAGCTGGGGTGATGAACAAATTAATTTTTTTGTTTTTCCTGTTTAGAAACACTATTGCGAAAATTGTAGGATTAATTACACTGAGTTTTTTGTTTTTTATTTTCTTTCCAAATTGGGAAAAACTTTTAACATTATTTTAATCGCAAAATAAAAAAACAGGATCAAAATAACTTCAATCAGAAACGCATTATCATTTTGAATGTACGATTCCATTTCGAATAAACTAAACATTTTTTTAGCAGAAATCGGTAAGAGTGAGTATACATACATGTCGTGGATTTATTGCATGTTTAAATGAGGACAGTATGTGTATTGCACACATATGACCTAAAAAGTCTTGTACAAACAAATTATCAAATGCTTATTTATTAGCAAAGGCATGGGATCATTCAACTTGCATAGAGTGCATAGCCCGGGTCCAACCGACGAATCAAAAACTAACATTTTTATTTTTTCCTGTTGCACACGTCTGCAACTCCGTCCTTGTCTAAATTTCTTCAAGCAAATACTGAATACAGGACCGTACTCAAACATAGAACGTTTCAAATTGTTTATTTAAAAAAAGACACAGTGTTTGTTGTTGATGGTGGTTGTAACAAAATAATTACATAGGTTAATACTCAAAAAAATCGATAGATAGAGTGCTCTATCAATGAGGAGGTACTAGAAATGGTGGGAAAGAATCAGAGTTTTTAAATTACTCTAACAAAAAGATCCATAGAGATTCAAAAATGAACGTGAATACGTTTTTTTACGACCCAAAGAGACTTGATGCTAAAAGGGTGAGGAAATCCGGCTCTATGATACAGATTTTAGATCATACATTCTGAAACCACAAAAAAATTCTCGTTGATAGAAGTTGCCGAATGTTGCACACTTGATCTTCTGTTCTTCCCATAAATTTCAGATTCTTAGTAGTTCTATAAGTACCTTCACCATATGATGGGATTGCCCAAACTGTTCCACGAAACACTGATGTTCCATTAAACATAAATAGATGTTTAGCTACAGTTTGAACACTATACTTTATGTTTATTGGTACATTTTGAAAGGGAATTGGAAATTGCGAAGTGTTGAGTGGCAGAAAATAATTTAAAAAATCTTGAAATGAGTGAGGTTTTGGAAATTGATCATTAGCAGAAAGTATGTAGTAGCAATGAACAATTCAGTTCATTTACTGTTGGTCATTTAGGACTTTTTGACTTGTTTATAACCAACCGTCTTATTGTAAATATTCTTGAGTTTCTATTATTGGAGAATATAAAGCTCAAGAGATGTCAGATAAAAAGTTTCTTCTACAAAGGGGTTTTGCGAAGAACGACTGTCACGAGTTGTGCTTCCGTTTTCCTTGTGAAGCCGAAAAAGTTATGAGTAGTGCAGAATTCAATTAATTTGAGACAAAATCTCTAACTGATGACCTTAGGTATCGAAACTCGTTCTTGGATTTCTAAATGTTTCTGTGGAATGTAGGGGCTTTTAGCATTTATTTATTTCATTTTCACAACTGTTTAGTGAAGTTCTACAGAGATTCAAAGGCTCAAACTGAAGAATGAGGATGACACCTTGGGCGTCGACAAGTGTTAGGTTTCTAAATGCTTTTCTGAAATTGAAGGTATATTAGAGTTTAGGTATTTAATTCAGTCCCACGGAGATTCAAAGACTCTGACTGAGGAATAAGGATGACTCTATGGATGTTGAAAAACGTTTTGGTTTCTAAATGCTTTTTCGGAAAGGAAGGTTTATCTATTATTGTTCAGGCATTCAGTTCAGTTTCCCAGAGATTCAAATTCTCAAACTGAGGAATGAGGATGACACTTTGGATGTTGAAAAGCGTTTTGGTTTCTAAATGCTTTTTCGGAAAGGAAGGTTTATCTATTATTGTTCAGGCATTCAGTTCAGTTTCCCAGAGATTCAAAGTCTCAAACTGAGGAATGAGGATGACACTTTGGATGTCGAAAAATGTTTTGGATTTTTAAATGTTTTTGTGGAATGGAGGTTTATTATTCTTTAGATATCAGTTAAGTTCCACAGAGATTCAATTACCCCAACCGAAGAATGAGGATAACACTTTAGATATCGAAAAACTTTTTAGGTTTCTAAATGCTTTTGTGGAATTGGAGGTTTATTATCATTTAGGTATTTAGTTCAGTTCCACAAAGATTCAAAGACTCTAACTGATCGTGAGGAATGAGGATGACACCTCGTGTATCGAAAAGCGTTTTAGGTTTCTAAATGCTTGTGTGGAATTGAAGTTTTTCTAGTTCACAATCAGTTCCACGGAGATTCAACGTCTCTAGCTGAGGATGACATCATTGTTTTTAAACGTGTTTGTAGAATTTAGGGGTTTTAGTGTTTATTTGTAACAGAGAATAAACATTTTTTGAATTCCGCTCCTGTAGAAACTTGTGCAGTTGGCCCATTGAGTCCGTCGTCCATCGTTTCGTTCCTACTGACGCAGATATGTTTGCCCGCGCTCGGGTTTCTATTTGAAACTATTTGATGGTCGTGTGCATGGTCAGAGTCGTTGAGTGTGGAGGCCGAATGAATGCAGTTTGACTTTGGGAAAAGTCAAGTGCATTTGGTTTGCAGAAACGTTCTTTTGTGTCTCTTCTATTCGGGTGCACTGTCCTTGTTCCACTCTCGCCCGTTTGTTGTGTGCCAAAGTAAAAATGGTATAAAGTATAAAGCACGTGTGAATAAACTTTGGCCTTGTTTTCAGCGCAACGCGGCGTCCCGTCGCCTGACACGATGCCGTATTTCCTATCTATGCAACGTACACACAATCGCACACGTATATGTATATCGCGTACATTTGTGACGGAGACAGTGCATGGAGGGCTAGACTCAAATCCTCAAATTATTTATAGCGTGTCTGCTAGCTGCATTTATTCAGAGAGGAAGTAACGTACAGGACCGGAATCAAAAACATTGTCACAATCTTTCTGCCATGTGCATATTGTGCTTACGATTGGTAGATTAGGTAGATATACCAAGAAGACCAGCAGAAAGCAAAATTCTTATGAAAAAGTTTGGTTGACTTGAAACCAAATAGGTATATGGAAGAAAATGATCGCTATCTATCTTTCTAACTTTCCTGTGATATTCCATTATTTTAGGAGAAGGACCCAGTTGGTCCTTGGTTCCTTCCTTTTTATCACCAAGACTACTACATGATTTACTCTTACTCTCTACGTACCTATCTTCTAATTATCGAACATTTTAGAACATCCTAGAATGCTGTAGAACATGCTGCAACATTTTAGAACGTTTTAGACCATTCAGGAATACTTTAAATCATTATCGAAAAGTCTGGAACATTTTGGAACGTTCTCCATCGTTCTCAGAATTTTCTGAAACTTCGTAATCCACTTTCGTAAATTTAAATTTGTTCTGGATTCTAGCATTATCAATGTTCCGGATCACTGCAAGTTGTTTTCAAATATTTTGAATGAATTTTGAAGAATCTGGGAAAATTGGCAATGTTTGGCCATTGTCGAACATATCTTTCTGGAACGTGCTATATGGTTCTCGAAAAATCTGAAACTTTGCAAATTTTTCTTGAAAACTTTAAATCTTTCGGATTCAGAAACTTAAAACTTTTTTAGAATCTTTTAATATTCTGATGCATTCCAAACTATTTTTGAAGGATCTCTATCATTCTGGAATGTCCCAAACTAATCTAGAAACCCCTGAGACATTCTAGAAGGTTCTTCATCATTCTCAATCTTACAATACTTGATATCACTCTCTAAGAATCTGAAACCTTTTAGACTTTTCTCGAAAATTTAAGATCATTCTAGAATGAAGAACTTTCTCTCTCTAGCTTATTTTAATATTCTGGATCGTTGCAGAAGGCTATCCTCAAGTATTAGAAATCATTCTCGACGCATAATCTGGAACATTTTGGAAGTTTTCGATAATTCCCTAAAATTATAAAAGAATCTACATAGGCCTGGAATATTCTGGAATATGTCCCACATCGTTCTAGGACATTTCAAATTATTCTCGAAAAATATGAAAATTTGCAAACTATTCATGGAAGTTTTAAATTATTCAGATTCAGAAATTTAGAACATTCTTTAGAATTTTGGAATATTTCAATCTATTCTTAAATAGATTAATTATTTATTAACAATTTTGGAAAGATTTCCATCATTCTGGAATATCCTAAACCAATCTGGAAAAACCACAGGCAATCTGGAAAGTCCCTCATAACTCTGAACAATTTGAAGTCACTCTCGCAAGTTCGAAAACTTTTTAGACTATTCTCGAAAATTTTAGATCAATTTAGAATGTAGAACTTTTTCTAACTTATTTAAAGATTCTGGATCATTCCAGAAGGCTATCCTCAAGTATTATAAATATTCTCGAAGGATGTCGAACATTTTGGAAAGCTTTTGATCATTCTCAAAAATTATACATATACGAATCTATTTTCACCCATTGGAAGATAGGCTCAGGACTATATACCATCATAATCTCAAATGGGTGGCAGTTGTTAGTTATGGAGAAATGTGAGGACACATAAGAATCGTTTATCTTTTTGTAACATAGCACTCACCTCATCTTTTAATATTAAATGTTGAAGTTTTATTTAATCAAAAATCACCGTGACATACTGACAGAATTATCTCCTCCTATTTGTAGTAGGTACATAGTAATACGTAAATCAGAAAAAGTAATAGTTAATGTATGCCTTTGTATTCAGTGGAATGGAAAATTTGTAGACATGTGGATTAAACGAGATAGCAAAGAGTTTACATTACAAATGGATAATTATTTATTTGAAATATGGATGAGTGTTTTGTCTACCCGTTTTTAAATAGAAACCGGTGCGATAAACTTGCAAATTCTACTTCATAAATATGTCAACGTTCTTGAAATCATAAGTGTATTCGGGTAGAAAATTTCAATAGAAAATTACATGTCATTATCTCTTTTACTTTTTGCGTTGTAAATAATCAACATCTTACCTGCCGAAAGATGAGCATGATATTATAATTTTGGCAATAAGTAGAAAAAAAGAATTATAAAAGTCACTTTTTTCCTTTTGTGTGTGAGGATATAAAAGGTGACAGTTTTTATTCACTTTGTGAGTCAATTTAATTCTCGGTGTTAAACTTGCAGCTTAATTCGTTTAGCTGCTAGAGAAAAAACAATTAAACCCTCCCGGCTCCTTCCAAGAACAAAGGACAAAACATTCGGATTTAGAGGCGTTTAATGAAAGAATTGTAGAAAATGCGGGCGTTTTTAACTTGTACTGCAGGTATTATATTTCTTACAAATAGAAATTGAGATAGAACTTCTACTTTTAGAAACATTTAAACGTTAGCATCGCAAAAAGTACTGAAAAGCTAAAGAATGTTGTTCTTTAACTTTATGTTTAATATAAGGGGTAATTGAAATTTTATCCTTGCCTTGAAACCTCACAGTAATCTACATCGATCCAAATATCTATAATTTTAATTAAAAAAAAAGTAAAAAAGAATTTTTTTTCTTTCTGAAATGTTCGAGGATGATGAAGGCCTCTCCAGATTGTCGGATACTTTTCCAGATTGGTTTTGGAAGATAGATATCCTTCCAAAGTCTTTCAGGTTCTTCGAGAATAATATAATCTATTTGAGGATAGATTAGAATATATCAGAATATTCAAAAATTCTAAAGAAAGTTCCAAATTTCCTGATCTGAATGATCTACAATTTCCAAGAATGGTCTTCAAAGCTTCAGATTTTCTGAGAGTAATTTAGAATGTTCTAGAATGATGTGGGACATTCCAGAATATCCCAGGCTTTTTTAGATTCGTCTATAATTTTTGAGAAAAACTTCCAAAATGTTCCAGATCCTTCGAGAATGACTTATAATACTTGAGGATAGCCTTCTGTAATGATCCAGAATATTCACAAATGATACAGAAATTTCTACGTTCTAGAATGATCTAAAATTTTCGAGAAAAGTCTAAAAACATTCAGATCTTTCGAGAGTGATTTGAAATGTTGGAGAAAGATGAAGGAATTTCCAGAATGTCTCAAGGTTTTCTAGATTAGTTTGAGATATTCCAGAATGATAAAGATCCTTCCAAATCTCTTCAAATTCTCGAGAATAATATGATATATTTAGGAATCGTTTGCACAAAAAATGTACATTCTAAAAAAAAATTAAAATTTCTGATTCAGAACGATCTAAAATTTTTCAAAAATGGTTTGCAAAGTTCCGGATCCTTCAAGAATGACTTCTACTAATTGAGGATATCCTTCTGCAATGATTCAGAATATTTAGAAAATCTACAGAAAGTTCTAAATTCTTGAATGACCTAAAATTTTCGAGAATAGACCAAAAAGTTTCTGATCCTTTGAGAGTGATTTAAAATGTTGGAGAATGATAAAGGAATTTCCAGAATGCCTCAGATTTTTTTAGATTAGTTTGGGATATTTCAGAATGATGGAGCTCCTTCCAAATTCTTCAAAAATAATATGATATATATTTGGGAATCGTTTGGATAAAAAAGTAACTTCTAAAAAAAATTCAAAATTTCTGAATTATCTAAAATTTTCACGAATGGTTTGCATTGATTCAGATTTTTCCAGAATAATTTTGAAATGTTGTAGATTGATGCAGAACATTCCAGAATATTCCAGGCTTTTGTGATTTAGTTTAGGTACAAGTTTTGAGAATGATCGAATGTTTCAGATCCTTCGAGAATGTTTTATCATACTTGAGGATAGCCTTCTGCAATGATCCAGAATATTCACAAAAGCTATAGAAAGTTGCACATTTTAAAATGATCTAAAATTTTCGACAATAGTCTAAAAGCTATCAGATCTTTCGAGAATGATTTGAAATGTTCGAAAATGATGATCGATTTTCCAGGATGTCTCAGGTCTTTTTAGATCAATTTGCGATTTTCCAGAAAGATGAAGACCTTTCTAAAATCTTTTAGATTCTTCGAGAATAATATAATCTTTTTAGTATGGATTCCAAAATTATAACGAAAGTTCTAAATTTCTGAGAATTAACGAAAACTTCCGAAATCAATTCTCATCTATTCTTTTAAATAACTTTTATAGTGTTAAATTTGAAATTATAAAATCTATGTTTTTGAAACCCTTATAATAAGCTCTTTCTTTTGATATGTCACATGGTAGGTATAGTTTGCAAAACTTTTTCCTTCTAATTTGCCCCCCAAAGGTGACCTAATTTATTTACGTTACACGTCCGTGTTCGAGTAACATAATTTTATATAGGTATGTGTATCAATTGGTCCCGGAAATTTTGAACAAATTAATTGTAACAAACAGACCGATAGACACTCGAATGACCCTATAAGGGTTCGGAACCCTAATAATTTGTATGACATAAAGAATACTTCTATCAATATATGAATAATTATTACATCCATTTTATGGTACGGATCTGGTTTGGATTCCAGGAAAGTTGCAAGTATAATTTTGGAAATTAAGTTAGGTATACTAATGTAAGATATTCTTCTCTATCAAGATAAATTTGCCGGCAATTTTTTATCCAAATTGAAAAATTATCCGACAAGAACTGCATTCACATGCCGAATTATTTATACCTCTGACCTACTAAATACTAGGACACTTTTAAAAAGCGCATACAACTAAAGAAAATCATCCGAATTTAATTCGATTCTTGGCGTGGTCGATTCGATTTTTTCTCTCCGCTCAACGTTTCTGTCTCGCGCCTCCACCATCAACCTAGACCTTGTTGAAAAGAGATGAGGATGATGACGTTTGAGAGACGTGTCGACGAACAGAAAGCAGACGGTGAATTTAAAAGTGCAATGGTTTGAAATGAGGTCACCGAGTGCACCAAGGCCGTTTCATTTAGTACTTAACTTCAAATGTGTAGAAGTGTATACGTACGAAGTGTCTCTTCTTTGTGGTTTTATTGTCTCACATTACAAGTAGATAACGAATAACATTCTGAAGACATAAGTAGTTGTCGTTTCATTTACAATGCATAAGCGTTTGTTTGTGTGTAATACGCTACATAGGATAGGTGACCCCTAAATAATATCCTTTTATACATTCCTAACCGAGAACGTTTAGGAATCCATTTTCTATTCTGCTGCTAACTTCAAATAAATAGTTTTCAATCATTTCGCAAGGCCAATTATCTTCAATAAGCTACAACTTCCACAATGCATCACCAAAATTTATGACAAAGATGTCATTTTATAGGCTACATTCCTGGCTAAGGGTAGTAAAGTAAACGAAAAGTTTAAAATTAATGTTTTCGTTGTTAAAAACGGTTTTGCATAAAAACTGAGGATGGCGCCATCTTTTAACAGTCTACATAACTAGCAAGTCCAAGATTTAATAATTGCTAAACTGAACGTGTTTTTTTAAGTTTTTAACTAATTTATACACGATAACCTAATCTAACTAGCTTTTACTACAGTAAATGCCTTAATGTTAGATAAAATTGTTAGGTTAGGTTTGACTAAGAGTTGCAGGATGTTGTCTTTATCTTAACTTTCTAAAATGTGTGTTCACGACTTTGTAAAATGTTTTATCCCCCAAACAAATTTAAATACCCAAATACGTATATAGAAAATAAAGTAAATATCATTTTGAAAATGTGGAATTGTTTGGATAGAATCACAGTCAGTTTAGTCTTTATTTCCATGCATTGTTCTTTTTTAGATGAGTTTGAAAATAAATATTTTTTTCTTTAAAAGTAACAGGAAGTTTTGTTGTCGATTTTCTATTGTTTCATTGTTTGCATTAAGGACATTAAGTCATTTTCCGAAATCTCATCAGTTGTTAAAGTAGCGTAACATTCGAGACCAGCTATTTATCACGAGCAGACGACCATTTCTTTTGTGTTCTTAAACTTAAATTTACAGGGAGGTAATTTTTCTTCCCTCAACGATTTCAGTGTCGTCAGTTTGTTACTCGCGAAAATAGGGAATTTGAAACCGATTTGCTTTGTTGTAATATTGACGTAGAGAAAAAGGGCATTATTATTATTACAATAACAAGAAAAGTTGCTTCTGGGCTCTGCTGTTGCTGATAAAGTTGAGTACTCGTTCCTTTCATCCATTTCACCTTTGGTTTACGACTATTCTACGAAAAGATCCAGTCTTGTGCATGGTTAGGTAATAAAAACGAAAAAGGTTAACTTCAGTAATGCCCGGACCATCGACAAATAAAACATTCTCGACATATGTACAGGGTGATTGAAGCACAGAACTAGAATATCGTATTTTAACCAAATTTTTATCTTCGAAAGATATACATTAGTGGATGAAATTCAAAAGATACAAAAATAGATTTCTATATGAATAGGGAAAATATTCTAAGAGACTCTAAAACACAGCTAATAATTGTAGATTTTTCAATTAAAAAGTTTAAAAAAGATAGTCGATATTTCCATTTTTCTCTAATATTCTAAATCGTTCTCATTCTGCTAAAATGTTATAGATCATTCCCGAACAATCTGGAACATTTTCGAGCATTCCTGAAAGTTTTAGGACCATTAGCAAAATTTTCACATGTCACTGTTTCTTTTCTTGCTTAGGGTTTAGCTGATATCATTCTCCTACATTCCAAATCATCCCTAAAAAAGTTGAAACATTCTGGATCATTCTAGATCACTTTCGAACATTCCAAATCATTATTAGAAATCTAGAACATTCTACAACATTCTTGAAAATTATTCTGGAATGTTTCAGAACTTTCTCTTACGTGATTGAGTATAATGAAATGTTTTGAATCATTTTCTATCATTTGAAATCATAATCCAAACAATTCTAAAATATTCCAGATCATTCCTGAACAACCTGTAACATTTAAAAAATTTCTAGATATTAGAGCATACCCGAAAATTTTCTGTCTTTAGCTTAGGCTAGTATCATTTTTGAGCATTGTCTAAGAATGACGAAAACCATTTTCTAATCTTTTGGAATGTTTTGGATTATTCTGGAACGTTCTAAATGATTTCTGAACCATTTTCAATATTTTGGACCATTCTAGATTATTTTTGAACTTTCCAAATCATTCTGACATGATACAGAACTTTCTCTAATATGTTTGAATATTCTAGAATATTCTGTATTTTGTTCTAACATTTAAGAAAAACCATTCTAAAATTTTCTAGATGGTTCCCGAAAAATCTGGAACACCTTAAATCGTTCTAAAATATTTTGTCTCATTCTATCTTAGGTTTACGCTGATATTATGTTTAAACATCATCTTAGAATACTGAAAAACATTCTCTAACCTTTTTAGAATATTTTCGAACGTTTTACTCCATTCTTGAAGAAAAATCAATATTCTGAATCATTTTCTAACACTTGAAACCATTCTCAATAGGTTTCGATTATTCTAAAATATTCTAGATCATTCCCGAACAATCTGGAAAACCTTAAAGCGTTCTGAAACACTTTCGCCCATTCTATCTTAGATTTACGCTGATAATATTTTTTTTAAACATCATTTTAGAATACTGTAGAACATTTTCTAATCTTCTTGGAACATTTTAGAACATTCTCGAACGTTTTAAATGTTTTTTAATATTCTGGATCACTCAAGATCAATTTTCAACATTCCAAATCATTCTGAAATGTTATAGTAGTTTCTATAATATGTTTGAATATTATATTCTGAGTATTCTCGAACTTTTCAAATCGTTCCATAAAAATTCTGGAACATTCTAGATTATTCTTTAACAATCGTAAAAATATGAATACATTTTAAACCATTTTAGAGAACTTCTGCAAAATTTTCTATATTAGGCTGCTAACGCTGTATTATTTTTGAACATTATCTTAGAATGTTGTTGAATATTCTCTAACGTTTTGGTCAAACTTTCTTCTTTCTTTCTTTATTTCTGAATAATTTTTTCAATATTCTGGATCATTGTAGATCATTTTCGAACATCCTAAACTATTCTGTAGTTTTAGAAAAAAAAATTTTTGAACACTGAAACATTTTAGATCATTCTCTAACATTTGAAAGTACTCTGAAATGTTCCTATTTTATTCTAGAATATTGTGGAATACTCTAATACATCATTGACACACTATTAGCCCCTAAAAACACTTTCGACTGTATTTGTGGGATATACATTGTGTTATCCAAACAGACAGGTGTCTCATTACAAATTTCTACCATCCACAAACACTAATTTTAAGCATATGACACTAAAATCTCTCAAAAATGAAGGATTTAAAGTCCAATTTCAATTTTTAGGATATTTTGCTTGAAATTTTGTTACTTCTTCCAAAAAAAAAATGACGAATATACTAGATTTTTAAATTTTAGGTTTCCTATATATTTAGGATTTTCCATCCATAATGAATCACCCTGTAGACGTGAGTTTTTAAGTGTATATGTACACCTCTATCCGTGTATTTTGTGTAGTCTTTTTGCGAAAAAGTTGTCCAAAACTTAACGACCCTAACACCAGAGAGTCGTTGCCCTCCGAAATTGCACTTCCATAACTGCATCTACTCACACATGTACGTGGGTACATATTTCCACGCATACCAATATTCGTAGACATGAATGTATATGTGTAGGTATATATGCATTCTACGCAAAGGTGACGCCTAAAGTAATTAGCCGAAAAAAAATATTTATTGTTGGTTCAGACCCAGACTCTCGACCCCCTTCACTATAAAAGCAGCTCTGTTACTGGGTTCATTTCTCCTTTTTGTAAATGCATTTTCGGAATGTGTGGGCGTAGCCACAAATACACAAAATTACAATCAATTACTATTCCATGTTTCGAAAATATGTTTTCAAAATGAAAAATACCTTTCAGAAATCACCAATTTGAATGGAGAAATATAACGAATTTACTCACTTAAATGCATAGAATGCATAGAGAGCAAAAGGCAACTATAGAAATAGCTGATCGAACCCAAACCGGCCAGTGAGATCAATCTTATGAATACAACTGTTTACCAGTGGCGTGCGGCTTTTAATGTCGTCGTTGAAATATTGTTATCATTTTCGCAAACTGACGTATCTTTAAGGATGCCTAATTAAATTTCAATTATTTCTTACCCCTAGCTAATAACGATTCCTTTAAGATAACTACTATTTGTTTCAAGAATTCTCATTAGTCTCATTCAATTAAATATGCTAATATTAATTAAGACATTTGTGCCCAAATAGAATAAAAAAATTCCTCTAAAATCTCATTTTATAACACACGTAAGAAGAGAGGTTGGAGAAGTCACGCATTTTACCTGTGGGGTTAAGGAAAGATGTGGCGAAATTGTAAGGGAAAGAAGACGTGAGCAAAATCAAGAGATCGAAATATACTCTAGCGAACGCGAGCGTGCTTGTATGCGACCGGGTACGCTTGTATGCGTTGCCGGCCGGCTCAACTAGCCCCGGGAGGTTTTCGGCAGTGTATACGTGTGTTTGTAGGTGTGTGTCTCGTACCTGCCTTCTAAGAAAGTAATTAAGCGGTTCGCCGAAAACGTAAACAATCTTTCGAATATTCCGGACTTTTTCTGGATTGTTCTATGATGCTATAAAAGTGACAGAGACGTTCGCCGAGTTGGTTAGTAATAAATTGACCGTGACAGCGGTAACATCCGAAATAAATCGACAGTGTTAGAAGTGAAAAGACAAATAAATAGAGACGCGCATATTTGTGTGTTGTAAATAAATAGTAAGCTAAGTTCTCTATTAATTAATAGTGTTTTTAAGTAGTTAATATTAAATAAGTATATATAAATAGTGTTCCTGTGCTTAAGTCTTGTAAATAAAAATTTAATAAACCCACGAACCCTACAATACAGAAGGTTTAGGAGGAGTGCTATGGGTAGACTCGCGAGGATATTTTGGTGTATTTAAGAGGAAGAAGAGATATTTGGGCATTGGCCAAATATCTAGGGGCAGAGAGAGATAGAAGTTGGAGAAGTCACGAATTCTTCCTGTGGGGTTAAGGAAAGATGTGGTGAAATTGTTAGAGGAAGAAGGTGTGAGCAAAATCCATAGATCGAAATATACATAAGTTTTAAGAGGAGTGCTTTAGGTGGACTCACAAGAATATTTCGGTGTATTTAAGAGGAAGAAGAGATATTTGGGCATTGGCCAAATATCTAGGGGCAGAGAGAGAGAGAAGTTGGAGAAGTCACGAATTCTTCCACAAAAGGGTTAGGAGGGGTGCTATGGGTGGAGGAGGAAGAGATGTTGGGGCATTGGCCAAATTCAGAATGCGCCCTTAGGAGGGAATCCCCAAATTGGATGCACCACTGCTATTTATGTATCTCTTTGACAAAAATGGGATCATTGCATAATTGGATTAGCCTTGAATGATTAGATTTCTGTTACACCATTAGGCAATTTCTAGGTTGCTTGATTAACCAAGAAAAATTAATTATACGGGAATTAGATGCGATGCGAATGCAATTTAAAATAAGTAAACGAAGGTAATAAAAGTTTAAATAATGTGTTTATGTATTACATTGTGTTTTTACTAGCTTTTTCCAATCGATTATTGTACGAATCGATTTTGTATTACACCTTACTACGTCTATGCTCATAAAAATAAACTGGAACTAAAACTAAACGAAATTTTGAAATAGATATGAAAAAGGTATAAATATTAGACAAATATTGATTACAGTTTATACAATTTTAACTAAGTTACAAACAACTAGATGGCAATAGCTTTCGAACGTTTAGGTAACAATTTGGATATAACAATTTCGTCGTTTTCTACGAGTAATTTGTGTCTTTTAAATTCAAGAAAAATGAAGTAACGGATGACATTCAGTAGACACTAGTTTTGAAAATTAAAGTGGTTTTTTGACTAGATTTGTGGGCATAATATGTATTGCCTGATGTGTGTAGAGTAGGCAACAAGCGTTAGCTAATAATTCGATGCTCAGCCATTTGTTTCATTAACGTAAAGGCTGTTTATGGTCTTGGTAGGCGTTAATTTAATACATGTTCCCATTGTTTGCTCTTATACAAAACCTGCGATTAGAGGAAAGTGTAAAGTGGCACTAATAATAAATGGGAACTTTGTTACCGTAATGATTACAATGCACGCTTGATTTAAAATTTAATTTTAATTTTCGCCACGAAAATTAAACTGCAATCACAACAGATAGATAACGATATATAGTTGGCGTTGATTAAAGTAAATAATTGTATTTTCGACACCTCCTATAGGCATTAGTGCCTACTTGAACGATTTGCATTTATTTTTATTTTTTTATTAGGACTTTTTGTAATGGTTAAATAATAATCAATTTATCACCTGGTTTATAGAAATACAATTTCAATCGGGAATAAAATTAATTAACATCGATTCCATGAGAGTTTATTGAATTTTGAAATGAAACTTTGAAATTATGATACATTTTTACGACCAACCGATACAAAAATATAAATCATTTGAATCATTCGATTTATTATTTATTTAGTTTATTTCTCAAAGATTTAATTGAACTAATTTTATCTCACATTTAGCCCCTTGGTGAGACCTTGTATTGAGATGCGAAACGTCAGTTGATTCATGAGAAATAAAATTTTTTACAGCTTGTCAATTAGAAGGTCGTTATTGTAAAGTTCTGATAAAAGTTCATTCAGCCAGTTTTTGAAAGATGAAGGTGCCTACAAAAGTAAAAAGTTCTGGTTACAAAAATGTAATACCAATTTCTTTTTTCTTTTTTTTTTTAATAAATAATTTAATCCCTTGCGAAGTGGACAATAGAGAAAACTTTCACTGAGGGTTTAACAGTCACAATGATCGCATGTTACGGAATAAAAGTGGTGATCTTGAAAAAATACCACATATCATGGAGAGGTAGACCAGCATCAACAGGCTATTCACTGAATACTTAAAGATTTTTCAAAAGGATAAGCGTGATGAGTCCTTTGGACGAATGCTAAGAATGTGATCCACGTACTGGAGGGTACAGATAAAGTAACGTTCATTGAAAATTAGGTTAGGTTTGCCTAAAAAAATTGACTTCCGTACAAATAAATACAAAAAAGTGAATTATTTTTGCTTTATAATGACTAGTAAATTAAATATTTACTTTAAGGAATATTCATTTCATAACGATATGGTATAGGATCATTGTAGGTACATATACACCCACAGACAGGAAAGGAGCGCCACCTGTGGTTATCGTCATAAATTTCATATACTTTACCATTGGGAAATTGCTAAAGATGGCGCTGCTGTTCTGTTTGAGGTGGTACAATAATCTCCCTGTGGATACAGGGAGCTTTGGATGGTCGGCATCCTTTCGGTACTACCTACTGCCCTTAAGCCCAAAAAAATGAAAGGCCCGACCACTTACGCGTGACGTCATTCATCGAGATCAATGTAGGAAGCTATTTTAGTCAGATTCGTCGTGCAACAGCTTTTTTTGATCGTGGATTCTTGTAGACGTAGATGAGAAGAGCTTGTGTGAAAAAATTTAACACTGGTAAATAATTGTTACTATTATGTATTTGGCGTTAAAGTTTTATAAAATGCGTTTTTTGATATTTCCTTAATAGATACAAAAAAGGTATGCAAATCTTCTACAAACAAGTCTCTATCTTTTACAGGTAAAAATATTCTGCGGTCCAAATACGGTACATTCTGCCAGAACGGCAAAAATCATCGACTATACTGTAAGAATCAGAGAGATGCTACCCCGGACTGTTTTTCCTAGCGGCTTCTAAAAATCCGCGTTAAAAAAAAAAATGTTCACATGATGAAACTAAACTTTCCTATCTTAAGCCTTATGATTGACGTCACGCGTTAACTGTTAGGCTTTTCTATTCTTTAAGATAACGCTATAGCGCCCTGATGAGAACTGACAAGCTCGAAATCGTGATCCGTGTCTGGTAGTTTTGATAAAATACTAACCAAAAACCATTTGTTAAGATATTATGTAGAAAAGCATCGAAAATTTTGACTGGACATTCAGAGAAGTAAAAATTGATTTCTCCATATTTCTCATACATAACCATAGTATGTATTTACACACGGTATATTCTTCGCTAGCACGTACTTCTTCCTTGTTTTATCCTTTTTTTCATCTTCTCGTTCTTTTTTATTCGTTGCGGTCACTGGCAGGCCTCCTTGGTCACTTTGAGCCATTCATCCGTTGAAAATTCGACAAGAGCGTCGACATTCTCATTCTCCAAAAACGCTCACATGGAGTGAGTTGACCATCACCGTCATCATCATCATGATCATAACCAACACCATCATCGAAATACAGCACGATTACGCCCTTCTTCCTCTACTACACAATATCCGAAACAAGGAGCCCATTTTAAGACGATTGTCCTTTTATTTTATTTCTTTTTTTCTGGTCAGTCGAGTACAAATATTAACTGATTCGCCTCCCCGCGCTTCAGTTCCGCTATTGCATGGGGTAATTAGAAGGATGCATCGCGGTCAGCGTTGATCGGCACTCCTTTTTCATCCCACGATCGGAGAGCGAGATGGGTACAGGGCGTGACGTAAGGGCATTGCATCGAGGACCACTAATTCGGGAGTGAATAACCGGGCAAGGACCTGTTTCGACCAAGTGCACACAAGAATGCGGCTCAGATGCATTTTTCATGGGCGGCTCCTTCGTTTGGACAACGCTTTCGACCATTCGATTCAATCAACCAACCATTTACATAATATCTTTCGCAAACAAGCTTCGAGTATTATACATTTACGTGTACGTATGTCTTTTTACAGTTAAATGGTTTTTGGGAACTAATTTTTAGTGAAATCCAAATGGTTCCAAATGTAGCTGATTCGTTGGCAGAGAAAAGGACGACAAGAAGGATCTATTTATGTAGAAGAAATACATAGAGGAAAACAAAAGCTGGATGTGCCCTACATTCAATTATTTCTACTATGTTTTACTAATGTTTACTTTAATGTTATGTTTTTTTTTAAAAGGATGAGTGCCCAAAAGGGCTTCCTTTGATGTAGCAGTTGCTAAACCCTTGAGATGTTTAAAGGTAAAATGGATGTTCTGTTACTTCAGAATTTTAACTTGACTTTATGAGCTGTTCAGATTCTTTCAGCAACATATTTTTTGAAAGATTCTCATTGTCCTTTTTGAGTATAAAATTGAGTTATCAATCTATAAAAGAAAAGAGGAAACAGCTTAACTAGATAAATTTTTGAGCTTCAATTATACCTATACTTTTAATAGCCACCCACCACTTCAAGTGTTATTCAGAAAGATATTTGGGAAAATGTGAAGTTATTTTAAAAGGATTAGAAACATTCTAAGTCATTGTCGAGCATAACAAATAATCTGGAGCATTCTGAATAATTCTCGAAAAATCTGGAGAAATCTGGACCAATCTCAAACATTCCAAGTCATTCTCGAAAACTATAGAATATCTAAAAGGTTTTAGATCATTTTCGAACATTCCAAATCGTTCTCGAAAAATTTCTGAGACATTTTAGGTTATTGTCAAACAATCTGAAACATTTAAAAACACTGTACACCATTCTGGAATATTCTTGCAGCGTTTTCTACTCGATTTATGGGAAATATAATGTGTTGGATAAATGAAGAAGTATTTCATGTCATTAGCAACATAGAAACATTAATATTCTTGAAATTTACATACACTAAAGATTCACCGTGCAGCTTTGAAACTAATACACGAAAAAATACGTTTCAGTAAACTCTCCCGGCGCCTTCATCAAGTCTCAAATAGTGACATTATGTGGATGGAAAATTCTCTGCTAAATCGTGGGCCAAAAATAATATAGATTTCTCTGAAACTCAAGGAATATATTCTAAATAATGCCACAAGTGCTGTTGATTATTTTTCAGATTTGTTGAAAGTCAATTCAGGAATAGTTGGTCGCAAGAACCAAAAACATTATACCAATTTCCAAAATCAGAAAATAATCATTAAATAATGGAAAAAAGAACATTCGACCTCAAAAAATTCATGGTTTTAGCTTTACATGTTAGAAATATGCTCCCATAAATCCGGTAATGATACATATTAGATAGAGTTCAGCAGAAAAAAAATTAAGGTCATATAGGATAAGGGGGATAAGACTGCCTTAGCTCTAAAATTGTTAAACATGAATGTAGTGTAGTGAAAAAAAATCTGGAAGTTTTTCCAGACCCAAATCCACCTGTGGGGTCGCTATAGGCTCTAAATCGTAAATTTCGATTTTTTTAAAGATATCTTTGATCTTCAACCCCCAATTTGAATTTTTGGAATCGGTTAAGAATTTTTTTTCACTGAACTACATACATGTTTTTTAAAGAATTTTTAGAGCTAAGACCGTTTTATCCCCACCTTATCCTATATGCCCTTTATTTCGGTTTTGCTAAACCCCAATAAGTTTCATTATCGGATTTATGGGAGCCTATTTCTATGATATTTATTTTTCAATGATTTTGGAAATTGGTACAATGTTTCTGAATCTTCAGACCAACTTTTACTGAAAATTCAGAAAATTTTTGATTTTTACGAATAACAATCTTTTAGAAATAAAATAGAGCTGAAATACTCATTAAATTGCGAAGAATATCAAAAATCACAACTTTGAGGTGCTGTAGCTCACGGAATTGCCTTGCTAACAATCCGAAAAAAATCAAAAGCACTTGTGGCATTATTTGGAACATATTCCTTGAGTTTTGGAGAAATCTATTTTTTTTTGCATACGATTTGCTACAAGCTGTCGATGTTATGATCATGGACCTTGAGATTTAATCCTTACTTGAATTGCTGTACCATAGATTTTAAATTTTACACGACACTTCAACTTTAATTTCTTAATTGAACAAAAATTATTGAAAATTACACTTTTTCAGCTTGTCTTGGGAATTATTTTAGAGGTTCATTTAAAGTACATTGGTCACTCTGTATATATTAAAGACGCGATTAATATAATTAATATATATATCAACTTGTAACCGGAAGTGATTTTCATAATTTTCTAATACCGACAAACTTTTGTACTACCCTATACTAAAAAGTACCTACTTACATATCGACTAAAACCAAATATTTCGTGGCTGATGGTTAAACTCAAAAATAAAAAATAAAAATTTAGTGCAATTTAGACATCCTAAATCTAAGACTTCAATAAAAAAATTACTATTAATTATTTATTCATCTACCACCATGATAGGCACCGATTAAATGACAGTATTAAAACAGTAATTAACTACTTATTTGCTCATTCTCTGTCTAGTAACTATAATTTACGTATTTCAATTTCACATAGAACAAAGTAACTCTCGTTGTAAAGGCACAACGATGATTGTTGTGGTAACTAATTTCTCTGCTACATCCAAGTATCAAATGCAAACATCTAACCGTTGTCCACGTAAACCATTCTCTCATTTCCATTTGTAATTAACCCGGTCTAGATGGGGTAATTTTCCACTAGAAATTGTGTGGCAGCGAATAAATAATTAGGCTTCAAGGTTTTAGTTTGTTTCAACAACGTGAAGATCAAAGAGAGTTACAAATTTTGTGCGAGGATTTCAAAGTATAGAAACACTCATTCGATGTTAGAGGAAGGCAACATTTACCACTACAGCAGCGAAAGGTCCCATTTATTTAAAACAGTTTAATTGACCTACAGGAACAACTATGCTTTGACCATGAAGACTACAAAGTTCTAGAATTCCTTCTAATTTGGTCAGTTATTCCCATTTCTATGAAAATTTGTCATGGTGCATTACGCCGAGTACCTAACTGTTGTGAAAACGGATGTAAAGGAAATTATTATCTCGAGAATCGTGCTCAAGTGTTTCGCTTTCCTAAAGATGTTGATCTTCGTAAGGGAAATCCACACAGTACTATCCGAGATCACGCAGAAAGTGAGTACATACAGGGTGTTTTAAAAGTACCGGAACAACACAATTATTTCCAAAAAATGTATTTTTGGAAAACATGTATTTATACAATTCTATATAAATACTAGCGGCCCGTCCCGGCTTCGCACGGGTAGTAGTAAGGATCCCTAATTGATCAGTTATCGAGCGCAGGAAATAGCTAGAGTGCCTGCCCCTTCCAACATTGTACCCGTCTCCCAAGGGCAGGGTTTGCTGGTGCGCACCTAAATGATTAAATTACTAAAACAACTATTAAAAATTAGGGGTTGGTGATGGAAGGGTAAAAATTTAGGGTTGTATGTATTTTTTAATGCCACGTTATAAAAAAATTAAAAAAACAATTTGTGTCCAAAAAATTAAAAAAAAAATGTTAGGGGTGGAAAACCCTTATCACTTAGGGGTATGAAAAATAGATAGTAGTCGATTCTCAGACCTACTGAATATGCATATAAAATTTGATAAAAATCGGTCAAGCCGTTTCGGAGGAGAACGGTAACAAACACTGTGACACGAGAATTTTATATATAAGAAGATAATTTCTCACTGATGACCTCGACTACGATCTTTAGGGTCATTTCTAAGTTAATGTGTTTTTTTTTTCAAATAGGATTCCATATTTTTAACCTAATGCGAATTTAAAAAATTATTTTAATCGAATAAGAGACAAAGCTAACGAAATTTAGAATTTAATTTCTTACTGGCTTAGGAGATGGGCACAAGTCAAAGGTTCCAAACTTACTTGCTGCAATTTTCATGTTTAAAATTTAAGACAGTTTTGTTGACTTTGTAATTTAAATGTCAGTGGATTAAAATGAATATCATTTTAGTTGAACCAAGAATTTTGTTCCTGTTTGTCAGTTGGACAGATTGCTGTAAAGTTACAGAAGTTAAAACAAATGTAGTCTTACAATTTGATCAGCAACTTTTTTTCTTTTCATTATCTACTTAAACAGCTAAGTATGCTAATTGTGTTCATCGTTTTGTTGCATGCATTAAAATCGTTCGTTAGTCGGCGACGACTTTCAAAAGTACACAAAACTTTACCTGTTGACAATGAGAACTGACAGAAGGTATTGCGCCTTCAGACTGGTCGTCCTTTTTTAATATGTCCCCGTCGTAATTGTTGTAGTTTCTGCAACGACGATATTTCCTCCAAAGGACCCTGTAAACATTAAAGAGAGAATGATAGTAGATAGTGAAATGTTATTATCCTTAGGAAAAAGGATCCGCTTTAGTGCTAGTTCGACTAGAATAAAGAATTGCATTTCCTGAAGCACTCAAACACTACAAAGTTTACAATCTTTGCTATAATTTTCTCTTAAAGTTCTCGTAGAACGTATACAAAACTTATCTATTCATAAACGTACATTGTTTAAGAGTCAATAGTTTCGAAAACAAAAGCTTAAATCGAAAAAAATCGATAAACTAACTAAACTTACAGCATTTCAAAGAGTGAACATTAAATGGCGATCTGGAATTAAACCTTAAAGTAGACTTACAAGGCTGAGTTTCGAAAATAAGAGCCTTAAACGAAACATAATTGATGAATTAACTAAAGTTACTAAGTTTCAAAGGAGGATATTAAATGGCAACATTAAATTAAACTATAAAGTAGACTTTTTAAATATGGGTCATTACTGATAAGTCTCATATTTTGTCAAATTATTAGCTTTCTGACCTTGAATTAACTATAACCTTCCCTTGAACTGTGAAGATTAACCGTTAGCTACCATGGCAAAAGTTTCAAAAAATCCTTATTATGACGTTTAATTTGACTTTAAAATAACCACTGATGGTTCCCATGATACATATGGCTATAAAAGGTGCCTGGATTTCAAATTTCCAATTAATGGCACTCAAGTATACTTACCAAGTACCTACCAATACCTTGAAATAACCTTCATCTTCGAACCCCAAGATAAAATTGAAGGTTAACATTTAATTTTCCTTGCCATAGACTGTAAATTTGAAATGGAATAAGAATGCATTTTTTGACTTTTTTATCTTGATACCACGTTTAACCCTTATCAAAAGATCTTAAGTGTTCTGTAAGTCCACTCAGTGGAGTTTTAGGACTTCGTGAAGATAGCTTTGTTTCAATACTTTTCTTAATCTAGACCTCCCCAGGAAGCTATTTAACATATTAATTTCAATTGGCTCACTTTATATATAATTTAATTTTTTGCATCAGAAATCGTTATTCGTATTCTCTGTACTATTTAACAAAAAAAAAAGTATTTTATATTTTGATAAAAGTTTTAATATACATGTTCCTGAGGCCTCTTGTTTTGTCGAAACACTGCCACGAAAAATACACTTCTTTTCACAGTGAACGTGTTCAGAATAAAGTTATCCTTTTTCTGATATCTTTATTTTAAGTGGGTTATATAAGAGGAAATTTACTCAATCAATATTTTATGTTTACTACCGCTTATAAGTGTAGGTATAGTATATCCTGGCTCTAATCCTGAAGGGTCATTTAAGGGTTGTTTATAGACACTTTATTGATATTATTTGACCTCGTAAGGAATTTTGCAAGATAAAATGCATTAAGCGAATCTATACACAAAATATTAATAAACAATTAAGCTCTATTTCCAACATCAATTCCAAGAATTAACCTATGATTGGTGATACAAAGGACGAAGGTAGTTATGTTACAAACGAGAAAATAGTTTCCCTTCGATTTATTAGAATGTGGGTCAACCCAGTATCATATTTCGCTTTGTGGTTTAATTACCTCTCATCAGGTGATAGAGTTAGTAGATTTTTTATTTTAATAGACTTTGGAATCTACTAATAGTAAATTTAAACTAATAGAGCACCCCTACAGATTTTTACACATCAGTTTTCTTTAACATATGAGTGACATGTGTCAGAAAATTTTCCAGAAACTTGCAGAACATGCAGGTATATTCCAGAATGTTCTTAAATATGTATTCCAGATTGTTTGACAGTGTTTGAAATTTTTCAACAACGACTTGGAATATGCGAGAATGATCTAGAATATTTTGGAACATTCAAGAATGTTAGAAAATGTCTTACAACTTTCCAAAACGATACAATATTTACAAAAATTATAAAAAAGGTTTCAGATTTTATAATTTGGAAATTTTGATAATTATCTAAAATGCTCCACATTTTTTTACGATGATTTAGGAAGTTAGATAAAATGATTCCGAGAATATTTTGAAATCTTCGATTATAATGCAGAATGTTCTAAATTCGTTGAGAATGTTTTCGAATTTTCGAGAATGATTGAGAATGTCCCAGATCTTTATAAACTGATTTAGAATATTCGATAAACATTTGAAATGTTCGAGAATGACCTGGAAAGTTCCAAACTTCTCGAACTTGGTATAGAATGTTCGAGAATTTCCGAAAATGGTTTGGACTGTTCAATAAAATGATTTCAAATGTTCGAAAATGGTCTGTAATGTTCTAGGTTTTTTGAAAACGATCCAGAATATTCCAGATCTTTCGGGAATGATTCAGAATATTTGATAACGATTTGAAATGTTTGAGAATGACTTGGAATGTTCCAGATTTTTCGTACTTGGTATAATTAGAATGTCAGAGATGTTTGAGATTTTTCGAAAATGATTTGGACTGTTCCATAATGATTTTAAATGTTCAATGATGATCCAGAATGTTCCAGATTCTTCAAAAGTGATTAAAATGATCAAGAACTATTTAGAACGTTTCAAAATTTTGAATTGGTTATGATATATAATGTATTGTACTTCTTAAGAATAACCTAGATTTTCCGAAAATGATTTAGAATAATCCTGATGCTTCTAAATTGATTTCAAACTTTCGTGGACGGTTTGGAATGTTCGAGAAGATTGAAATATTTTAAAATATTCCCGAATTATACCTGCATAAGTCTAAGATAGATAAACAGAACAGAGTTTAAAGAAAATGCCTCTGAAAAATATGAGATATGAAGATATTTAAAACTAAACTTCTGAAAATAGTATTTTTTTTAAATATTCTTCGTTCAAAAACAATATGGATGCTTTTATCTTATTTGTCGTAAAATTAAATACTAATTATTAACACACTCACCTTATGCCAAAAGCTGCTAGAAGAGATATAATAAGTGGAAGAAAAGTTGCTATACACGCCAGAAATAACGTTTGAAGTTCTGACAACCCTGAAACAAAAAAGTGTAAAAATAATAAATGGTAATCCGAGTACCTAAAATGAAAGTGGTTTCGCATTTTAATTTAAAAATAATTGACCGAAATATAAATCAAAAATTCTGATTTCTTTTTTTTACAAATTCATTAACCGTTAATCAAATTTACCTCCCTCTGACTCTTCTTCTATAAAAAACCCTGTTCCATTGGAAAATGGTTGCCTCCTTGTTATTTCAGTCCCATTTACATTAGCTGTTGAAATAGAAGTGGTTGTTGGAATAGAATTCGGGGTGGAGGAGTTGAAGTCTGTTTCGGTGACCGATCCGGGAATAAATCGATATTGAACGGGCACGGTTGATGATAGGGTTATATTGAGAAGTTGTAATGTGGTGGATCCTTCTGTCGTGGATGTCATATCCATCAGGAATTGAATCTCTTCACGTCTGCATTGTCAACACATTGTTCGTTGAAATCCAAAAAAAAACTAGACAAAAAAAGTAGATATTAGTAATAGAAAAATAGGTGACTTTGAGAGCTTTGAGCGGGAGATAGAGGGTGGAGGTGGTGTAAGGGGTGGGGCAGTTATTTGGAGTTATGTGAGTGGAAGTGGTGTTTGGGGTTGGTATTGGGGCTGAGGTGAACGTTGGGAGTAACAATAACATATACCTCACCCCCAACACTCTTAATACACTCCCATTCCTACACCACCCCCCATTTCGCAACAGAAAAATCGATGTATGTATGTATGTTGTTACATAAATTTAAATCTTTAAAGTGAAAAAAAAATCATGAAGGGGTGGTTTCTGCGCCCAAAATATTTTGTAACGAGCGTATATGTGTGCGAGAACGGCGACGAGATCCTACACAGATAAGCAGAGTTCAGAGAATGCCGGCGTCGGTCGGCGCTTTGATGACAATAAACAAGGCCATAAATCAAACGAACACAATAAGCACTCCAGTAAAGTCTAGTACGTCATTCTGGATTCTTCTGGAACTTTCGGTATCTGTATAAATACTTGTTGACGTGGTCAGTAACAGTAGTTTACAGTTAGCTTCCGAACGAGTAATATAAATACCGAACTACGATATACCGAGTGATATAAATACGCATTTTTCTTGTCATATAAATAAGTTGTTGAATTGTTATTAGTGTTTAAGTATTCTATTAGTGTTTAAGTGTTAAATAAATAGTTGTAAAATAAATATCCGTTAAATAAATAAGTTAAACTAGAAAAGTCGTTACAATTTATATGCATGTATTACTACTATTAAGGAATTCAATTGGAAAATTTTGTTGTTATTTATCAGAAAACTCACAAGTGATAATAAACTGATTTAGTGCTTGTGAATTATAAACCTTTCCTCTTGATTATTTTTGAAAATGAGTGCAAAAGATTATTTTGAAATACTTAGTAAAAGCTCTAGTATATTGAAATCGTATCAGTGCTTATCGGAGATCCTAGTTGGAGCTCAACAAAAACCAGGACGAAAATAAACAACCTTTCACCGTAATTAGATTGCCAGATCGTGATAAATGAGAATTACTTTGTAAGGTGGTATTACAAATTTCATCAACAACTGATCTGCGTTACGTGATTAAGGCGTAGCTTCTGATGTCCGGTGACACTTACTAATGACTAATTACCCTATTTGTATATCAAATTTTGGACATGTAGAACCAAGATTAAGAATTATTAGAAATATTCACGATATTGTCTTATTTAAAAAAGTTGTCATTGGTAAATGTCCAAAAACTTCATCCCCATTGGTAAAAGTTGTGGACGGAAAAGTATAGGGGGTGATGATGAAAATTGATGGATATATTTGATATCTGCGCCTTTACCCCACTATAGACGTTCAAGATTCAAAAAAATTTACAAAAGCATTTTTCACACCTAACCTCTACGCCTCAACTTGGTCATCCCCAAAACTTTTATGGAGTTATTGAAGGTGATATCTAATCTTTCCACAACCTCCCATCCCATTTTCGACTGTCAACCCCAACACTTAAACGTTTACATTATAATTTTTGAAAAAGTATATTACAGACGTACTGCAATCGATGGCCATTTTTGGAAGACATCATAGTCTTTTATTGAATCATGTTATTTGAAGACCATAGACTTCTTATAGAGTTTCCCATAATCTACATACAAGGACCGTCGATAAAAAATATGCCACTAAGAATTTCACCTTTTTAGACCCCTCCCTCCCCATTCATATTTTGTATCATTCAACTTAATTGGTCTAGTAGATTCGAACCAAATTGACTGTGACTGATGGACAGGGTTCCGTTTTTATATTTAAACGTTTGGAACCCTAAAAAAATCATTTTATTTCAACCACCACCTCAACCTCCTTAAGTGTAGAATTATAAATCCCTTTTTTAAATTTTATTGAAATATCCATCATATGCAGAAGTATTTTTCATATTACATTAATAGAATTTTAATTATGTACGAGGGTAATTAATTATACCATATTGCGACACACAGCCATTCTGTTCAATTGTGCATAAATAATTAATTAGTAAAATAATTAAGTGGAAACACATGAATGGGTCAAAGTAGCTTACGTATGGTGTATGTCCGTTAGACCATATAAACGACTCAACAGCAGATCTACAAATCTATATGTGCACCATTGCGGATGTAATTAATTATTCATGCTGCAGACAAATGTCCTTCAGCATCCCTGAAATCATATTTATTCTAAATATTATATATTACAATTTAATGTCTTTGATATAATTGTAGAATTCTTTACTGAAAAAGTAGTCTTTACTTTTAGTTTTTAGTTCACTTCCATCAATCCATGAAGAACGTAATCTTGTTACCGAAAAGTGTTTATGACGTCCATGTTTTGGTGTTGGAGTTTGGGCTATTTAGTACATTTTATATATGTTATTTTTTTTTAGATAATCTAGTTTAAGGTAATCTTTCGAAGCCATAAAGAGAGGGTTGACAGAAGTAACTGACGCTATTTTAACCACAACATTTAAAATTGATGTTACGAAAAGGGAAAACATTTCAAAATTTGGAATTCAAAGGTCATCCAAATCCAAAAGACTCTTGAAGGTTAACGTTACTTAAAATTAACATTATCAACTAAGTTTAATGAAATCCCTTCAGAGGTTCAATAGATTAAGGGTGAATTTCTACTGAATAATTTCGGTAAACTTGGCGCTATACAGGAACTATGCAAATTAGTTATATGGAAAACCATTTGAATCCTTTGAAATGTGTTGCAGAATGAGAATAAGAAAAGCAAACTTCGTAAAAGCGCAACTGTACAAAATAAATGGCAATTCAGTTAGAAATTGGAAATAAATTCCAGAAAGAATTCCAAAAGTATTTTCATATACTTAGTACGTATCTATATGCCGTAATGATACTGCATTGCACCCACGCTTAGTTGCTCCAAAATAATCTTTAAAAAACTAGTTCCTTGAAATGGAGGAAAATCAGTTGAAGATTAGAAGAAGATTGAGGGAAACAGGAAATCCCTTAATCGTATTAACCCCTCTGGATGATAGACTTCACTTGTGGTCGATGAATAAACAGAGGTCCAAGACTAGACCCTCCCAATTAAAAAAAATGTCTAATTAAAATTTTTATCCGGAATGGGGAAGGATTTTGCAAATGGGAGGGGGTTCATTATGCCTTTGGTTTGTGCCTTTTTGTGTATAATTAAGTAAAAGAAACTTTAGGAGTTAAACTACGTTTTTTAAAACACAAAATAATCTAGAATTTTAGACCTGAAGAAGCCTTACACCAGAGGCGAAACATTTGGTAATGTTTATGTAACGTGACTTAAAAAAACATAACCTAATTATTATTAAAACTTTAACTTAACTTTAAAAATATGCACTTGTATCTAAGATTTTCAAGTTGACCTTCTAATAACCTTCACGTTCATGGTCAAGGTCAAAATTAACGTACTCATTAAATAAAAAAAATCCTACAACTTTTTTTTGTTTCGAAAAAACCACTCCTGATGAGTTATTCTACTGTTCTGGTACTTTTAAAACACCCGATATATATTACTTATTATCCCTTTTAATCCTTAAAGGTAAACTGCGACTGATAGTATTACATTCCTTGAAATTTTCTTAATTTTGGTAGGTAATAATTCTTCTTTTTCTTCAATTGAATACAATAGTTAATGATCTGTTTTCGTGAGTTGTAAGCTTTACTCGAAGCTCATTAAACCTTTTTCGAGAACAATTCAAAACAATACTGATGAAAAACGACTCTTGATGTTGCTTTTATATTCGAGCTTCAGTCAAGCTTTTGAATATTAAGAACGTACTAGATACATTCCAGGGTAGCATTCATAAAAGGAACACAGTCTCTGAGTTTGGTCATCAAAAATAACGTGGCGTAATTATCTTTTATACATACGAAAAAAAAAACAGTAATTTCGGTACTTTTTGAAATCTAGCTCAAGCATTTGTTTCATTTATTATGTAGTTAAAGAAGGAAGAATGACATCCATGCTTTCATGTAGGAATCACTGCTTTCGAAACTATCGTCCTTTGGCGAATCCTCGAGAAAAGATCGCTGTCCTACGCCGACCGTGAAAGGCTTAGCTTTTTTTTTGAATTATTGTTTTATTTTAATTAATTAATCTCAAATATTATTGCTGTGGAACGTTTAAGCTCTGGGTTTATAGGGTTTATTTGGTGAATGCGCCGGAATTATGAGAAGCGCAAGCTGTTGAATGTACAGGGTTGGTCAAAATGACCAGAATAATAAATGTCTAGCTAAAATGTGATAAATTACGACCAGAATACACTTAACATTTTTTTTTATATAACCATCTCCATCTATTATTCTTTGACGTAATATGGTCAGTAATGGTTGTCATGTTTCTCGAGATATAATGTCTCTGGTGTTTTTTTTTTTAAGTTGAACACCCTGTATGTTGAAACAAATTTGTTGTCAGTGCTTGAAGATGATGGTCTAGGATTAGATCTCCACCAAAGATGGTGAGCCAATCCTGTTATTTGAAAATTTATAGTAACTTTCTTTCATAACGTGATAGTAACAGAATCGCGAGGACTGCTTTTTGTACGCAAATCATCACTGTGTAATTCGTATAGGTGTACCTGACTTGGAACGTTTTGGTGACTACTAAGTTATCTGCGTCACTTGTGAGAAGAAACTACAAGACTCTAACCTAATCTTATTTCTTTAATGATTCCTATTTTAGTTACTCTGCATTTTTTAATTCTTTCCTCATTGATTATTTCATTTAAATTCCCTTCGTCAATTTCATTATAAATTTTAATCCCAAACTAGTCCAACCATCAACCACTAGAACAAATAAACGATAACAACGTATGTTTATTCTATCCGACTCGTCCCTGTTGCGTAACTATAAACTGCGCATGTTAGTCCACACAGTTTTCAATCGAAGCCATGTACTGAAGTGACGGTTTTGTTACGATGACTAAACCGTCACAAGTTTACTTGGAACGCTTTTAAAACCGTGCGATGAATAGTCACCGTTCACTTGGAACGTGTTTTTCATAATGCGCATGATCTGTACCGTACCCGTACGCCTTTTCTGTCACTTGGAACAAACCTATAGACGAAAATATCTTTTGACCAAATAATAATTAATCTTTTTAAAGTTGTTACACAAAAATATTGTTACCGATTTAAGCAACCTTTCATACAAGTTATGGACAGTCTCTGGGGGAAAAGTTCTAGCGGCTAGATCTGGAGTTATCGAGAAGCTTCTAGTGGTTACTAGACAAAAGCGAAGCAAATAGTGAGACTTAATTGGTGGTTTTAAATAGTAAATTGGAATTGTAATGGTATTTGAGTTGTTGTTTGTGTGTTGTTATTTATATAAAAGTATTTGAGTCTTTAATAATAAAACGTTGATAATCAAAATGTAAAATCACTTTATTCAATATCAAAGTATTGCCACTAAAAGTTTACTCGTTACCGATATTAAAAGTTTATTTATTCGCTCATATATATATATTGTTTTAAATTTATGATCTATATATTTCGTTAGTGCCCAAATGTAATTTGAAAGTTCTTAGTTGCTCCGTTCAAAGATACACCATTATAACATTATTTGAAAAATGAAAGACGTCGTATATGCGGTTTCAATCCACGATAACGTGTAAAAGAAACTTTGGTACTGGTAGTTCCTAATTTTTTAATGGTCTCTTCATGGTCTTGACGATGCCTTTGAATTTATTCTGCGGATGTTTTAATGGAATACACTCATTACTGATCCTCTTCGTATCATGTTTTCTTTTAACCATTTTCTTGTTTTCTTTTTTCCAATTTAGATTAAATCTACCTTTGAACTTTCGCTTAGAATTCCATGTAATATTAAATTCTCATCTCTGATGCTCTTTGTATGAATCTTTGTTTCTTTTAAAAATTTATAGGTGTAACTCTTAAAGCCCAAATATGTTAGGATCCAATCCAATTTATTAATTAGGTCATATAGAAATTATGGTAGCATGTGTTGTGTGTCTTTAGAATGTGTCATGAATTATTTTGTAAGAACTATAACACGAATTTCGGGAAGTGGAAGATTTTTGTGATCATAAGGCACCATGAAGTGTCCTCTCCCTTTAATTATTATTTATTTGGTACCAAAGGTTGTTATATTCGTCCACTTTTTGGATGTAGGTTTTTTCGATGGTTTAATTACTTTTTTTTTAAATAATGAAAGTAGAAAAGCCACAAGGTCCTAGCTATATTTGATGTATACGTAGAAAAGAGGGCGTTTTAAATATTGGAAAATCGCATCGTATTAAGGGTGCATCGTTAACCGCTGGAAAATACCCTCAAAGGCTGTACAACTTTAACTATAATTTATACAAAGCGGGTATGATTTTAAACTAGATAAACATGCACTTGCTGCTTCAGACAGTATCGGCAAAATGCCAGGAGCAATTTCAGAATCTGTTGATACGACGACGGTGATAGGCAGAAAAACTAGCAGGGCTGACGTGGTGAAAAGTAAAACATGAAAAGAACCACACAAAAATAATAGACGAATGAGCAGCGAGGTTTTATATTTTCTCTTTTCATTTTAATTAAAACGTATGTGGAGTTTTTAAAAAATTAAAAAGTCGTATTAGAGAAAATAGGAGAACAAAGGTTTCTATAGAAGTCCAAAAGAAAAGAAGGCATAGAATGATAGTACACCTTTTAAAACACTAAGAGAGAGCACATATTAGAGACAGACACAGGAGTAAAGAGAGGCAATCGAAAGCATCAATTAGATAATTGTTCCTTCGCAAATAGTAAGAGATGCTGGATCTCAGTGGGGGTGCACCATACACAAAAATAATCATAAGAATAAGAGGACGACTCTACAGGGCTCCACTAAATTCTCGTGCGGTCTTCGACTGCGCACATCATACGTATACTGTAGTGTTCGTGGGTTTATTAAAAATTTATTTACAAGACTAAGTACAGGAATACAATATATGTAAACTTATTCAATAATAACTACCTAAAAACACTATTAATTAATACGGAACTTAGCTTACTATTCATTTACAACACTCACTCATATGCGCGTCTCTATTTATTTGTCTTTTCACTTCTAACACTGTCGATTTATTTCGGATGTTACCACTGTCACTGTCAATTTATTACTAACTAACTGTCGAACATCTTGCCACTTTTATAGCATCATGGAACAATCCAGAAAGGTCTGGTAGTTTTTAAGATTGTTTTCGTTTTCGGCGAACCGCTTAATTACTTTCTTGGAAGGCAGGTACGGAACACACGTACACAAATACAACGCACACTGTCGAAACCGGCCTTGACTAGTCGAGCCGGTCGGCAACGCATACAAGCGTACCCGGTCGCACACAAACACGCTAGCGTTCGCTACAATACGATTCGGCCACTACCTTTCCTAATTCTTAAGGGGTAAACAGCAAGGAAGTAAATTTTCGAATACTGCCATCCGCCACGGCTGGATTTTTCATTTTTCGAACTAGAATGGAGTGAATAAGAGTAAACATCTAGCCAGTTTTCGCACTGAAGATTGATGATATTGTTTAAGGAAAGTGCATTATGGTTTCGGCTATTAATTTATCAATTCTAATTAATATTACTGTTATTGGTATTATTCATAGAACCCATTAGAGGAACTATATTGAAAAATATTTTTAAAGAAACTTTTATGCAAAATTTCAACCCGTTTGGCCTTTATCAACATAAAACTCTAAACCCCCTCTTCACCTATTTAGGGGTTAGATTTTCAGAAATCCTTTTTTAGTGATCGTCTATGTTCAATATTTCAAGCCTCTAAATCGAGGGGTATCGGTTGATGTTTCATACAACCGGTTTATCGCTTGTAATGGACTTCAAAAAAGCAGGAGGTTTTCAATTCGACTCTATATTTTTTTCGTTCGTTTGTTAAGCAATTATTCCGCCAATTGTGAATTAATTTCGTTTGGTAGGTCATGGTTCAGAGGTAGTTCCATGCTTGCATGTACATCTCAAAATCAAAATTTATTAAGAGCTTTTTGAAAAAAAATAATAAAAAGGGAAAGTATATTCAAAGGTGACGGGTATATCTGTTCATGATGGGACTGTTGGTAGGAGTAAGGGTAAGGGAAGGTCCAAGGACTTCATTCCCAGTGATGAAAAGTGTTGGTCGAATAGTTTTGACTGGGGGTGAAGGTAAAGCGAATGGGAGGGTGCGTGGGGGTAAGGAGTACTGAAAGCGCCTCAGATTGTGAATCGGATAAAATCGCACCATCTGACGTTCGTTCAGCACCCCCATCCCCCAAACAAAGAAGATCAAACTCAGAAATAATTAGAAGAATGCTAGATTTTTGCATAAATCTTTCTTTTGTGGCTTAATGTTACGAAAGCTCAATGGTCTCGAAGAAAGGCTTTTCTTAAGCAACTTTTTAACGGTCACTGTTCACTTTTATTAAAAAATGATTATTTTTTAAACTTCGAAGAGGAATTATTTATTTTAAAATTATTTATTTATTTTTTTGTTGTTACAATTTTATTATTCATTACTACAGCTCTATTTCAATTTCCATTCCTCTTTTTACTTTTTTCTTCTTCCGTTTCCTGTATTTTCGTCAAGAACTACGATCGATCTAGATCTTTATCTTTAGTAGGCGTCATTAAACGTCTCATCTGATATATTTAAACAATTTTGATTTTGGAAATTATTACCAACTGGTGAAAGATATAATTCGACTTTCCTGTAATCATAGTTCAAGTTACATCCCTTTTGCAAAAGAGGGAAAAATAAATCTGTTATCCGGGGTGGAATTCCGTGGAATTTTAGGGGTTGAAGGAAGTATACTGCAATTTCTGGCTAAACTATACCTCCTATCGAAAAAAGTTGAATACAAAAGTTGTAGAAAATGAAATAAATTACAACTTTTGTAGCCACCATTTTTACTTTAACTCCAAAATTTTGGAAAAAAAAGGCGGAACAAGAGTTTTCACTAGCCCTGAAATTTTATTCTGCAATATCCACTCCAGTCTAGAGGGTTGAGCTCGTTACGAAGTCGTACTTGGAGTTGGTAATAGGCAGTCAAATTTTCTTAAAAAATAACTGGTTCAATTTTTCTCGAAAACTGTCATTCTTACGAAAAAGTGAAGGTTAATTACCTGTAAAGCTTTTTGTACAGAAAATCTTAAGTTACAAATTTAATAATCCCTTTTTGGCCGTTAAAGAGCTTTTTAAGAAAAACTGCTTTTAGTGACACTTAACCTCGCGTAATTTTTTGAGGAGACTTTTGTGACTTTACTTAGAATCATGAAAAGAAGGCAAAAATCCTGCTTTCCCCCAATAATTATTCCGAAATAAAGTGTGTTTATTCCTAATTCCGTATGATATGTAAATTTTTAATTAATAAGTTCGCCCTCGGATTCCTTTAATTAATGCTTTTGTTTTAAGTGTTCAGTGCTAGCAGTCTAAATGAGAGCTTTTTTAATTTGCTTATTAATTTTGTTCACTTAAGAAAAAACGAGAGAGATCTTTTGACCATTTTCAGTTTGTTTTCGACTCAATTAATACCATGGATTTTAGTTAGTGAGTTTTGAAGCGATTGAAGAAGAACTAAAGCACTTAAACGTGAACGTCTTGGGATGTTTGAGTTGAGCTTTCAGTGACAAGCTTTCTCAGGACGAAATTTAGTAGCGATTGACGGTATTTGAATAAGAGCTTTCTGAAATAAATCAATCTTGAAGGTTTACCATTTACCAAAAAAAAAAAAACTGTTTTTATTTACATCATTGTTTTCAAACTTCAAATACTTTTAAAAATAAAATTGTAACGTTATTGTAAATAAAACTAAAAACACAAAGTATAAAGTGTAGTTTATTTATTTGACTAAAGTTATTAATTTCTCAATTTTGAGTTAATTTATATTTTGCTTTTGGCTACACTTATTAAACTTACAAAGTATGAGATATAAATTGTTGACATACGCGTATACGTACCTGGTTACCTTTCCAAAAGTCAAAAAACGTGCAAAAATAATAAGTGCAAATGGGAAACAATATCAATTGCTGGTACATATTTGTAAAACATCATCATTTTGAAATTGTTGATTTTGAAGTCAGATTTATGAAAACAATTATAACAATTTAAAAAAATATATATTTTTAGTAACTTTTTATGCAATTTAGTTATCCTCGATTATTTTTTAAATGCCTTCCAATCGACTTCGAATTTTTTTCAGGACATGAGAGGGTGCTAAAAATTACACAAACTTCTAATTTTCTCTACCCCACCCACCTGTCTCTGTACACCAATTTTATTTTACACTGTAAAAATCGAAAAATAAACTTTTGTTGAAGAGCATAAAAAAGTTACGAAGGACTACTCGTGGAAACTAAATTTTCTCAGGAATCGAAGCTAAAAAATTATTTCGAATGTGAATTTGGGGTAGTTTAAAATATTTTTTTAACAGAAATCCACAATAACAATAGATAATTTAAAGCAAAAATCGTGAAGATCTCTCAAAGTTTGGATATTTTATCGTAAAAAATTCTTTCTTCTGCATAGTAGGTTATTATTTAAAGATTTTGCTAAAATATTTTTTTTAGCAATAATTTTAAAATTATGAATACATATTGTGTTACCTACTGTTTTTGAAAAAAAAATTAAAAAAAAATTTACATTAACAAGGGTAATTAAAACGAAACACGTTTGTACTGTACCTTGTCAGCCCGAATATTCCCGGTTTATTTTTCTCCTTCCCGGATATAGTCACAGTCCTTCATCCTTGACACATCTGAATTGGCACCGCGTCTTACTTTAAACGTGTCTTAGAATAGAGCCGTAGCGCGTTTGTTTTTGAAACTTGGCTAGTGTGACTTTAATGTAATTACCCTAGATTTGGAACGCAGCCCGTGTATATTATACCTATCCATCTACCTAGAGAAAACTAGACAGGACGACCGGCCTGCGATCTGGGGGAACTGCTGCGCCACGGTCGCGAAACACGGAGGGTTGTAGGGATGCTGCGCGTAACAATAATAATATAACCGCCTCTTGGATGCTGGGCACGGCCGTCTGCGGCGTCGCCGTCCTTTCGCACTCTCTCACCGACGACGGACCATCGCATGGTAACTCCATCGATTCGAAAAATTTATTTTTTTACGTAGTCACCGGAGTGACCACTTCGATTGGTAACACTGTTCTTTTGTATCACTCAGAAAGTAAATTAGGAATTGCACCTTTTCCATCAAGGACGATTAAAATTCAAAGTTTGAACTATTTCAAAAATTTATTGCAAAGGCAAAGACTTTTTGTATAAAACATTTAACATCTCCTACCACCAATTTAGACAATAACAATATCAAATATTATTAAAAAGAATAATAAAGACTGCGATATCTAAATAAATCAAAGAAATTCACCCCTTCATGTTTGGGGTTAGTCTCTTTGATTTAAATAATATTATTTTCTATTGTATTGTTATCAAAACCATAAGAACAGGGCCGGATTAATCAAGGCGTCAGTGGTGTCACGGTGTCTTCATCACTCAAGGATTTCCATCATGTTACGAAATTATTTTCAACCCAAAAGAAAAAAGCATTAAGAACTTCCAATGTACCTACTGAATTTAAGATTATTTTGGATTTTTTTTAAGTATCATAAGCCTCAGGACATCAGAATCCTAAATCCGACCCTGTATAAGAATCTACTCTTTTCGCCTTCATGAACCAAAGCAAGGAATGATATCTGTGACTGGTGCCATCATTTTTAGTATTGGCTCCTTTTAACTCAAAGTTACAATTGGTTGTTTTTTATTAATCTTTTTTTTTTTAATTGTCCCTCAAAAAGGATTGTGATTTCTTGTATATAAGTAGTTGGCGCAATCGTTTTTGATTAAATTTAAGAAGTGACAAACGTAAATATTCGTCTAAGAGATTCCATTCTTTCACTTGTAGTTGTGTAAAAAACTTAATAGCCCTTATCACAATTTTAGACAATGAAAATGTCAAATATTTAATAAGAAAAAGAATACAAAGACTACAAAATCTAAACAAATCAAAGAAACCCACCCCTAAATATCACAATAGTTTGTTGTGATGTTTAGGATTGGGTCTCTTTGATTCAAATATTATTCTTTAGGTTTCTATTGTATTGTTCTCGAAACCATAAGAACAGGGCTGGATTTATCAAGGCGTCAGTGAAGTCACGATGTCTTCATCACTCAAGGATCTCCACCATGTTACAAAATCCTTTTCGAACCAAAAGAAGAATCATAAAGAAGTTCCAATGTACCTACTGTATTTAAGATTCTATTAGATTTTGTTCTAACGTGACATTGGTCCCAGGACATCAGAATCCTAAATCCGGCCCTGTATAGGAACCAATTTTTTACACCTTAATGAACGAAAGCAAGGAATGTTTGGTGACTGCTGCCACCATTTTTAGTAATGGCTCCCTTTAACTTAAACTTGTAATTGGTTGATTTTGGATTATTAATCTGGTGTTTTTTTTTATTTGTCCCTCAAAGGATTTTGATCTCTTGTATATGAGTAGATGGTGTTATCGTTTTTGATTACATTTAAAAAGATTTATTGAGAGTGACAAACGTAAATTTTCGTCGAAAAGAATCCACTCTTTCTTTCACTTGTACTTGTACGTCTTAATTTAATTCAATTTGTGGATTTCCCATGGGTCCCAGGATTTACGAATCTCTGTTGTTTGTTTTTGGACCCACTTTCGTATATCCGAAATAAAATTTCAGCTTCACAGAGTGCAATTTCGTTCAGATTTATCATCGTAGATATAAAGCTGGAACAAAAATGGCACCCTTAGTGTACTGTAATATTAATCGTTGTGGGATTTCCAGAAATTGATATGATTTTAAAATATAATTTTTATTTAATTTTACAGAACAATAGTTTCTATTGTTCAAAAATGCCAAATAGGTCATTTATTTTCAAAAAAGTTGTTTAAAAATTAGACAAAATAATTATATTGTATCTATGTTAAAGTTATTAGCCAGTATGTTTATTGGAAAATTAAAAAATCAAATTAATATCTTCAACATCATTCAAAATTAGTCGAGGTAAACTACTTTATCTGCCACTAATATAAAAACAAAATAAATATTAGTAAAAAAAAATGTATAAGAAAAAAACAGTACCCAAATTCAATAAAGGATTTTAACACCATTCAATCAAAATAATCATTTGTACTTCGTTTTATAAACTTCTATTCCTTATTTTTCGTAGAATCTTTTTTATTCGTTTATATTAGGATTTTTGGTTGTTATATATGTCTACATCCGCATTCGTATATATACACCATCCGCATCAGTTTCTGACATCTACATACTCGGTTCCTAATCCGCTTAATCGTGAAGCGGATGCGGATGTACTGTTTGTTTCAATAATTTATTGGGGAATGTCTATGCCATGCTTTTTCTTGGTACTTACCCAACTTATATACACATACTTAATTGTTATTTATGTAAATTTTCTTATAAATACTTCTCTTTATTTTCTTTTACACTTCAGCAGGCGTATATGCAAATGTTGGACTTTACACCCCCTTACAATCAGTGAGATTTGGCTAGTCCTAATCATGACGCAGGGGTTGCCACTGCTTATTGCTCACCCTAAACAAATCAGCAGTATACTGTCACCTAAATTGTTATCTTGCTGTAGGTGATCACCTGGTCCCACCCTTGAAAGACACCCTAACTACGCCAATGGTCCTGATATAAAATACAATGTATTGCAAAAGCCCTTCAAGGTACCTTTCTGTAAAAAATTCAGACATATTTGGGAATTTGGACTTTTCATATTGGGTGCGACGTATATACCGATTGGGAAATACCATTATTATTATAGTTTTTATTGAAATTTATATACCAAATTAGTCTAACATTTCCATTAAATTCCTAGCATAATTCAAATTGTACATTAAACTATGTTGCATCGTATAATTCGCAATAATTAATTAAGTTGAAGCTTTAGCAGTAAAACTCGCAGGTAATACGCTTTTGTGATTCATATTCGCGTGTCTCTCTCTAATATTCTAATTAAACTATAGTTTAGGGTTCCAATTAAACCCCGCTGTCTATAGCAATAAATCATAGCTAACGAATTTCGAATTAATTTTACATAATTAAAAAATATGACATGAACTAATTACTTATACACAACCCCATCTGCATAAAATGCTGTTGGTTATGCACAATTGCCTTGTAATTTGTAGGTTACATGATATCGATTTTGTATTGAAATTATTATTACATCGCGAAAAACACTTTTTAATTAGCATATACGTACATATATATTGTAGTGTTCGTGGGTTTATTAAATTTTTATTTACAAGACTTAAGTACAGGAATACAATTTATTTACACTGATTTAATAATAATAACATGCGCGTCCCTATTTATTTGTCTGTTCACTTCTAACACTGTCGATTTATTTCGGGTGTTACCACTGTCACGGTCAATTTATTACTGACTCACTGTCGAACGTTATTCCACTTTTATAGCATCATGGAACAATCCAGAAAAGTCTCGAAGTTTGTCTACATTGTTTACGTTTTCAGCGAACCGCTTAATTACTTGCCTGGAAGGCAGGTACGGAACACACGTACACAAATACAACGCACACTGCCGACACCGGCCTTGGCTAGTTGAGCCGGCCGGCAACGCATACAAGCGTACCCGGTCGCACACAAACACGCTCGCGTTCGTTACAATATGTAGTTTTATTAGTCCTTATTTATTACTTATTATTTAAGAATCAATATAAGGCCCAGGGTATGAAAAGTATTTGAAGTAAAATCGACTGAACGTAACGGAAATAAGCATTGCGGAACTAGCGCTGCTACTTCCATATGCTTTCCCCACCCACATTATCCTGAACGCATAAGGAAAAAGAAACGGATTTGTATGTTAATTAATTTACTATATTGTATTATTTTTATGTTATGATATAATATTTATTATATGTCTTACCAAAAATAAAAAATAAATTCTTGTAACTGAATGAAAAATTTTTTGTGAAAATATTTATTTTATGGAATTATACATGGGATAAATAACATTCATGTCCAAAGGACATACAAAAATACCATTTTAAGTGCTAGTGCTTTTTGGTAAAGTAATGGGTAACTAAAAATGGTATCACATTGGTACATTGTGACAAAAAAGGATATACACTATGTATAAATCAAAATTGGAATGTTTTAATTAGAAATAAAAAAGTCTGTAATAAAGAATACTTTTTTGTGACTAGTTAAAATAAAATCTTAAATTAAATATAAATAATTACAAGTTTTTAAATCTACAAATATACATATCCAAATACAGGGTGGACCAGTCTAATCTTTGAGGATAACTGTGCAGACCAAGGCTTTAGAATTTCGAGGTGGAATCAAATGGTGACCTAGAATTTGACCTTGATGTTACTTTTTAAGGTCAAGTTGAATTTTTCAAACTGAAAAAAACATTATTATGACTATTATCCTTGGTATAACTTTTGACGCTCATCATGAAGCATATGGCTGAATTTTAAGATCTTTTTAGACCTTTAAAATCAACCTAGAGGTCAATTTCGTAGTTACCATTGGATATCCTCCTCGAAATCCTACTTCTTGGGTTACTACAATTTTTCCTATTATGGCCTTTGTTGTCTGGTCATCCTTAAAGGCCCACACTGTATATTCTATGTAAATTTAACAGTCTATTTAAGAGGAAAACTTAATATTTTAATTATCATTTCAGGTTTAATGCATAATTAAAAATAGGGAGTTATATTTATTTATTTAAAACCTCAAAAAAAAAAATACTTTCATATATAAAACGAAAGCAGTAGAATCCGGAATTTATACGTATCATATTTGTCTTCAGTTCCAAGGTTTATCATAAATTCCCCCTATCGTAACTTTTTTGTTTGCGAGTGGCATACCAAAAGCTTAATACTTAAAGCTCGGCTTTTTCGACAATGACTGAACCTTAAAGCTGTCCTGAAAGTAGATGATGTTGTTATCTTCACGAATTCTGGCTGCCCTGCAGCTTCCGATCAATGAATTTCCTCTAATGTCGATTTTATTACCACGTTCGTCTCTAATGAGACTTTTTCCAATTAGTACGTTCCCGTTTTTGCTGACTTCGTCGCCTCCGGGACAGTCATCTATTCTGATACCGGCGCTCTCCTCCTTCGGGATGTATCTCTGGATTAATCCGAGAACGTTGTCGGTGTTACGGGAACGCGACCTGGAATTCCCGAAACTTCCTAACGTGTGCGACCGATTCTTAAAGGAATGTTTCTTGTTCCGCTCGCTGAGCAAGTGGTGCACGGATTCTAGAACTTCCAAACGCTCGTCTAACGGAAGTGATGATGTAATTTCTTGCAAGATCTGCACGGAAACAAATCAATAAAATACATAACCACACTTTTAGTAATCTTAGGGCTTTTCGCTGCCAATTTGCTTCTTACTTCTAACTAATTGTCATATTAATATTTATAAATGAAAGGATAAAGGATAATTTTACTTACGCTAACTTTCTGTATTGAAACAAAGGATTGTATCAAATCTCCAGCACATCTATGGTCACCACTGCGGTGGATTTTTCTAAGACAAAGTACCATAGGACTAGAATCTCTTAAAATACAGTGTTGCGGCATATTTAGTTCTAAATTTCTATCTGTGAAAAGAAAATGGTCATATGGTTACACTAAACGCTCATCCATAAAGTGCAGTAGAACCTCGATAAGTTCAAATTCCCTGCAATTTAAAAAAATCTTCATTTCCGGCTTCAAAACCCGAAGAAGACTTCTATAACTCGAAACAATTTCAAAAAATTTTATTCGACTTCTGTAGATATAGAACACAATTGATCGCGGTTGATTCTGCCCTCACACGTGGAACAATAACCCCATACTTAATGACCTTTTGCTCCACCACTAATTTCCTATTTGTGAAGCCAAAACCCTCAGTAATGATATATTTTTAGCAAATTAAACAATTTTTCATTTCTTTTTCATTTTTTATCGAGATTCTATTTATCTAAAGCTTTGTCAGTAATTCCAAAGCCCAAAATAATTTACAATTCCATTTACCTCTTTTGGAAAAAGTACTAAAGTAGCTTTTACTCGGCAGTGTTTGGTATCCGTTTCGTTGAATAGTTTGTCTTATAATATTCAACGTTTTAAGTCCATTGTCGTCTATCTTATTTTGCTCTTCCAAAGGAAGATATAAGATATGTCTTAAAGTTTTGCCTCGACCAGGGCAAAAGACCAGTCTTAACTGAGAATTTTCCACTGAGCATAACATACTTTTCGCCCAGTTCCAATTCTTATTCACAGAATCCACTAATCCTTGAGCTGGACTGATTTGAGAAGACGTTACCAATTTCGCAAACGAACCCATAGCTTCCAACTCATCTTTGTATTCCTTTTTCGTTATTTCTTCCAAATGCCAGGATAAGGCGTTTGAAAACACGAAGACGTTTTTGAGGTAAGGCTTTAGCACCGGCGACATACTACGTTTACTCTGGTCTAAACCTTTATAAAGCCATTTAAGGAGTATCTTTACTATGGTTTTATCATCCCATAAATCAAAAGTGTTTAAATCTTTGTCTTTTCGTACCGACTCAACTAATTTCGTCATGGCGTTGTCGAATTGAAATTTAACTTTTGGGAGATTTTTGGCTAAGCTGGGATCTGATAAAGCTGTTTCAATGTACTGGTCTCTGGCTTGTTCCAGGATTGTAACAAGGATGTAGATGATGTCATCGGTTGGATTTTCAGGGGCAAATATTGATTGTATGCCAAATGGACCATCTTGGTGGGTCTAGAAATCGAAAATGAACAACACAAATGTTATCAAGAAAAAAGTGAACACATCAATTTATGTAACAAAGTTTGATAAAGTTGTACACTTATGAGAAACTGAACTTGAAAGTCCAGCCGCCGAATCTCCAAAGCTAATCAATAACAAAACTGGCAGAAACTCGTGTAAAATAAGCAAAATGTTGGCCGAAAATTTTTAAACAAATATAATAACCAATATTCTTGAGTTCTTTAAGGAGTATCGAGAAAATAGAAAGCAGTATATCAAAAATTGTTTCGGAAAAATGGAACTTACTTGTAAAAGTTTCTCCTTGACTAGCAAAATACTCTTGAGAACAATTCCAACACTTTCTAACTGCCTGTTCGTGTACAAACTGTATGCGACATCTTTTCCATGTCTCGATCCATTAAAACATATCTTTCTTCCCTTAGTTGTTATGTCGGGAGGCATTAATCCATCAACTAAGTTTCTCCATTTGAGGAGCAACGCCATTTCCGTATTCTGTGAGTTGAGAAACTTCTTGAACTCTTTGTCAATTTTCAGCGAAGTCAACGATTCGTCGAACATTCTGAGCATGTACGCCTTTATTTTATTAGCTTCCAAGTTGTAATCATCTTCACATAAGTGCCCTGGGTTCGCCAAGAGATTTGCGCTTTTGAAGAAGTAGTTGGAGAGGAATTGACTTCGTAGACAGACAATCAGATCGTCTAGCACCTGTAGAACTATGGTCGAGAGGAATCGTGGAGACCAATTCATTAATATCTCCATCGGAGAAAACGAGTCTTTTTCTAGCTCGAAGAACACACACGTTTGAAGGACGTATTTGTTGAGGATCTTGTAAAATGGCTAAAATATGGAAACGCTTTCATATGACAAGGAAATAACTGATTACTTATACGTAGGGTATCCAAATAAATAATGTTGGGATGTAGGAGGGAGGACCTTAAGGGCTGTTTGAATGAAACACATTTTCGAGCACATCAAATTAATGGTTACGAAACGTGGATGATGGGCTTAGTGAAAAGGAAAAGTTGGAATCTTTTTGACTGACTGAGTTTTTATATGGGAATAATGAAAATACAAGGAGTAAAAGAAGTAAAGAACTGATGAGGAGTATTACGAAGAAGTCGGGAACGAGGATGCTTTGGAAGAGAATGAGATAGGGTGGTAAGAGAGCTTCTAAAGCATGAACGATTAAATAGAAAGTAAAGAGGGGAGATAGAGGGAGACTATTGTTCAAAAATGTTTAAGGGTATTGAATGATTTCTGATGATCTTCGACGAATTCCAAGTGGAAGCGATTCCCCAGCCAGTGGTGATGAATTGTAGTTCCTCATGGGGTTGTTTAGTTGATAAGGATTTGGATTTTTTTTTTAATTTTTTTTGTCTCCATAATCATTTCTATTAACGTTATTTTTATGGCTTAACCATTAAACTAATTTAAGGGAGGATTCAGTACCTATAATGAAAATGAAAACTACTGAATATTCAAATGATGTTTCAGATGGCCCTTGAAGTCCTTTTCCATTCAGCTCCTTCTTATGAGACATTCTGCATCTATTTCCTCCTTTCTCCTTTTTCTTTTGTCAATTACATAGAAGGTGATGTAGGTTTCTTACTAACTGTATAGTCTGCACTATTCAGAAGCACTTAGACTTGGAACAAGGACGTCTCTAATAACACGTAAAGGTTCAAAGTTTCTTGGAAAATCTACGTTTAGGTGCATATATACATGTGTAAGGACATTATAGAAGAACATTCGGAGGATCCATTGAATCTAATGAACCTTTCTAATTGCTGCGCTTCCTGAGATGGGCTACCATGAATCCTCTATTATTTCAAGTTCGTAAACGTCGTCTGGGGTCGTCCTCGTTTGTATGCAAACGAAATTTTGATGGTCTTACTACTGAATGTAAATTAACGACGACACAAAGATTTTAACTCTCGAAGCCCGAATTCTATGGTCTTTAAATATTTCATTTGTATAGAAGAGTCAGTAAAATAAAATCATAGAGAAACGTGAATGTCCTCATTTTTTTAAAAAATATAATAAAATAAAATATTGATTGCCCTCGTGATGTTAGACAAAAAATCGTTTTCTGTGTCTTTATTGCAGAGGTCGAAAAGCTACTGCATCAAGTCTTTCTTGAGCTTAGGTATATAACGATGAACCCAAGTTTCTTTGTCAAAAAACGTATGTGGACATTTTATGGGCTGCTATTATGGCAGTGGGGTGAGCACCTTATTCGTGCCAAGATAATCGTGTATAATTTTAAAAAATCTGATACTCCAACCAATTGGAAAATCCTCCAACCAATTGGTGAATCAGAATCATCCAGTTCTGATTTTCCTTCCTTGGTTTAGTAACAATTTTCGATTTTCTCTATATCTTACAGTTCCCTCCCTGTCATATTCAAAAATTAATGATTTAATTGCGATAAAACTTCGTAATTATACTAATTATAAATACAAATGAGTCACTGATCACCTTACGTACCTAACAAGACTACCCACCCTCCCTCTAGCTCTGTCATTCCGCGACCTTAAAAACACCCCTTTTGTATACACGCGTTAGTTAAATGAAGTATTATGTTTGACTATTGGTCGAAGGGGAATATCCCACTCACGACTGAGTCTCCATCTCCCACTAAGGGTACAATGGATTTTGGTTGATTTTCACTAGTCGCCACTGGGCAATTTACCCTATTGAAGAGTTAATTAAGCTAAAATTAAGTTGCTTACCTCCTCTTTGGAATGTTGGACGTTGATATCGTTCAAGATATTTTCCAGTGACTTTAATAATACTGTAACTGTACTAAATGGGCTGTGATTCTTAAGAAGAATTTGCTCAGCTGCTGGAACACGAATTTGCCAGGCTGAAGAGTGCAATCCGTATCCCACCAAGTACATTCCCTTTAAAAGTAAATTATGTTTTCGAAATTGTATTTTGAAACTTTTTATAGAATACATAATTTTTGTGGAAAGGAACAATAAATTTTTTTATGAATCCATAGCTGCTAAAAAAATCTCATGGTTATTTCACCGAATTTGTCTGTTCAATACTGTGATATTGAGAATCTTTGAAAGTGATTTGTTGTCTCCTGGAGTGTCAATCGTTTGGAGAGTGCTATTGGGGAGGAATAATATAATATGCTTGTATAAGATGAGAAGTTGTTACCGTCTGTGCGCTTCGATAATACAATAAGCTGTCGGCGTGCCATAGGGGAATCCTGAACGGGAAATCAGACGTGGAGGGCCAGGAATCGATGTCGATGGAGACCAGAAGGCGTACCTCAATATTAACGCTGGCTATTGCTGGTGACAGGAAGCCTACTCTTAAACGAATACCGCTCGGTTCATCGACGATTGCCAAACGGAAGTCCCGTGGGTCTGGGAATCGGGAATAGTTTCCAACTGAACATGACAAATTGTTGATATTATTTCTACAATCGACAATGTACTTTGGTGCTATTTTGTCTTACATTATATGATTGGTATTCGGAATGGAAGGAAACCAGATTCAATAGATCATGTTCACGACTACCCTTCCATCCAGATAAAAATAAATGATACGATGAATAAAAATAAATCTTTAGGTACTTAGAAAGACAGATAACTCAATATGAGAAAAACGGCAGAGGCAATAAGCAAATAACGATACACGGTCGCGATTAATCAAGATGAAGATAAGACCACTGAAGGAATACGTTTGGAGCACGGCTCAGTATAAGTGCAAAAGGCAATGGAAAAGAAAGTTAAAAGCGTTGGAAATGTAGGAGTGTCATAGGTGGATAGAATATCAGAAATGAGGAGGTTTTAATAAAAGAAGAAGAAAATGAAAGTGAACTAATTAAAAATAAGTAAAATCCCATGCTTGGCCAAGCCATTCAATGATGGGGATCCAGATCAGTTCATGGTTATCATTTTAAATAAACCACTTAAATTACCCCCCAAAGGAAGATCAAAATAGAGAAAATACACATTTACAAGTTGCTTAATTTTTAGAAGAAAATTGATTGACAGTCTTAAGTGCCATCCTGAGGTCAAGTTTCAAGGTTGATTCAGGTTCAAAGTAGATTTTTTCAGTCCGAAGGGAGTGAAATTTGACCACTCTGTAGATTTTTTCAATTTTGGTCTTCTTTCAGAGGTTATTGAAGTGGTTAATTTAAAATGGATTACCTTAAGTAGGATATCCAACCACTTTCACTTAATATTGATACAAATTGATTCAAGGAAAATAGAAATAGGTGTCTATTAGGATAACAGCATCTAATATTAAGAAACTATTCAACAGCTCTTTACATAATATGCGAATAAAATCACTTTTTGTTTGAATTTGAATCCACAAATAGTACGATGGATTCCAGCACGTTTTTAAGATAGACGTATATCTGGATCTAAGTAATATTTAGGTAGTAGTAAACAGATTTTATTACAGCCAACGACTCCAACGCCATTTCATTACAGAAAGCTCTTGAACGTAATAGATTTAAAATCCTTTCGTTGAAAGAAATCTCCTTTAAAATGAAAGTATAAATATTTCGTTGGAGACGCAAAGAAGATGAAAGGATTAAAACCTGCATTCACATGGAATTCCCTCCCTTCGTTCATTATTGCTGGAGGAACTCGTGATTACAAGAATGTAACGTTGATAAAATTTTCATTTAAAGCTCTGTACACACTTGTACCGCGAAACTTTTTGCGATTATTTTACTTCCGAAACCTTTGTACCAAACCTAACCTAACTTATTGTCGTGACGATTTGTTGCCTTGCACCAATTTCTATAAACTTCTGTCTTTAAGAGGGTTGAAAAGTATGTGGATGTAGATATGGTGGTGGTAGTTAAGAAGGAGCAGGGGTTGTCAGTGCTTCATTGAAGAGAAAAATCTACATTGTACTGTTTTCATGTTAGTCATCAGAAAAATAAAATTAATGGGAATTAGTTAGCTGATCAACCTACCTGGTCCATAGTAAACATGCCTCTCAGATGGAATCTTCAGTATATGATGAAGAGTTACTGGATCCACCACTTTTCCAGGTGAGGCACAAAGTGTAGAATCATCAATCTCAGTGGGACAATCGACACCCTGTTTTGAGGCAGCTTGGGCTAACATCTCCACCATTTTTGCTTGAACTTTGTCCCTATTATTTTATATAAAGTGTAATTTTTAGACTCGGATACAATTCAGCGTTCCAAATCAAATAAACAGAAAGCTGTATGTCATCGGAATTCAAAATTTATTAGAAAACTTTATTGAAATTATACCTGCGTAAATAACCGCCAGAGTTGAGAAATTCGCTCCATTTCTTGGCGGTATTTCCCGAAAATCTGAGCCGCGCATAACCGTGAGGGCACATTTCAGTTCCTCCTTCCGTAATTACATACTGCGGAGGTTCATCCTTGGAATACAAAAGTGGCACGGATAGTGCATCCAACCTGATAATGTATTCCAGGTTGTTGGAAAACTTCTGAAATAAAATTTTCATTCAATCATTTTCTCCCGTCCGTCTTTGGGTTGAAATATTGATAATGTTACGTACGTCACGTTCTGAGTCATGTAATGCAACCAAATATTTCGAGGCAAATCGTGGATCTAAGATGCCAACGGTACATAGCAGTCTCTGAATCAATCTTTCTGTTACTGATCTGGCTATCAAAATTGGTTTATCTGAAATAAACCCAAATTTAATAATTCCATCTCATCGTTTTGTTAAAATTGTTAGAATCCACCAAAGGTCGACATATTGTGAGATCAGTTTTGCTGGAGGCCTAACATAAGACCAAAATAAGGGTTCCTTGTATATATAGGCAAGATAAAAATAAAAACTTTTTAAACAGTATTCCAAATTTCTGTTTTAAGTTTATCTCACCAGGACTAAAAGACCAAAGACAAAGGCTTGGGTACTATTCAATATTTGAAGAATTAAGTACCTATACAAAGTCAAGAATAAAGCTTATTGTGTTATAAGACCAAAAATAAGTAAAACTATAGATGGGGTACAATCTAAGTCCCCAAGACCAAGATCGGAAAAGGCTTGCAAAAGTAAATCAAACCTTGGAACTATTTTAAGAAGACCAATAAATTAATGTTCAATATTAATCCTCCAAGACTAAGGTTCAACTTTCTAAGACTACGATCTGAGTCTACAAGGCCATGATCAGGTTAATGTTCAATAAGAATCCTACGACTTTCTAAGACTAAGGTCTGAGTTCATAAGACGAAGATCACGACAAACTTGCAATATTAAATCAAATCTAAGAACCGCGTAAGGGAAACCCATAAGTTATAAGTAATAAAGTATAAACTCTAGAAGATTAAGGTTTAAGTTTTTAAGGCTACAATCTGGACCCACAAGACCAAGATCGGGAAAGGCTTACAAAAGTAAATCAAACCTATGAACTGTGTAGGAGAGTCCCATTAGTTAATGTTCAGTATTAGCCTTGCAAGACAAGTTTCTAAAACTAAGGTTTGAGTTCACAAGACCAAGATCAGGACCAATTTGTAGGAGTAAATCAAACCTAAGAGCCCTGAAAGACAAGCCCATTAGTGAATATTTAATAAAAATCCTACAATACTAAAGTTACAAAATTAAATTAAATGTAAGAACCGCGTAAGAAATACCCATACGTTATTGTTCAATAATAATCCTGCAAGACTAAGGTTCAATTTTCTAAGACTACGATCTGAGTCCAAAAGGCTATGATCTGAAAAGGCCTAAAGGTTCATTTTCAATAATGATCCGACGACATTCTAAGACTAAGATCTGCTTTCAGAAGACCAAGGTCCGGTCCAAATTGCAGGAGTAAATCAAACCTAATAACCGCGTAAGAAATACCCATACGTTATTGTTCAATAATAATCCTGCAAGAGTAAGGTTCAATTTTCTAAGACTACGATCTGAGTCCAAAAGTCTATGATCAGAAAAAGCCTAAAGGTTCATTTTCAATAATAATCCGACGACATTCTAAGACTAAGATCTGCTTTCAGAAGACCAAGGTCCGGTCCAAATTGCAGGAGTAAATCAAACCTAATAACCGCGTAAGGAAATCCCATACGTTAATGTTTATTAATAATCCTACGAGTCTAAGGTTCACTTTTCTAAGACCAAGGCCGGAATCCGCAAGTCTAAGACCAGGAAAGGATTACAAAATTAAATTAAGTCTAAGAACCGCGTAAGAAATACCCATACGTTATTGTTCAATAATAATCCTGGAAGACTAAGGTTCAATTTTCTAAGACTACGATCTGAGTCCAAAAGGCTATGATCTGAAAATGCCTAAAGGTTCATTTTCAATAATAATCCGACGACATTCTAAGACTAAGATCTGCTTTCAGAAGACCAAGGTCCGGTCCAAATTGCAGGAGTAAATCAAACCTAATAACCGCGTAAGGAAATCCCATACGTTAATGTTAATTAATAATCCTACGAGTCTAAGGTTCACTTATCTAAGACTAAGGCCGGAATCCGCATGTCTAAGACCAGGAAAGGATTACAAAATTAAATTAAGTCTAAAAACCGCGTAAGAAATACCCATACGTTATTGTTCAATAATAATCCTACAAGACTAAGGTTCACCTTTCTAAGACTAAGGCCGGATGCAGAAGTCTAAGGTCAGGAAAGGCTTAAAAAATTAAATTAAATCTAAGAACTGTGTAAGTTATTATTCAATAATAATAATTCTGCCAGAATAAGATTCAACTATCTAAGCCTAAGGTCTAAGTCCTAAGACCAAAATCAAGAATGACTTGCAAAAGTAAATCCAAACTAAAAAATGTGTAACGAAAAGCCATACACTAATGTTCTAAAGTAAGACTAAGATCATATATGAGACCAAGATTAGTATAGTCTTAATTTTTTCTTTTTAGTGTTTCATTGTCCTTGTATTCGTCATCTATTCTATTAAAAAATATATTTTGAGTTGTATATTTTAGTATATTTTTTTAAAAATAATTCAAATTCAACTAGGGTAACAATAAATTATGTAATGAATGTGTCGAAGGTATGCTCGATGGAGGCAATTTAATTAATTACGATTGTAACAGACACAGTAGGAAGGATAAATGTCTCTCTCACATCTAAAAGGCGTGACGGACAACATTTTTACTAACGGATATTATGTCCGGTGTAAATCGGATTGAGTTGCTCCAAATTAAAGTAAATTAGAAAACTACAATGATAGTAATTTATTTACTGTCGATTTAGAGGTTCTCTAAATAAAGATGGATGGAAATAATAATAATTAGATTTGATTTATTTTTTTTGTTTAAAAATATGGTAAATGGATGTATGATTGCTTACTTTTTTCTGGTTCTTCAACGTTCAGAATTCGCCTGGTTAAAATGAAGTTTAAATTTTGTAGTTGATCGGTGCAAAAGTTCAGCTTACTCGCAGGTAGAACTAATTCCTTCAGTTCTTTGTTTTGTTTCTTGAAGCTTTTTGTTCTTGTGAAAGTTACTTCTTGTTTATTTTTCCGCCTGGATGGAATCATTTTCCATTTTCCTATAATATTCAAAATTAGTCTACTCTTAGTTAAAATAATATAAAAAAGTTGATGACGCGTAAAAATAAAGTCTGATTCTCAAGATACAGGGCGCAAAAGATGTTTTTTTATTAAAACCTTTAAGATCCTTGTATCAATTTTGTTAAAATTTGGCAGCATTGTCCATTGTAATTCGACCTAAAATTTGCGCTAACTAGTAAACCAAAGCCAACTTGTTTTTTTTTTAACAATTTTTGGAGATACAAAGAAGTGGTTTTTATTTTATTCTCACAAAACGAAGATGTGAAGAGTTATCAACCGACATAGAAGTGGTATTTTTAGCTGATTAATCCGAAAAAGACATAAACTTTTTTGAAAAGTCAGTGGCGTATGTTTTTGTCAATACTGTTCGTGAAATTGCTCCACAAGACGCTACTGGAGCTCATAATTATCTACTAGTTAATGCTAAATTAGTACCTTATTACAATGAACAACACTTCCAAATTTCAATAAAATCGTCACAAGGGTTAAAACTTTCAACACAACCGTCACAAGGGTCTTTTTTTAACCTTTTTAAATTTTTTTTTAAACTTTTACACCCTGTATTTTGAAAACTAGATTTTTACAAAACATTTTTACTTAAATTTCATTCAGGAATGCACCCCTGTAATTATCTATCTATCATATAGCAACACTTCGTATGGTTCAGGGGTCTAGTGTTGCTTTAGATGTTGATCCTTAAACTTGTTACTAAATATTGAAGGTAAGGGTGGATCCAGGATTGTGAAGGTTCAATAAAAGTTCAGTAGTTATGGACAACATATTTTTTTTTTTTTTTAAAACAATCGAAAATGGGTACGCTATTTTGCATAATTACCAAAAATTTTACAATTTTTTCTGTCTATACCGAATAATTAAATATAATAATCATGAACAAATCCCAAATTTATTTTTTCTGATCCTGAGGGTAGAAGAGGATCCGGACCAGAAGCCCCCATGGGTCCGCCACTCTTAAATGATTTTCTATTAACTGCTTTATCGATGAACGTCACTCCACGTAGTTGAAATCATTAACAAATATACAAGCACGTAACCATGACTTCGGATTTCATTAAATGATTTTTTAACCATCCATAATATTTTTATTCTCACCATATCTATTTATCTATATTTCTTTTATATTTTCAGGTAACTCAAAAAAAGAAAACTGGTGGAAAAATGGTGAGTTTATTTCATTTAATCTATATATCACGTTTCAATTGAAATATAGGATAAAAAACTTAATTATGTACTTCGTATTTCATACAGTTCAACCGATTTAAAGTGTGCTAAATGTTCCTTAAATCTGTCATTGATTGGTCTATGGCTTTGTCCGATGTACCGTTTGCCGCAATTTTTACTGTAAATTTCAGTTTTTTTATCACTTTTCAATCATAATTAGAATATTGCCAATCTTAAAACAAAACTAAAAAGTCATTTTTGATTACACACTGAAAGTTAATTAGTTAACGTACCTAAACCAACAAATCCTGACGTCACAAACATAAATTATGAATCACTTCTAAATATTTTAATAATTAATTAAACAATTATTTATACATATTTACATTATTATAATAATGCAGAAAGTACATAAAGTGAGTTATGAAGTTACACTTCACTTATTTATATAGACCGACGACATTTAAATTAAATCTTTCTATAAAATATTACAATAGAACTCGCATGTGCTTTCAGTAATTGCATCGTTGAAATAATTCCACTTTCATTCATTGCCTTTGATTTTGTTTTTACAATTCGCATCATGTGATGGAACTGACGTAGAGTAAGGACTGCTGCTGCGAGCCGTTTCAAATCGGTTGCAATTTTGGCATTGAGCCCGTCCTCCCTACGATTAAACCAAAAACACATGACTCGCATCATAGCACGTGAGTTGTAAGGTCGTTAGCACTTTTTTTTTTAAATTGTTGTTACTGTCGCGTACCTTTAAAATAACAGTTTATTGCTGCAGATCTTTTATGATGTAACAATTTTTGTTACTATGTAAATATATTGAAATTTACACTTCTGTATTAGGTAAATTAAAAAAAAAATGTTTTATCAGGCACTCATCTGGTAGTCTTAATTGTGGGTACAACGCCCTAAACAAAAATGGTTTTGAATTGGTTGACTATTCACCCTACTTTTTTTATTTTCAAGGGTTAAAGAACATTTTTAAGGGCAAAAGCTTTTCGACAAACAATGAGGTTAAGGGGTGGTTTGCAGATCAAGACAAAGAATTTTTTCCAAACGTTTAGAATAACTTTATGAACGTTAAATGTGTAAGCGATTGCGTTGGATGAATTGAATTTTGTTTTAAAATATGGTGGCGTTTTGTAGATTAGGCCAGATAATTATGAACACCTCCTCGTACGCATGCGCACAGATTCACTGAGCATGCGTAATAGTCTGACCGTAAATTCTATGCCATTTCAGGTGTTTTCTTATATAGACAAGCGTATATCATATCTACTAACCCCAAAGCATCGAATATCATAAAAGGGTTAATTAAACGTTACCAATTTTGACCTTATTTATTCCAAAAATGATAAGATAAAACTACTTTAAAAGATTAATTAATGAAATTACTGCTCACAATTAAGGAAGAGGCTTTATTTTGGAGTATTTTTGGAAATCATAATAATAAATTGTAACAAATAATAAACGAAACCTCTCACATATTTTTATCTACCATATAAGAGTCTTCTATGGTTTCAAAGAAGTGAGTATTTCGTTGTTCAGGTGCGTGATTGGTAGACCTTACCAAGTAGGTAATACCAAAATAAAATAAAACACAATTAAAACAATAACAACTTTAACTTTTAATGTTTGAAGACTTAGCACGAATCTTAAGTGTTTTAAGGCAAGAGAGCAGATCGGAAGTGAAGTATTTTGGAAAAGAAATTATAACGAAAACTTTTAGAAAAATGTAGGGAGGAGCTAGGAGAATTTTGATTACAGAAGGGATCCAATCAGAAAAGAAAGAAACTTGAATAGAATATTTACCTAGAGTTTTAGGAAAGATTACAGACTTTTAGAAACCAAAGAAACCCAACATAAAAGTGCAATTAAGAAAGGACAGGGACCAGAGACGTCATGCTGTTAGTACGCGAAATTCGAATGTTAAATGGGATTACAGGAAAGTACAAGTAATAAAGTTATTTAGATAGAGAATAATAGGAAGGTACAGATACAAAAGAATTCGAATAGAAGTATTTGAAAAGATAGCGGTAATAAAATAAGATAGTAGAAATATTTTTACAAAAGATTTTACAAGTTATTTGAAATGTGTGGCGAGTAGAAAGGATGCCGCCACAGCACCCCCCTGCCAGTGATTGAGATCACGAAACCTGGAGACGATCCGGGAACCTGACACGTCTGCCTGAGCGTGTACAAGATGGACCTGCAGGCTGGTTTGTTGATGAACTACCGCCTGTATATGGTTTATCTAATGTTCCATACGGTTCGGTGATAAGGACTGGCGTCTCCTTGTTGTCATCTTCGTCTGCTGCAATGTAGGCGGGTTTTAGCCTATCTACCGAAACGACGACGTGACGTCCTCGAACATCGATTTTGAACGTTTTGGTACCTCTTTCGACTACCTTGAAGGGTCCTTCGTAAGGTTGCCGAAGTAACGCCTTAGGTCCACCGCGGCGAAGGAAAACACTCTCTGCGGTAGCCATATCTTTGAAGACGAAGGTTGCTTTCGTCCCATGGTTAGTTCCATTGGTAGGATGCAAACGCTGTATGTGTTGGCGTAGTGCTTGAACGTAGGTTTCGGGATTTTTTACGGACGTAGTCGGGGTGAGAAACTCTCCTGGTATTCGAAGTGGTTCCCCATACACCATCTCTGCAGCTGAAGATTGTAGGTCGTCCTTCCAGGCCGCACGAATTCCCAGCAAGACTGCTGGAAGTACTTCCGTCCAACTGGAGTTGTCATGACACATGATCGCGCCTTTCAGCTGTCGGTGCAATCGCTCGACGAGACCATTCGCTTGCGGATGGTATGGGGTTGTCCTAAAATGCACAGTGCCGGTCAGGATATTCAGTTCTCTGAAGAGGTTAGATTCGAACTGCCTCCCTTGGTCCGTGGTGACTCGTAGGGGAACGCCGAACCGAGCGATCCAGTGAGAAAAGAATGTCTGTGCTACGGTTGTGGCTTCCTGATCCACCATGGGTAGTGCTTCGGGCCAGCGAGAGAACCTGTCAACACACGTAAGACAATACCTGAAACCTTGTGAACTCGGCATGACGATTATATCCACATGGACGTGTTCAAAACGTCCTGAAGGTGTTGGGAACGTTCCTTGCGGTGATTTCGTGTGACGTGTTATCTTGGATCGTTGGCACGCTTTGCAACTCTGCGCCCAGACTCTGCAATCTTTTTTTATTGATGGCCAGACATAACGTTGTGATATCATTCTGACTGTCGCTTTTACGCCGGGATGCGAAAGGCTATGGGTGACGTTGAAGACGGTGCGTCTGAATTTTGGTGTGACAAAGGGACGCACGTTCTTGGTAGATACGTCGCATAACAGTTCAAGATTGGTGTCCGGCATAGTTATCCATTTGAGTTGAAGCGATGTGGACTTGTTGACCATTAGGGTTTTCAGCTCTTGATCGGTTCTTTGTGCGGCTGCTAGGGCTTCTAGGTCTAATGCATCTGACACCTCCTCAACTCGGGAAAGCGCGTCCGCGACCACATTTCTATCACCTGAGACGTGGCGTATATCGGTCGAAAATTGCCCGATCAGGTCCAGATACCTAAATTGACGCGGTGTACACTGTTTTTCTTTCTTCTTAAACGCAAATGTCAGCGGTCGATGATCGGTGTAAATGCTGAATTCTCTGCCTTCAACCATGTGTCGAAAATATTTTATGGCCTCGTATACTGCTAGCAATTCCCTGTCATAGGCTGAATATTTTCTCTCTGTTGTCGTCAGTTTCCTCGAGAAAAAAGCCAGTGGTTGCCATGACGAATTGACTAACTGCTGCAGAACTGCGCCGATGGTAAGGTCTGATGCGTCAGAGAAAACTGCTAATGGTGCATTTGGTGAAGGATGAGCAAGCAAGGTAGCTTGAGCCAAACTGTGCTTGCACGCCTCAAACGCCTCTTTGGTTGCTGGTGTCCATGCCACGGGTGTTTTGCCTTTCGCGTTTCCTTGTAATAAGTCATTCAGGGATGCTTGAACCGCTGCGGCGTTGGGTATGAACCGCCTGTAGAAGTTTAACATGCCCAAGAATCTACGAAGTTGTTTTACTGTGTCTGGCAACGGGAATGAACGAATGGCCTCCACTTTCTCCGGAAGGGGCTGCGTTCCTTCACTAGATACGAGATAACCAAGGAATTTCACAGCTGACTTTCCAAAGACACACTTTGCGGGGTTGACGACTACTCCGTAGAATTGTAGACGTTCGAACAGCGTCCGCAGATGGTATTCGTGCTGTTCTGGCGTTTCTGACGCGACGAGAATGTCATCTATATACGCGTAGCAATAGTCCATTCCACGGAGCACCTCATCTATGAACCTTTGGAAGGTTTGCGCAGCGTTCCGAAGTCCAAATCCCATATAAGGAAATTCGTATAAGCCGAACGGTGTGGTTATCGCTGTTTTTGCTATGTCTTCCTCAGCAACCGGGATCTGGTGGAAGGCTTTCACCAGGTCAATGGTAGAGAAGATTCTTTTTTCGGAAAGCGTCTGGGAAAAGTCGTGAATGTGACGTCCAGGATACATGTCGGGCTCAGTACGGGCATTCAAACTTCGATAGTCACCACACGGCCTCCATTCATCCCCTTGTTTTGGCACCATGTGCAGTGGAGACGACCAACAGCTCTGGGAGGGTCTGGCAATTCCTGTTCTCAGCATATTTTCGAATTCCTTCTTGGCGATTTTCAATTTATCTGGGGCTAATCGTCGTGGCTTGTGAGCAACGGGTGGTCCCGGTGTAGTTTTAATGTGATGTTTGGTGTGGTGTCTTGTGTTCTCAACAACGCCATCTGGCCGCGTTATTTCCGGGAACTTGGATAACAATTCGTGAAAAATTGTCGAACCGGAAATAGTCTTAATACTTGGTAGGCTTATGTTCACAGCTGTCCCTCTGGTGGTGATTTGGGTCGTCGCATCGTGCAGTCTTCGATTTCTCACATCTACAAGAAGATTGTAATATGAAAGAAAATCGACACCAATTATGGGTTTTGACACATCGGCCACTACAAATCTCCATGAAAAATCACGACGTAGGCCCAGGTTGAGTGTCAGCATAATTGTACCGAAAGTCGCTATTGGTGTTCCGTTGGCTGCGCAAAGTTGATACGTTGACTTTTCGCGCGATCCTTTTACCATAGCACGAGGGTATACACACAAATCAGCTCCGGTATCTACCAGGAACTGTTTTTTGGTGTGGACATCGGTTACGAAGATGCGGCGAGATTCTGAGGGGATTGGGTCGTCTGCCGCTCCTAACGACTCCCCGTTGCGTTTCCCGGATCTGTCGATTGGAATGAGCAGGGCTGGGTGCACTTCCGGGCATTGGATCCAAACTTTCTGTGATACCAACAATAACTACTGGAAGCACTGCGGTCTCGGTACCGGGAATGTGAGTTGGACCGCGACCTTGGTCGTTGTTTATGTTGATTTCGCAACTCGAACACTTCCTGTTTAATTGATGCGATTTCTCGCTGTAACGTAATAGTTAGCTGCTGTAGCTGCGCTGTCCACTGATCTCCAGGAGGTGATATGGTCTCTTCTATTCTAGGACGATTGTCTGTTAGATCCATGATAGAGTCCGCTAAGTCCGCTAACTTTTCTAACGTAAGATCGCGATGTGCGGCTAAAATAGCTTGCATATTTGATGGTATACGAGCGAACCAAAGTGTACGCAGCATTGAGTCGGGAACGGTGCTTCCTGCTAGGCCTTTCAGATGTCGGAGGAACTGCGACGGTTTTCGGTCACCTATTTCTTCCATTTCTAATAGTCGCCTGGTTTTCTGCTCTTGGGACGTGCTGAGTCTCTTGACTAACTCAGTTTTTAACACCCCGTACGCGTTTGTTGCCGGTTTGTTGACGATTATATCCCTAACTTCCATAGCATACTTTGGCTCCAAGGCTTCTATGACGCAACTGAATTTAGTAGCGTCGGTCGTCACCTTTGCATTGGCGAAACTGCTTTCTACCATCGCAAACCATAACTCTGGATCGGCAGGGATAAAAGACGGTACGCGAAGCGCGACGCGGTTAACGGAAAACGCGATTTCTGCATCGTTTGACGGTTGGCTAACATTTCCATTAGGATTGTCCTCAGGCATTTTCGCGAAATTATATCGACTCACGCACACACAAATGAACAGTGAAAATGTACTTACAGCTTTTCAGGTCCTTAACACTATTTAAACAACACACAATGTTCTTTCCGTCGGGTAACGCAACACTGTTTTCACAAAATGCAACGTCACTTTCAGTCGAGGGTCACCACTTTTCGTTGTTCAGGTGCGTGATTGGTAGACCTTACCAAGTAGGTAATACCAAAATAAAATAAAACACAATTAAAACAATAACAACTTTAACTTTTAATGTTTGAAGACTTAGCACGAATCTTAAGTGTTTTAAGGCAAGAGAGCAGATCGGAAGTGAAGTATTTTGGAAAAGAAATTATAACGAAAACTTTTAGAAAAATGTAGGGAGGAGCTAGGAGAATTTTGATTACAGAAGGGATCCAATCAGAAAAGAAAGAAACTTGAATAGAATATTTACCTAGAGTTTTAGGAAAGATTACAGACTTTTAGAAACCAAAGAAACCCAACATAAAAGTGCAATTAAGAAAGGACAGGGACCAGAGACGTCATGCTGTTAGTACGCGAAATTCGAATGTTAAATGGGATTACAGGAAAGTACAAGTAATAAAGTTATTTAGATAGAGAATAATAGGAAGGTACAGATACAAAAGAATTCGAATAGAAGTATTTGAAAAGATAGCGGTAATAAAATAAGATAGTAGAAATATTTTTACAAAAGATTTTACAAGTTATTTGAAATGTGTGGCGAGTAGAAAGGATGCCGCCACAAGTACTTCACAAGAGGCAAGGAAAACTTTCTACTAATGCTAAGTACAACAAATAGACAATAATAAATGAATTAGTTTAGTTTTATATTTGAGAATTAATTCTATCGATTTTTTAATACATTGTGCTGTTTTTCATCGCCATAATGTTTTAATAAAATCCTCCTTGATTTTCATCGCTAAAAGCATTTAAATTTCAAGGGTAAAAGTTCCATTGGGAATAAAGAAAATTAATTTTAAGAAATACACTGTATCAAAGAAAAAAGGAGTCCACGAAGATACGCGTCTTTTTTAATAACGTTGATGGTAGCTCCTGATGACACTTGAAATAAATTTCACGTACCACAGGAGATCCTGAGAATTTAAACACTTGGATGCTATGACATGAAGGACTCTGACTCTATGATTTTTTAAATTATGTTTACAAAATAAAGTGGTAACCTGGGAAATTAAAAAACATTACGTTAACACTCTAAAATAACGATTTTATTAGTAATAAATTCAATTGTTACTGCAAGGAAATATAAAAATTGAGAAATGCGAAGTGAATTCGCTTAAAGAGGATTCCGTACAATGAATATATTCTCTACCATTGTTTAATTAATTAAATCTAACCCAAATTTTAATTTTAATTCAATGTGAATTCGCATTAGCAGCCGGTCGCGTTACCGAGACCAGCTCCACCGCTAGACTAGTGCGCGCAGAGGTCTATACACACCTATACAAGCATACATTGAAATCTATTTAAATTTCTCATTTTTTAACTGTATATATATATATATATATATATATATATATATTGTTATGATATGAGATGTGGGGGCTTATTAAAATATGTTATGATATGAGATGGATGATATACAAAACAATTTTTTAAATAAAATTTTAATTTAATTTACTGAATTCAAAGAGCATGAAAATTCTCAACTCGGAGTAAGTTCCAAAAAAATATAAAAAAATACAAATACCTTTAAAACTAAATTAAATTCAAAAATTCTACTATATAACTAAATCTAATTAGAACTATAAACAATTGTTTTAAAAATATGAAAAGTTTAAATTAATAGTCAAAAGTTTTTCTATTAAATTATTTAGACATATTATTCTCACACTGTCACGATGTCAATTGAAAATCAGCTTTCACCAAAACTCCAACTCCACATCCACATTAGTTTTTCTATTTTTTTCTTTTGTAGTGGCTCTTCATCTTTGTCTTCTTCTTGTACTTATTCTTCTTCAGGTATGGTTCTATCAATGCTGCCTTTTAAATAATCTCGAACTTTCTATAAACTGTGATTCTCTTCATAATATTGTTTATATTTCTTCTTCACTTTAAATATCTTCAATTGAAATTGATAATGTTCTTTTGGTTTAATTTATTTTTTTTTTAAATTTCTAAATTTCTGTACTTAATAAATTTTTTAAGGTCTCAACCCTTAGTAACAATAACAAATTCTCTAGTGTCTTGATCTTTCAAATAAAATTTAATTTTTTTTTTAAACAAACAAGAATGATATAATAATTTTGAAATGCTTCAGTCATTTCAAAACATTTTAAAATTAAATTTGCTTTGTTACAATTTTAAACTATAAATAAACAATTATAATACATAACTAATAATAATAATACATTTCTTTTTTAAAATATTTTTTATAAATATTTTGGAACTTTTGTTTCAATTTCTAAATTTGTTAATATTTTTAAAATTGTATTGTGACCATCCCTATATCATGACAATATATATATATATATATATATATTTGCAGCTATTAATTTAACTGTTTGTTGTACCAACAAAATTAAATTCATATAATTGAAAACAATTCTAATTTTATAGTTTTTGTGTTTTAATACATTTTCAATTTGCAGACAAATTTTTGTAAATTTCCTTTTTCCTGGTTTAAGATTTTTTGTTTTTATTTCACAGAGTGAACTAAAAATTTTGACCGGTAATATATTTGTAACTAAAAAATAGATAGGACTTTAAGAAATCCTTAAATTTTCAAACGTATAAGAGGCTTTAAATCCTCAAAGTTGGTGCTAATTTATCTTATAAGTACTCTAACTGTACACCCATACAAACTTTTTTTTAATAATAAAAGCGACAGATTATTTATTTATTATATACGTACAATGTATATATTCGCTTACGTAGGTAATGTTCTCGACAGAAGGTATGTGGAAAACAGGTTTAATTAGACTTCTTTTTTGTTCACTGTGGAAGCAATTCGTCATTTTGAATTGAATTAATTTAATTAATATCTCTTTATAAAAAAGTATTGTAAAGGCCTCTGGGCTTTAGCTGGCTCACAAAATCAAAAGAAACAGCTATACTCAATTGCCTAAACTTCAATGGTTTACAAAGATAGTTGGTATTAAGAAAGACTAATTTACTTGTAGGTATTCAATTGCTTTAGTTGTGTGTTTTCGAAAGACCAAAAACATGATTGATTCTATATATAATTAGAAGAGAGACTTTTTTTACTCTTTATTAAATACATAGTTAAAAAACTTAATCCTTTTCGCAGCTTGTTGTTCTTATTATCCTAACCTTGACAAGAAAACTTTTGTAAGTGAAGTTTACTCCTTTAGAATCAATATAAGGCCCAAGGTATGAAAGATATAGCGAGTAAAATCGAGTGAACGTAACGGAAGTAAGCGTTGCGGAACTAGCGCTGCCACTTCCATAGATATGCTTTCTCCGCCCATCTTATACTGAACGCATAGCCTCTAGCGTCCTTTATGATCCTTAGATCAATGCTTCATTTAAATAGGGAAACAATAAATTAGTAAGCAAATTTTTACTAATTAATTGCCGTTTACATGCAGCTTCTCCTTATCGGTAGGATTATTTCTTGAGGACGCAGATAATTTTTATTAGAAAATTTTTAGGACCGTCCAGGTATTCATTGTTCTACTGCCTACTCTGTCGAGTGCCGAGTATTTATCAGGCGGAATAATGAAATAAAATTAAAATAATTAGGCAATAAACATGACTCACACGTCTGTTTACTATGTATTTAGATGACAGATTTTGGCAACGATTCAAATTCCCTAGAAATCGATATTAATAATAATAACGCAAACATTTAGAAACGCCAATAAAACTTGCAACGCATTTGAGATTTTTCAGCAATGGAATCCCCAGTCATTTTTTTAAAATAATTTTGTTAGATAAAAAAGTTGGCTTAATACGGTTAATTGTAAACTACATATAGATTAAGGATTTTGAAAATCAAAAACTGTCGATATTAAGGGGTGGTGCATACGGACAAATGAAAATTGTGTGGCTTCAAAACACTAAAATTTATTCATAACTAGTGAAACTTACAACTCTTAAAGTTTGTATTGAAACTTTTCCAGGACCACAAAGACGAAAAAAAAATTGACAAATTCGAGTTAAGGTGGTGCCGTTAAATGAATATATTTTTCTGTAGCTGGCTCAATTGAGGGAGAAGAAGAATTTTCATCTATTATCATAAATGGAATTAATTTTAAAATTATTGAAGAAAACTTTTTGTGGCTGTCATAGTGAGCTCTTTCATTTGATATATTACACGATATAGTTTGGAAAACTTTGTATTTCTTATTTGCTTCCAAAAATTGACCTTCATATTCAAAATTCTTTATTTATCTAACGCGTCCATATTTGGGTCTCAAAACTATATGTGGTGTACCGAATTTCAACTTAATCGGTACAGTAGATTCGGAGCAAGAAACACTACTTTATGTTTTCCCAATTTTCCGAATTTTCCGAATTTTCCAGATAATTAACATTTCTTTCAATGAAAACTTCATTCGTCTATTACAAATATTTGAATAAACGAATTTGCCAAGACAAAACTTTTTTTTTTAATTTAATTTTATCAGGAATGTACTGGACATTTTAAGATCCTTAATTATAATTACATCATTATTTCTGCTACGTTTCGACCCTTTATTGAATCTTAACAAAACATTTATTTAAACGTTAATGAATTGAACAACTTGGTTATATTATAACTATCATTTTTGGCTTTATGATTGTGCAATGTGATATTGTTAATTAAATATACATATAATTCATATTATGATGCCTAATGATGACTCACTAAAGAGTTGAAACGTAGCAGAAATAATGATGTAATTATTATTAAAAATCCTAAAATGTCCACATTCCTGATAAAATTAAATCCATGGATGATATTTTTCAATTTGATATATTTTTTTTGTTTGTGTTATGCATATTATTCCTACCGATATTATTTATGGTAATTATTTAGAAGTGGGGCTCCAGATAAAACTGGCCCCAAAAAAATTTTCACCCCTTGGAGACCATTTTAATACATCAAAATAGTTCATTTACGGTGGGGGAAGACATTTTCAATAATTGTTTATAAACAAAAACATTGTTATAAACAATAAATTTAAAGTTTTAGAAATTACCAAATTAAGAGAAAATTAAAATAGAAGGTAGTTATTGAGAAAATTGAGAAAATTTTAGAAGTGGGGGATATATTTTTTATAAAAAATATTTAAAAAAACGTCGTAATAATTCAATGTGTCTTGAAATAGGTTATGGTAGAGGGTGGGTGTGTTTACATACACATACCCTACATCCCGTACCCTAACCTAACCAAATACCAAATTAATTATTAAATTAAAATTTTGGGGTGTGGGGTATGTATATATAAACACACCCACCCTCTACCATAACCTATTTCAAGACACAGGGAATTATTACGACGTTTTTTTTGTGAAAAATATATCTCCCCCACCTCTAGAATGCATTTGATGCACTAAAAAGTTTTTTAGTGCAATACAAGAAAGTTTTTGGAGCAATTTTCTCAATAACTACCTTCTATTTTAATTTTCTCTTAATTTGGTAATTTCTAAAACTTTAAATTTTTTGTTTATAACAATGTTTTTGTTTATAAACAATTATTGAAAATGTCTTCCCCCACCGTAAATGAACTATTTTGATGTATTAAAATGGTCTCCAAGGGGTGAAAATTTTTTTGGGGCCAGTTTTGTCTGGAGCCCCACTTCTAAATAATTACCATTAATTTAGAATCATAACTAATCTGTACAAAAAGCAACGGTTTTCCAACAAAATTTCCTATTTTTTTTTTATTGCTTACGTCACAACCTGGTAGTTCGGCAACAATCTTAATTCTGGTACCAGGAGAACATAAGTCTTCGACAGCTAATATCTTTTAGTTCCACAATTAGTTAAATGGAGCAGCATCTGCCGGATTGACTCTTAATTGGGAGGAGTCAAATTTTTGATATGAATTCGTCTGCTCATTAGTAGAAAAGGTAAACGATGTTTAATTGGCACGTTATGTGAATAGAAACGCCTGATGGGTATTATTTCAAGAAAATATGGAAACTGACGAACAAAAGCTATAGTTGGTATGAACTCTACTTTAAATTATTAAAACGACTCTAACAAATCTATGCCAGAAAATAAAAGAAAAATAGCTGATTGTATCTACTTATTGGCCTTAACTTGATGAAAATTGTAAACTTCCATATTAATTAGAAATTTTTAGATCACAGAAAATGGAGGAAAATGTATATTCCTCCCATATAGTAAATGCTTGTACAACAACCAAATTTAGTAGTAATAAGTGGTATAGAAGACCTTGTACTGATTTAATAAAAAAAAATATTGTGTGAGTTTAAGCAGGTTTCATTACTAGTTTATATGGAAATAAAAAAAATGGCTATACTTACTTGAAAATGAGAATGATAATGAATGAAATTGGAAATGGTGAAATGTCATTTGGTATTGAATTAGGAAACTTCAAAAATCTTTTGCAGTTTAAGACATTTTTGAATATCTCAAATTATTCTTAATTATTAATGATCATTTAGTAAGATTCTACAGCAAGGTAACTGCTCTACTACCTATAGATAGATCATTCTTGAACATTTTAGGACAACCTGAAATCTATTAACAATGAAATACCGAGAAATATTTAATAGTGGCGATTTTAAATACATTAATATGAATTTTATTGTATTGTTCAACCTTTCAGAAAATTTTAGATCATTTTCGAACATTGTGAATCATGTATGCTTGGAGGCTTTCACGGCCGGAGTCAATAGTAAGATGATTTTCCGGGCTCATGAACCGTAGTCCAGTGGAATCAGGAGCGTCAGACGCTCAAGAAGAATACTTCGAAGTCATCATCGTCTCCATTGAAAATGTTCGGCGTAGTTTCGAACGAAACGTCTGGAAAACTTACAAATTCCACTGGACCACGGCTCATCAGCCCAGAAAATCATCTTCCTATTCTGAATCATCATCGAAAATTCTGGAATATTGTTTCCTGATGTTTTTAATCAATTTTCAAATTAAATAGAATATTCTTATGGGGGTGACGATAGAAAAATATTACAGGGGGTACAACTTTAAGTTTTCATGCTCAGTTATGGTCATAGACGTATGACCTCCAATTTTATACCCCTGAGCACCCTGCTGGTACCCATGATTATACCCAACTTTTTTGAATACATATTATAAGATATTCTAGATTATTCTCGAATATTCTGAAACATTAGGGGTCATTCTCGAACAATCCGAAACTTTTAAAGACTTTATAATACATTCTGGAACATTCCTGACTATTGTAGAAACATCTGGAAAATCCAAGTACATACTTGCTACGCTCTAACACACCCAACGCCGCCAAAAACATTTTCGACTCAATTTAGAAGAAGATAAAAGAAGTATTACAGAGAAACCTCTGTACTTTTACAGGAAATACTGTTGACCAATTACTTAGTCTTGATCATACTTAATGATTGAAACGTATTCGTTCATTATGTTTTTCTCTTTTATAGAACGGAATCTCAAATCAGCTAAATGTTTATTTTCCTATGCGCTACACGAACTTGCATCTAAAGAGCAAAAGGTGACAATGACGGTTTCAGTAATAGCTTTCAACCCCATACCTGGCAATAAATGCATTGTAGTCTGAAGGTAATTTAGCGTTGCACCCTGGTTCACAATTTACGTAGGTACACCGTACTGTCTGCTCAAGTTTATCGATTCCGGAGAAGTCATTAAAGTGTAAAATGTGTTACATTGTTATTTCGAGAACGCTGTTATTCCCTACGCTTATAGAAATTAGAATTTACACCTTTTCTTGCTCTTAATATCAAAACATGTTATATAAATTAGTTTTGAAATTTACAATTAGTACCTAATTAAAATAGGTACAAAGTTTCAATTTCAAAGGAGTGTCTGAATTTAAAAAATGGAGATATTAAATGATGTTATGTAAAATTAATCACAAAAATCTTTGGGGAATTGAAAAATAGCTTTAATTAATAGTTACCAATTATTTCATCCTAAGTAAACACAAAAAATTGAGCCAAATACTATCAAAATTTAGTAGCAAAACTAAAAGGTTATTATCGATATTCATTAAAACTATAAAAGATAAATCTACAATATGCAGTAATTAGCGAGATATTTGCATCTAAAGATTCTCTGATGACGTTACACAATGTTTTTCCTGTATATAGTACTTGTAAACTCGGCGAACGCGTCAAAAAGAGCGCGATGTAGGTAGTAGAGGTAGAGAAAGAGAATATACGTGGACCTGGCGCCGAGTATCTACCAGACACTCTAGATTATATCAGTCCATGTAATTGTTTTGGTCATTTATTTCTTTCCTAGCGCCATCTCGTGATCAAAATATATAGCAAACTTAGCGTAGTGGCTCATCGTCGTACTTTTATTCCAAAAAGTTTCACTGTTTTGAATTTAAAGTACGTGCATTAAATTTTAAGGGACATATTTGGTTTTTCAAAAATTCTTACCTAGTGATGCTAAACTTTTCTGATACCCTTTTTTAATTTCTTCCTTCATTTTCTGCAAATTCACAGACAATTCCATACTAAACAACTTTCACTCACTTTGACTTTTGCTCATTAAGACGAATAGCAAAACCGCCCTTATTAAAACACACAAAACATGATTAGTCATAAATAAATGAATTATTATTTGCTTATTTATTAAACTACGTATTGGATATCGGTGCAAGAGAGTTAAAACCGTACAGACAGCAGATAGAAGAAAAACTGTTCAATCAACGTACAGTAATGATATTCCATGAGAAATGGCCTTTAAAATGACGAATTAGCAAGAAATGGAATATTCATTCTCTTGTTAGGTAGATGGTTGAAGAAATCCCATAGAGCAAGGAAGTTGCTCGGTGTAATTAATAATGTAACGGACATATGTACTTATATGACTGACGCAATAACTTTGGCAGCTAAAAATACAGCGTGGCCCAAAAAGATATAAATTTCAAAAATTTCTTGTATTTGTATTCAATGTGTATGTGTAAAACGCGATAATGACATCATAAGTAGTTGTGTTGTTGATGTATTTTAATATTGGGCGCATGATGTATTTGTTATCTTTAGATTAGATAACGAACTATAGGTTATGCGGTAGTAGGTGTGAGTTGGTGTAAATTTACACGTCCACGCCTACGTAGTACGCTAATATAAATATAAACAATTCCTCGTCAACCGTTCCTTAATCTCATCTTAACATAAACAGTATCTATGGTCGCAAGATTAATTAAACACAACAATACAACTACTAATGATGTCATTATCGCGTTGGTACACATACACATTGAAGACAAATACAAGACATTTTTGAAAATTAAGAAAAAAAATTATTTGTTTAAACTTATTCTTTAGCATCAACGAGTTTATTTTATTTGGACCACACTGTATACGAACCTAGTTCTTAGTAGTGTAAAGGCCTTAGAGGAAGGTCTTGGCCATGGCGGTAACCTTAGAGGAAATTCACTCAAATAGGTACGTTAACTAGGCGCAATCACAATAATCACCTAACGAAGTAACATTACGATTAGTTTACGAAACTGTCATTAATGATGATTAATTAATTATTATCATTGTGCTATTTTTTTTAATTGAACCCTGGAGAAATTAACGACATCAGCAACGTGCTCCAGGCAAATATTTCGGGTAGTCTGAGTATGTATTAATTACCTATGGGGTTTCACCATGTCTCACATATGCACCCAGTGACGTTTCTGTTCCAAAATTAAAAATATGTCCCTCAGGAGGGTTAAAGAAATTTTTTGTATGACTATCAAGGCGAGACTCGTGTGTTTATTTTTATTTGATTTTTTATTGAAAAATTAACTACTTGACTTTGTATTTGACGATTAACGTGGTTTCGTGCAATACGAGAGGGGAGATATAGCAGCTATCGACGAATTTAGATTTTAGTAGAGTCTGGTCGCTGTTGTCTGTCACGTTGATGAGTAATTTCTTATAAATTGAGCTCATTTACTAAGAAAATTGAATAATGAGTAAGTTTTTATATTAATTAGAAAATCCGTAATGTGAGATAAATACTATAAATCACATACTCAATTACTTAATAAGAATGAAAAATATATCGAAAAAAAAAAAAAAAAAAAACTTGTTGAAAAATTAGGACATTGTAGCTACAACGTAATGTAACGAGCGTGTATGTATGCGAGAGCGGCGACGAGATCCGGGAGCAGATAAGCGGAGTTCAAAGAATACCGGCGTCGGTCGGCGCTTTGATGGCAATAAACAAGGTCATAAATAAAACGAACACGAGTAGGTCATTCCCGATCTTTCTGGAATTATTCTACGTCTGTATAACTACTTGTTGACGTGGTCAGTGACGGCAGTTTACAGTTAGCTTCCGAACGAGTAATATAAATATCGAACTACGACATACAGAGTGATATAAATACGCATTTTCCTTGTCATATAAATAAGTTGTTGAATTGTTTTATTAGTGTTTAAGTGTTAAATAAATAATTGTAAATTAATATCCGTTAAATAAATAAGTTAAACTAGAAAAGGCGTTACAGTCAGAAGGATCTAATGATTAAACTCGTACAGTTAAAAAATTTTAAACACCGCATTATTCTGAGTACCTATATGTATATTACCTTGAATATATAAATAATATTTAAAAACTAAATATGTTTTACACATATGTTTGTATCAACCTACTGTGCGTGTATACTTATTAATTGCATCTCATTATACCATTAATTTTAAAACGTAATTCCACATTGCTTTTAGTCAAAGCAATCATGAGAATAAGTGGGTAGGTAAAATCTTTCTTTTCTTAATCTCACCTTGCTTATATCGTGTCTAAATTTACCTTCAATTGGAAGTACATACTTATTAAACAATAACTCAGTAGTGAACACAACAACACAGAATATACTATAGTACAGTATAGTACCTATGGTTCATTAAAATCATTAAAAAAATATATAATTTAAATAGAAATAAAATAAAAGCAAAAATTGGGTCATCTTACTGGGAAGAATTTTTGCATATAAAATTTAAAAGTTGACACTAAATATACTTGTACATTTTTTTTTTCTTGAACTAAGTTTAAATGGCAAAGAAGAGACATTGGTTTCTCCAATTTACACAGTTTTGCATAATTTAGTATACATCAAATGTTATGAACAGTCTCAATAATATGAACATGTCCAGTTTTTTTGTGTTCACAATAGCGCGAGTCTACTATATCAAAAATAGCATAGACGTCGGTAAAAAACAGACGAGATGGGATCGTAGACCACCTTCTAAGGCATGAAGGGTTAGTTTCAAACGTATTAAGGGGCGAAACAGGAGAAAAAGGGACAGTAAGAAACTTAAATTAATGTTTGCTTGAGATATACGAAGATTACTTATCTCGGGAGAGAAAAAAGAGTAGAGGTGCGTGTGATAGTGAAATAAATTGTTCACGACAGAAAATAAATTGTACAAATTAGGAACAAATCTAAAAGTAAACAGTAGACGCTCTAAACATTTCTTGAAAAAAGTGGAGTATTTATAAAGAGTATTTCTTGGCAATAAATGAAATATTGGGTGCCAAAAACAAAGGTGGGAACCTGAAGTATCTTTCCAAGGAAGCAGGAAGAAAAATGGTTTCAAAATTAGTAACGTTTAAACATGAGCAAATTTGAGTCAAATTCTACTACATAGGTACGCGTTAAAATTGGACTACTTTTGGAATAATTTAGTTAAATTTTAAGGTATATGTGGTTCTATATAGGTATTAAAACATTTGTACACTAACGAATAAATTATAGAAATGAAGAAAAAATCTGATGCATGTGTGGCTTGGAAAATCAAATGAAGTTATTTATGTATATACCTACAGCTACAAATTTTTACAAAAAAAAAAACAGTCACATATTAAAGATGGAATTTAAAAAAATCTATAGGCATTAATATAATTAAAGTGTATAATTTTAATAAGAAAAAAAGGTTTAAAAAAAACGTAGATATATTTTGAAATAAAAAAAAAATCAGCAAAATACTATTTTATTACATACTTAAGTATATAAATATAAGTATATTTCGCAAATATTGAGCCATAACATCTATATGATATTGATCGTTTATTAATGAACGTACCTGTATATGGTACTGGTTCAATTATTTTCTTTGTTCAAATTTCCCTCGTTTCAAAATTGCACGACCTCAAATGGAAAACAAACTACACAAAACCAAATAAACAGGTAGGAAAACAAGCAAGCGAACAAATGGCTAAAATAAAACTGAATTGGAAAAATCGCGTTTCCTGTAATCATTAGGTAACAATGAGCTGCTCACGTGTTTTTAAACAATAAACGTGTTATTATGACCCGCGTCGTCACTTCCGATTTATTCATTTCGTAACGGAAGCACACATATACAATAATATACCATCATATACAGAGCAGGACTAGGAGGAAAATTGAAAGTTATAGGGACTCTTGAATATTTCACCAATTTTCTAAGTGATTAGAAATTATTAGATAAAGATTACTGGTAAAAAAAAATGCAGTGCTCCAAACACGGCATAACGCCACATTCTGTTGGAAATATGAAAACTGTAAACTTTCAAGCGCGCAGATATACAGAGCGCTACATTTTTTTACGCGTAAAAGATATAAGGGTGCAGTTCCTAACTTATTTGTAGAAAATTTAATTCTCTACAAAAAAGGTCTATATACTTTTTTCATATCTATTACGGTTTTGGCTACGTAAGCGTCGAAAGATCAAACGACACGTTCTGCAAAACTTAACGTTACATGAAAAATAGTAACAATTATTTGTCAAGGCTAAAAATTTGCACAAATGGACGTTTGATATTCCCCTACAAGAATCCGCGATCAGAAAATTTTTTGCACTGAATTAAACAGAGGAGGACTCCCTTATATGACGTTGTGCGTTAGCGCTCTGGCCTTTAGAAACGGTGGTAACGATTAATATATCACTTCTCAAACGGTTCCAGTGATTTCTTTTTTTCAATGCTAGTCGACCTTACCCTGATCCTTCGTTATTCGATTTCCTAAATATCGAAAATATTTTCGTAGTTTTGAGTCCCTAATTTTGATTTCAATTCTAATTCAAGTTAATATAACTCAAGACCCGAATATTTAGAAATTCGTTTTGGAAGAAGTGACTTTTTAACATGTATTTGGATTTTAGGTTTCTTATAAAATAAAAATAACATAAAACTAATTTTGTTATCCAATTTAATATTTCTGATATCCAATACCTATTCTATTTTCTTCAAGCATATTATTTTTATTGGAAAATAGATATTCGTGAAAGTCATGGAAAACAGTTGAATAATTCAAGTGAAAAGAATAACAAGTATAAAATAATCCAGATAGCTGTATTTATTTATACATAATAGTTCTTTTCACACAGTTATAATTTTACAAAAATTGAAATTAGTAATTGATCTCTTTGTCATTAATAAACAATAGATATTATTTGAAGACTTCTAGTAGGTACACAAACCCATAACGAATTAGAAAAGAAAAATAACAAATGTAAATTTCTAAAAATTTAACACTGACACATGTTTCGTCAAACTGAAGATGTTAAAGGTTTTGGTTCTTTTTTTAATGGTTTAATTTAGAGCCGTTAACCTACAGTATTTTAGTCAGGTCCGTATTTTAATAATTTTTGAAGCAATTATTTATTTATTTATTTATAAAAATATTTAGTCTAAAAAGGAAGTGAACCAAGTAACGAAAAAGCAATTGCAACTTTGAAAGATAAAGAATGCAATATTAGAAACATTATTTAAATTACCCTTTAAATTAATTAAAATTTTAATGACAGTTTTGCTGATGTTTTTAGGATTTAGGATGACATATTTTCAACTGTCATCCGCGACTAATCCTAAAAACATCGTGTCAAATAATTCCTTTACCTTTGAATTTCTTCGATGAAGTGCAGACTACTTCATTACCTATATATAAGCATTTTTTAATTACTTACTATTATTATATAATTGAGTTAATGTATAACCAACACAACAGAAACCGTGTATAATTTTAATTAACTCTGTAATTAATAAAAGAAATGCATAAGCGCGCCAATGGTATTTAGAAGTAGTGCGGAAATAAAAATTTTATGGATCAATTGCTGCATAGGTCACATTAAAACCTCGACTCGAAGGTGACTAAAACCGTAATTTTTTTTTCATTTATCGTTCTGCATCATTTTCTAAATACAAATATTAAATGTCTCGTAACCAAAGAGATGTGCCATTACAACATGCCCTTTAGGACTAATTTAGTTATCAAAATTATCGCATATTTCTTTTGATTAGCATCGTCATTAATAGAAATAAGAAATATTTTACAATTACGTTAATAGTTTTTAAAACTCAATTGGTATTATTTTTCAAAATCTGAAGACAATATTTTTTCTTTTGGCTAAAATATTATTGACGAAAAAGGATTCACATGTTAGGACATGAGAATACTATGAATGTAGTGATGTAATACAGAAATCTCGTTTTGCAATACAATTTTGGCAATTTGCCATTTGATTTTGGCACTCAAAACAATTTTCAAGCCATAAAGCCATTGTCTAGAGTCCCTCGTTACCATCAGAATTTGATTTATATAAATTTTCTGTTTGTTCATGTTCAACAGTTTGTAATACACAATAAGAAAATACGAGCAATATAACAATGAAAAAATACCTTTTCATTAACATTAAAAACAATAACATACAGTTAAGAATACTCAAAAAATAATTCTGCATCACGAAAAATTATTATATTTTTTTAAAACTTCTTTATTTGTAAGACACACTCACCTATCTGTTTCTATAAGTACTCTTCACTCACCAAAAATAAAACACAAAAAAAAACTAATAAATGATAATTTTCTCACTCGTTTTTCAGTTAAGAGTTTATAGAAGAGTCTAACTTTATATTAGTATCAGCTTAAAACAAATTGCTCTATAAATCGATTATTCATAAAACGAAGACCTTGGATATAACCAATACTTATTATTTATTTATTTACTGCTAATTAATTAAAACTTGGTGAAAACTGAAAAACAATTGAACATTGCGTTTTTCGGTTATTTAATAGAACACCCTGTATGTTGTATTTTTCTGTTAGAACTTCAAATTTTAAACAAAAAAAACTTTTCCTCTTAAAATGAAAATTGATGGGATTATGTAGTCAAAACTAAAACAAACAAAATTTACAAACTTGACAGTAAAAAAAAAATAAGAGGACAATCTTTTTATAGATTTTCAAAAAAAAAAGACGATGTGTAAATCAAGTTCGTAAATTTTAATAAAGTGCTTTTGTTGTAGCTCCACAATTTCATCAATTGCCATTCTAAAAAAAAATCATTATAAACTGTTTTAAAGTAGACATTTTTTAAAAATATTTTTGATTAACTAAATAAGTAAGATAACTGCAGTTTATGCAATAAATTTTAGTAATGAAAGCATCAAAATTCGACCTTATTAGTTCTCATCAGCTCGCCATATACAGTTCCGACTGAAAACCGATCAAACTGGGTGTCCTAATTAACAGGTACATTTATAAACTATCATACTTTACTTTACCACAGAGAGCAAGTAAACTCACAACATATTAATCATAACTAATCGCCACAGTAGTCTGTGCTATTTTTTTAAAATCCTTCATAAAGTAACTCAATCTCATGACCTCGTATACAGATAGATTCTTTGTTACCTCATCCTTATTGGATGATTGTTTTTTGCAACAGCCAATCAAATACTTCCATGCCATTTATAAATAACGCTCCCTGCCTGCAATCCTGAGTTAGACAATGACAGGATGCCAGAAGGTTCGTTTCGTATTACTGTGGTAAAAATTATTGAATCCGGATTCAGATCAAAACGCATTTTAAAGTTTCTTGTTTTGTACGTACACTGTTGTCAATTTTTTGACCCTTTGCAATCAATAAAATTATAATTTTAAAATACATATCGTTAATAAATTATATAAATTGTTTAGTTTTACATTGTACATGACAGGAGAATGACCGATAAATTTCTTGTAGTTAATAAAATCAAAGAAATTCCGTCTATTCGTTTGAATGTACCTACAATGTAATAATATTTACAAAAGTAATGGAATATTGTAAAGTTAATAAAAAGTGATTGGTGATAACGTGACAAGATAAGAAAACTGGTTACTTTTTTTAAATTTCGTATTTATGAATACACAATTCAAATTAAATAATTTCTAAAAATTTGGTTTTCAGATAAGTGGGTACTTATGCATTTTTCTGTAATAATAAATTAAAATAAAAGAATTTTATTCCAAAGTTTAATTTTTGTTGCCAACCAAACGTTTCGCCACATTGTGGCTTCATCAGGTGGATAATTGTATTTCATCCACGATATGGCGAAACGTTCGTAATAAATAACAAAAATGAAACATTGAAACTCATAGTCTCTTCTTTATAACTTATTTTAAAATTGAATTTTAATACAAAAATGTTAATACAGTAAATAATGATAATTTTTTTATTCAATAACAGTCTACATAACGTTCTTACCTTAATCAAAACATGTTTTGGTTTAAATTGGTGTTTTTTAATAAATGCGAACCACTATAATTTATAGCACGTGTTAAATATTTGCAAAAAAAATTATATTTGACCTAACACTACTTTAATGAAGAGGCAACATTGTTTGGGATTACTTAAATAAGAAATCCTTATCTCAGCTTTACTATCAAAGCTATTTTTTTTATTGTCTTCAAATATGGTAGGACATTGAATTGCCTATAGTTTTCTTTCGACATTGCAGCAATACAGAAATTCCTTTCCCTTTTGAAAATAAAGTGATAATTTCGCTTAAAGTTTTTAAAAATGCTATAAAGTATTTCAAGTCTGTATAAAATAATTACAAAAAAGTATCGCCTTTTGAATTCAATTTATAAAAAGAAAAAAACACTTTCGAAACTTTTGGACAGTATTATTACTATTTTGATTTTGTTTTCTATTGCATGGCTTTCTATAAATATTGAAAACTATATCATTTTTCAAGTTGATATATTTTAATACATAAGTTATTTATCGATAGAATTTATTCTATGGAGAAAGATTACTTTTACGATATTTGTGCTTCAGATTTAATAAAAGAAAGCAATTTTTTCGTACTACGCAAGATAGATTATTTCAAGAACTCTCGGTCGATCTTGAGAATCGAAAAAAAACATAATAAAATAAAAACACGTGAGATATGCATTATTTATTCAAGAGATTCTCTGTCGTAATAGGATCAAAGTTCTAAGTGTAAACAACGTCATTTGAATGGATATAAAATAGAATAAGTTGGTGGGGATTTTCGTAAAGTTTAACTTGTTCATAGATACAATGTAGATAAAGCAGAGTTGAAGTGTCTAATGGTACGTTCTGGAATCGTTTCAAAATTTGTTTCAGTGAAATTTTTATAAAACAATTTTGATTTATTAATCAAGACCTTATTCACTACGTCTTCATATTAAATTATCCTATTTTTATGTGTTACTAATTTTTTATTGAAGCGAATTTATAAAATATATTTGAGAAAACATCGGGGACATATTTTTAAATTGTAGACCATTTTAAGACTAATAAAAGCTAATCTTCTCAATAACCAACGACTGCTAATAAGTAATTAAGCAACGTTTCGATTGTCAATTTCGGTTATCGTCAGGGTAACAATATTTTACGCATACCAATAAAATTAAATTCATATAATTAAAAATTATAAAAGATACTATATCAATGATTTCTTAAAACTTCTGTCGGATTATTATTTGATGGATGACTGGTAATTATAGGTACATAAAAGTAACAGTTTTTGCAATTAATAATAATTTTTTAATGGCAGAAATAATAATGAATCCCAAATCTTCGCCCGATAGTTAATTGGAATAGAATCAGAGACAATATAGATTCAAAGTGTTTATTAAATTCAGTAACCAAAACTTAATACCAGAAGTAGGTTTTGATTTAGAAATTTAATAAGCATTTCATCGCCATATTGCTTCCAATTCTGTTATTTTGAAAACATTCGTGTGCCAATATAAAAGTTCCATTTGAATTTGAATTTGAATTTGATTTTCGTTCTCTATTTGGTCAGTTAGCTGCTGCGTAGCCACTACTATTAGGTTTTATATATAAGCCGTTCTATGGTACGTTATGTCATTGTGATTCAGGGAGGTGTGGGGAGATGGACGGATTTGTGAGTTTTGTGCTGGTGTTGGTCTCGTGACAGTGGGAATGGTGCGAATTTATTTAATTATTTTCAAGTGTACAGCAAAATGAATGTGCTAAGAAGAAAGTGAGTGATAATACCAAATAATAAATAAAATGCATACGTTGTGGTTAACTGGAAGACTTTTGTCGCGAGCGATATTAAATGGAATTACGAATTTATCTGCAGCAGATCCAAATATTCAAAGGAAATCTGAGCCCTACATAGTTTCTGCTGTGTGTGGTTTTTCAAAGGATAGAAAACTTCAAAGACTGATCAAAGGACAATTCGGTGATGATGCCTGGTTCACCGCCAAGTACAAGACCGCCGATGTTTTAGGTCAGTACAATATTTATACATACATAACCTTTAACTGAAATCTTATCAGTATCTATTAATTTTCTTTTATAAAAGTAAATAGTTCACTAGATACTTTTCTCGAAACTTTATCACGTGATGCCAAATCAATAATTGATTAATGTAAATGATATTTTCATTTAATTACTTTATTTTTATTTCTCAGGTGTTGCTGATGGTGTGGGGGGTTGGAGGGCGTACGGAATTGATCCGGGGGAGTTCTCTTTTCATTTAATGCGTGCTTGTGAAAATTTAGTGAAATTAGGACGCTTTAACCCCAATAATCCTTCAGAATTGCTTGCAAGAAGTTACTACGAACTTCTGCACCATAAGAAGGCCATTTTAGGTATGTACCCTTTTTAATTCAAGTGGTAATTGAAAAAGCATAACAATCATTAATATTTTGGTGAGTGGGACTCGTTTGGAAGTTTTTTCCTTTTTATAAAAATGCAACTTAAATATTAATGGGTCATATTCATTTCCCTTTCCTTAAGCGTTGAGTATAAGATGGGCGGGGAAAGCATATCTATGGTCGTGACAGCGCTAATTTCGTAACGCTTACTTCCGTTACGTTCACTCGATTTTACTCCCTATATCTTTCATACCCCGTCCTTATATTGATAAAAAAAACGTTTTTGTGTGTTTTGTTTGTAAAAAAAGGGTGGACCATAATTGCGAGTGAAAAACATATCAGAATTACCCTATGAATTGGTTTTAAATGGATGGCACAGTCGGATTCCTTGTAGTATTTTTTGCTCTGAAAAATAAGGTCGCTAGGTACATAAACCACATTAGTATCTTCATGCATATTACTGTAATCAACTCTTTACTAATGAGTTGATTTTTGTTTTAAGTATTTGTTTATTTAAAAAAAAATACGAATTCATACCTAATTCGTTTTAAAATACAGCTGAGTAAGAAAAGTTTTTTTACACTCCTCATCTAAATTATATTTTATTTTATTGTAACTTGCAGGATTTGTAGGTATTTACTCGTTTAATTCTGCTTAATTTGTTACGTTATGTTGTAAAATTCGGTTATAATGTACTAGACAAATCGACTTATGCTAACAGTCTTCTTAGCCCAAGCAACGACTAATGAGCAACAAAGTTGTTTTTAATTTATTTATTTAAGAAAAAAAATAAACAAATGAAATGTAGACCTGGACATGTTTAAAACGATTTCCTTGAGTTTTCTCTTTTGAAGTCAAATCATTGCGTTTAGGTTCCAATTTGACGTAAAAGTAAATATTTGGTTCTTTACCTCAGAACTACATAATAACGAAGTTACATTTTAAAAATTATTTTTCTATTTATTCTTTCGTAAGAATAGCCAAAAGTCTGCTGATATTGTACGTTATAAGTGAGTTTTACTTTATTATTTTGCTATTTATATCAAACTTATTCAACTTTGTGGTTATTTTCAAGTACTTATTTTGTAAATAAAAATTTCGAACGTACATAGGTATATACATAATTGGGGTCATTATACCGTTGCTGTACAAAAGGTCGTGCATGAATAATCAAAACCATTACCTGTAATGGTAAGTTTTGTTTTTAGTAATTGTTTTTATAGACCTAACAGATTGTATATATAAGAAATGGTATGACTTTTATTGTTAACTCAGATTACGTAATTATTAAAGTGCATTTGAGGCCAAAAAATACGTATAACGGAAGCCCTAGAACCCAAAATCCGTTTTAATTATTTACCTCCTATTTTAATTGCATTTCTTAATACGTAATGTAACAAAGTTCGCCGATCAAAACAATCAATTTTCAGTCGCAATGTTTTGTTTATTAACGTTTACTTTAACGCTAATTTAAATATTCATTGGTATCAAAAAATTCAGTGATTAAGAAGCCAATTATCGAAAACCTTCGTATTCTACTTGATCGCGTCTTGAGTTGTAATTTATAGAAACTTGTAGGTATTGCAAAACTTTCTCATGTGACCTGGCAATTATTCAAATTTTCGTTTTCAATTCCGCTGTGAATCAAAGTAAATATTCACCACGCATTCCTGTTTAATTTGATTTCATTTAGAGCACTCTGTCTGCATGTGATTGGGTCTAAAATATCATCTATCAAGTGACTAAAAAAAGATCATTGTAAAGTATTTATAGTTACAACAGATTCTAGTTTTCTAAAAATTCTCATTCGGACATGCGGAGCCAAAATGTCAAAGTCTAAACTCATTATGTTCAACAACTTTATCTATGATTAATAGGTAATATTCCTAAGGCTATAAGTATCTACAGAGAAGACTAACATATAGATTGAATATTAATATATCATTTGGTAAACATTTAAAAGTTTTAATCAACCAATTTTATAAAAACTTTTTTTTTTACTTCAAAAAATCGACAACATGACACCAGAAAATGGCTAATTGGCTGCCAGAAATTTCCATATTAACCAATTGATTTAAAGCAGCAATTAAGGTGTAAAAATGATTAATAGGAGCAATTAATAACTTTTACCTTGGTAAATGTGACTGTGCTTTTAATTTTATATTTTTAATTAATGTACGAAGATTTTGATTATCTAGTATTATTTATTATTTTTTATTTTTCTATTATTTGCTACTCAAATAATTGTTTACTTACTGAAATTGTCTTTTTATCTGCAAATGCATGTAGTGAGAGAGTGTAAAAGAACTTTTAAATGATTATGAGGTAAAACAACATGTTTTAAAGTCCTACAAATTGTTTTTTGAGTAAATGCAACAGCTGCTTCAGTTTCACATTTAAACTTGTAGAATTTCTACAAACGAATTATGGTTTAAATACATTAATATGAATTAAATTCAAGAACCATCTACAAATTACATCAAATTAGTGAGGAAAAAGCTATTGAATTTTATTCATATTAATGTATTTAAAATCACTACTAAATATTTCCCGATATTTCATTGTTTATTATGATCTACTTATAGAGATTTTGAAACAACTTTCTTTCTAAATTTGTATACCAAAAATATGAGGAGAGAAGAGAAACAATAATACTGATAACAATTTGTTAGAAATACATCTGATTAACATCTTATAATTTACCTATAATATATATTTTTTTTTTGACAACTGAAAAAGATTCACACTGAAACAGCTTTCATGTTTACTCTTTAAATAAATTTGTAGGAATTTAAAACGTTATTTTACCTCATAATTAATTATGTATTTCTACCAAACAAACCCCACAACCATCATTTTTAATTTATTTATGAATTTTGCGGTGATTGCTATTTAAAACAACTTCTCATAGTAATTAGGAATTTTCATTAATTTGGATTTTTAATTTATTATCATTGTTAAAAATTATAAGTGTATAAATAAGCGTTTGGACAACTGATCATAAGCCTTGAATATGACGTAATTGCCAATTGGTAAAATTTATTTACAAAGTTTTTGAAAAATCAATTTTCATTTTTAGCGTAAGTACCTACATATATGCTATTGAAAGTAGAATTTAAATTGTACTTTTGCCATTAAGATTATTGTTTTTAATTGCAATTAGATATGAAAATTTCTATTTGTTTTAAGTTTTTATAAATATTTTTAAATACAAAAGAATTAACCTAACCTAATCCCATCGATGGTTTAATTTTTTGATAGTATTACTAAAACCCCTTTTGTAATCTTTTATTACAGGCAGTAGTACAGCATGTGTGGTAGTATTAAATCGCGAAAATAGTACACTCTACACTGCAAATATAGGAGACAGTGGATTCATGGTAGTCCGTAAAGGTAAAGTCATCCACAAGTCCGAGGAGCAACAGCACTATTTCAATACACCCTTCCAGCTTTCCCTCCCACCCCCTGGATACCGAGCTGAAGTTCTTTCGGATCAACCAGACTCCGCAATCACCAACAATTTTCCAGTCGAAGACGGCGACGTCATTCTGGTAGCCACGGATGGAGTTTTTGATAATCTACCCCAAAATTTTCTAGTTAAAGAATTATGCAAGGTAAGCTCTTAAAATTTTATATTAATAATCATAAGTGTAGGAGGAACATTTGTTTTTTGTAAGATTCAAACTTTAAAATGTAAGTCAGACATGCGCATGTGCGCTTGATAACTTGCGGCTGCGCAGTCCAACAATCTTTCTATGTCACCCAAAATTTTAACTACATAAGCCCTACGATGACTAAAGAAGAACTAGAATGACTGGGAATTGCTGCTGGTATCAGTGTAAATTTTCTTATCAACTGAAATACTTCTAAACTAGAAATTTTGCAATTAATAAGTTTGATAAAGCGGAAGAATGATCTAAATTTTATTTTCTAACTTATTAAATGCAATCACAAAAAGTAGTGTATTTTCAAATATCTTCCAAAACTCCTTAATAAGGTGTAGCTGCTTCAGTTGCTTTGTGATAATGATATGTTTATCATCTAAAACAGTATAATCATGATTCGTGACATATCTAATAGCATACTATCTATAGATATCATTTTAAGTTATAATTAACAATTCTCTACTTAATTAATGATACAGTATGTAGTTTGCCTGCCTCCTGAATTTAAAAAGTCATGTTTGGTTGACCATGAATGACTGCTGAAGTTACTTTTACATTTATATCTGTGATTAATTTACTTATAGTTATTCTACAAAACTAGGTACGTATGTATCTGACCTTTTAGGTAGTCTAGACGTGCTTTTGGTAGTAAAATCAAAAATTAGAACTGTTCGTATTCTGTTGAACTATAACATGGTCACGGCCTTAGGTTGAAGTGGCGAGTGGCGGTTAGTCTATATAAAATTTTGACAATTTCAGTATATTTGATTTGTTAGGGTTCTTAATATTATTATGTTTATTGCGTTTAATATTTAAACACTCGGTACATTAAAGTTTATGTTCACTTGTATTTACTTTATTTACTAAAGTGGTATACTTATGCCAACGATTGATTTAATGTAATGTAACGATTCAAATGCAAGTGAAAGGAACTGAAGCTATTTTCAATTGTTTTGCTTATTTAATGGTATGAAATGACTAACCTATTTTTTTTTTTAGTACCTAGGTAGGTACTTTATACATAAATACATTAGTATCAATTAACATTATTTATCCACATGTGCATGATGTTACATTTATGCATGCTTAACTCTTAAAACAGTTAGAGAGCTTCGTGACTGAAATAGAAATGCTGACGTCTTCTATCTAATATACAGTGTGATATTTTTTTGTAATTTCAAAAAGTTATTTATGGAATTAAAACTAAAAATAAAATCGAAATCTTTATAACGCACCTACGGAACCTTCGTTTTTAATAAATTTGTTTATATAAGTAGTTTTTCAAATTTAGTTTTCTTTTGTATCATTTGAATTTGCGTAAATCGTTGTTGATAATATTATCTCGAACTTTGTTATGACGCAGTTTTGACTAATGATTAGGGAAGATCATGAATTAAAGAAACGTAAACTCATCAATAATTCGTTTATTGGTTTAATTAATATTCTGTCTCTGTGTCATGTAGAAAAGTTCTATACTTGAAACGAATTATACTTAACCCACTTTCTGTAGATCTCAATTTCAATTTGGTGATTAGGATTATTTATATGTTGTTATTAAGTTTTTTTCTAGGAAATACGTTGACTGTTGTTGACAGTATTATTTGTGTTACTGTTATAATTTTGTTGCTGTTGATGATATTATGTAAATTTGTAATAAACGTTTACTTCATTTGACCGAAAACATTAAAGATTTCATAAAGAAATTGTTATCGCTAATAAATTATATTATACTAGCAATAAACATAATAAAACTGATTTTATTGCAGACGGATCCAATAGAAGTTTCTTATTAGTTTTAATTATGTGTACATATATTTTTTATTCATAATATCACTATAGATTAGCTAATTTTTGATTATCGCCTCTAATGTGAAGGAATAATTGCCTTCAATTATGTTAATAATTTGTAGAATTCTTTTAAGAAGATAAGTGTGTTTTGGTAGTTTACAAACTAAAAGCAATTTTTTGCATTTATTTTGGCACTACTTCAAAACTTGACAACCTTCAAGTTTCATTTCATCCATTTATTGTATTAAATTTTTTAAATTAAACACATAATATTTGCCCATTTGTCTACTCATTATCGCCATATGTTTATTATTTTTTGTACAAGCTATTTCTCCTTTCTTCCAAAATTAGCGACTTAGATATCATTTTAAAAGTCACGTTCGCTGTTATTATTGACGATAAATTAAAAAAAAAAGTTCAAAATAACTTTTTTGGGTGGTTGTTTTTTTTTAAATCTGATCTACAAAGAATAACACCCATAACACGTATTTTTTAATTTCAACCCTCCCATTTGTAAAGTGTATAAAAATGCATTTTTTTGTCATTTTTCTTTCATCTGTACCAAATTCCCGATAGACATGTAACATTGACCGAAAACGGAGTTTGATAATAAAAACCTTTTTTGGTACAAAATCCTAAAAATTATAAAATTCATATTCTATAGCGTAGAGTTGACGATAAAAGGGAAATAAAAAGAAAATATTTTTGAATTCGTTATCTAGCTGTAACCAGTGACTCATAATAGTTCATAAAACTGTAATAGTACTTTTTATTATCTCGAGTAACAAACACCGTTTTATGCGGTCATTTTTATTCTTAAGCAGGTAAAGAAAAATCCATTGAACTGAATGTTCTTAGAAATGTTTCATATATAAATTAATTCAGATTTTACAATAACTATAGTAACTCATTTGTAATTGTATTTTATAATTTTTTAAGGTGCAAGGTGAGCGCTGTGCAAGCAGGTTACAAATGGTAGCGAATTCGATAGCTTGGATGGCGCGAAGTCTGTCTTTTGACGAAACTTTCATTTCACCGTTTGCCGAAAGTGCTTTTGCTAACGGAATCAATACGATAGGTAAGTTTAAGACTTTTTGTAGGTTGTATTAATAATTAGGACTTGCTTTTTACATCATCGTTCGATAATTTTCTTTGTACACAAATGGCTGACTGCTTTCTTTAAATTTAGAGAGCGTGTAAATAAATATTTCAAAGCTCAATTATTTTCTTTCTTTGGTTTAGTTCACGTTGACTATTTTTTGTTATAAATTTAAACGTATAATTTGTGACACTGATGTCATTCAAATAAAATTACATTTTGTACATGTGTGACTATCTTATTTATATTTATAAGTACCTACAGTGTACTTAATCTAGACTGTGCCAGTTTTAATTTATCCAAATTAACCTTTATTACTTGTTTACTAGCCTCACTCATCATTGTGTTAACTTTAAAAATGATCACTATTTTTTTCCTTTATTTGAGAAGTGCTTTGTAGATATTTCTACTCCACTTCTGATTATTATCTAGTAATTGTTTTTATGCTGAGTGACTTTAATAAAAGTCTGGTAACAAAAACAGATTTTTTAATAATGTTTTCTCTTTATTTCAGGTGGAAAGCCGGACGATATTACGGTAATTTTGGCGACTGTAGCGATATGATTGTAGGTCAAGCCGTCTGTTAGAAAAACCTCGAGTTATTAGGGTTGTTTTCTGCTCATTATAAATTGCCATCCTCGCAAGCGTTTTAGTTTGTTCAGATTCGGTGGTAATAAGATAACACACACAATCGTTAGTTGTCGTCGTTAGTTTTATTTTCAAGTCGAAACGCGCGACATCTTAAGACACTAGTTTGTATTAAGAGTTAATGCAGGTCATCCTTTATTTATTCGCACTCACTCATGAAAAAAACATGGTTGTGATATGATAGGTGAAGAGGAAATGTAATACATTATCGTGCTAAAAAAAATACTTTGAAGAATCCGACTTACTTTAATATTATTTTTGGGCATTGCGGAGGGAATTGTGGCAACATGACGTTACCCTGGCGGCCGGTACATTGGGTCATTATATTTGTTTTCGATTATTTAGGCAATTTTTTTGTTACATACATATATAGTGCATTTATTAATCAATTAATTGCGTATTAATTAATTACACACCTAATTACGTTGAGCTTATGATATACAATTTAACTACTGCACCTTATGAGCGCATGCGTAGCGATTCTAGTAGCTCAGCGGTAGAATTCTGGGGCATGCGCAAAAAATTCTTTTATTTGAATAACGGGACACATTTTATATAACTTGATCGTTTATAGCATCAAAGGACTTAATAATTTTTTAATTCTTTCACAAAATACTTTCGTTACGTTCATGATAAAATACATTAATTTTCTTTGAAAACGTACAAGATTCAGTGAAATAACTTTTATTACGAGCTGTAAAATAATGTACTCAATTTTTTGTCTTTGTCACAATTTTACAATTTCTAACCAAAATTTCGTAATCCTAATATTGTAAGCGTGTAATTAACTAGCTTCAAGAGCAATTTATTGTGATATCGAGCAATTTAAGGCGTTAATAAATCCATAACAAAAACATTGATTGATATTAATATTAATAAAAAGAAATTATTTGTTGCCAATTCTAAATCGTTAAGGGGCGGCTTCTTTTACTTGAAACTGGTATTAATTACCTATACCTTAATGTTGTGATAAAAATTATTAAGTGATTGATTATTCGTCATTTAATATATATACGTAAGTATGTGAATTTAATATTGTTGTTCAGTTTAAATTCGAAAAAGTAAGTCATTTTTATTACGTTCGGGGTAATATAATAATAATACAAAAGCTTGATGCAAAGTTTAAATCAAACGTGGTTTCACCAGGAAAGTTGACTCGATAGATTAACTACACTCAGAGTACAGGTTTTGTGGTATATATTCTCTAAAGCCATGGAAACAGTCTCCAGGAGGTGTCAAAGTCGGTGACTGAATCTAACTAATGAGACATCAAACCAAATTAATAACGGAGAATACTTAGATCACGAATATGAAAGAACTTTTCTTCTATCTCCAAAAGTTATTTGGAATAATGTTCATTTTATCGTGTAAATCCCAAATAACGTTTGTACTTTTTAACTTTTATATTCGTAATCTACGCGATTTCCGGTATTTGTTAAATTCGGTCAACTTCGATTTTTCAACTTTGGTGCACTCTTGTGACTTCTCCCACTACTAAAATCCTACTCGGGCTAAAACAACCTATCAATTATATCTACTTTTCCGATGGGACCGAGTTCGGTGCCCTTTATTATATTTTTCCTAAGTCAGTATTTGGTGTACCAATTCTCCACTCACTGATTGTACCATGTATTCTTATTTTTTTCTAGTATACTTTTAGATATGTATTTTTTTTTTCGTTTCCTAAGTTAGTATCTAATATTTACATATTTTTATTTAACGTTTGATTTAGAGACAATAAAAAACAAAAATGTCCTAAAAATTGTGTTATCAAAACGACTGTATCGTATGAATTATTATGTATAGACAGAAGAAAAAACGCTAAATTTTATGAGCTTCGAATTAATATAATGAGATAACGATTTTATTAATTAAATGAAGTGATTTGTGCTACCAAAAAAAACTTATTTTACATAATATGTTGATGTGTGTGTTTGTCTGTCTGTACGTCATGTTTTCTTTGTGAATATGAATCCTTAAATTAAAAGTGAGCAGACTTTATAGTTGAATAATAAAAGTAATGTTACAAATTGTGTCTTACTACTTACTGTTTAGTGTTGGTAACAAAAACAACTTTTACTACTCTCTAGTCTAGTAGAACAAAATTAGACGTTTCATTCAAAAAATAAAGGGATAACTACGTTCAAAATTGATGAAGTTGCGAAGAAAATCCGATCTTTAAGTTTTTTTAGAAGTTAGGTTTAAATTTGACTAAACATTTAGGGATATATTTCTTTACATGTCGAATACAGTTAGTATTTTCTTCTTTACACTATCGTCTAAGGTATTTTTGACCTTAACCAACCGCATATGCCCTTTTGAGTCTTAAAACATGGTCTATTTATAAATAGATATTCATTGAACGGACCTCTCCATGGGAGAATATGCGCTTAATAAGTTTTTTTTTATTACTTCATGAATATTGACGTAGTATTTTATTCTGTTAAAAATAATACCTCATCAAAATAATTATAAAATAATTTATTTTTTTTACAATTACTTACAGACTTGTTATATCAAATATATGACAAAATTTCTGCTATTTTATGACAACCTTTTTGGTTTTAGTGAGTCGTTATTACATATTACAGTGGCTATTACAGTGAGTTATTGTAACGACGCTCAATCTGAGATTGTCCGTGATAATGTCACGTTTTTCTTACGCTAATCACTTTTGTATTCTATTTCTTTTTCACTCGTCTTGATTGTTATTCGGCCTATTTCCCCATTCAAAACCACCAGGTCTTTCTTCCGGTAAAGGCATGTAATCTGGATCATCATTTGTGTTAAATAAAGCTTTCCTAAAAAAAAGGGAAATAATTATTAAAAAAAAAGCTTTTAGAATGTATGCAAACGACTCACATAAACGCTGGAGTTTTTAAAATTCTAAACCCTCCTCTTTGGCTGGGAAAAACGTCTTCTATGAAGTAGTAGACATGGCCTACAGCTATTCCTAGTAAGTCTACATAAATTGCGTTTCCTAATAATAAAGAAAACGCTAATAAAACCCAAGGCAAGTAAGGTGCCTGAAAATATAAGACGCTTGTACATGTTGGGTCATAATGCCATAAAAAATATTTCGCTAGAACAAAAGAAATTGTAGGGGAAGATCTATTCAGGTTTAAACGTTTCGGAGGCGGGGTTTTCTCGGGTGAATTGATTAATTAACAAACATACACACCTGAAAATTGAAAATTCCAAAGAAGTTCATTCTAACAAATGTGTTCCTTCTTGACCATACGTAAACCAACATTATTGTAAACGCCTGTCCTAAGAAAAGTAAATTTATAAAGAACCCAGATACCTATAGACCAATTAAGGAAACTATATACATCAACACTGCCCCCACGCAAAAGCCACAAACCTAAAGATAACCTGCTAGAATGACTTTTTGGCGCTATTGGCTTTTGAGTGCATAAAATAAGATTTTAGAAGAAACTGATTATTCTCTTTGGGTATAAAATAATAATTAAGCTTCTAAATTTTTAAAAATGTCTTGTATTTATCTTCAATGTGTATGTGTAACAACGCGATAATGAATCATTAGTACTTGTTTTGTCGTGTTTAATTAATCTTGCCACCAGGTACTTAAATTTTCTAATTTTGATTCTGATCAAGGTACGGTGTCGTGTGTAAATGAAGTGCCCTGTAACCCTTAAATTTATAAAAAGGATACAATCATACACCCAGCTCCAAATAAGAACATCATAACGAAGTCAGCTGTTTTGTTCCTAAACGAACCTTCTTCTAACATTTTACAATACTTGTAAGTAAATATCATATTAAAAAAGAAATTAAACCCAAAGGCCCCAAAAAATAGGAATGTAGTTAAGAGTCTCCACACCTGACCCTTCAGTATTAATGTTGGGTTAAAGTATAACTGAAATGGCGACGCTAATTCTAATTGCTAAAAAATGTACATTTTAATTGAGTAATTGATTGTGTTTTTGCATAATTATGACTGTCTTACCACAGCTATAGTTGTTATCACACAGGCAGTTGTATATGCCCTCGTAACGGGGGGCATATTTAAATATTCTTGTCTAAGAGTTTGGTAGGCCATTTTACTTGGCTTTATTCTTAATAATTACATTTAATACATTGTAATTTTGTTGTAAAAGAAAAAATTTCAAACACTAATAAGTTTACGCCACATCATTGAATATTTTTTGACAATTGTATCAGTCATATGTCACACACAATCAAAACATTTATGTATCAATAAGTAAAATATGCGTGAAGATAGACACTAAACCAGCGTCGTCTTAACAAATTAAAAATCACATTATATTTATTTATTTATTATTTATTTATACAAATAAAGAACATACACTTTACATCTTTAACAAAATTGTTCAATTTAATAGCCAATATTTCTTTTTAAACAAGGTAAATTGCACACAAGAAGACATATTTTCTAATAATTATTATCGTAATTAGAACTTTATTAATTTAAATAGATATCAGTGCATTCTCGAATTAAACATAATTTCTCAAAATAAAATAATTCATCTAAAAACTAAACTGAACATTAACATAAATAAAATTAGTATTAAGTTACTATTATATATTCATGCTGACCATATCAAACATTTATTTAAAAAAAAGTATTAAATATAAATAAGCCATTTTGAGCAATTATCTTAAAAGAAAAACCTATTTTTCATAGGAGTCATAACACGAAAATTTTACCAAGTGCAAAAGATCGGTTTCTTATTAAGTATGGCGAAGCTATTTTTTGGTGAAATAAATGTTACGAGATTAAAAGAAGTTAAGTGATACTTAACCCTGCGCTAATTTTTGTTTGGTGCCCTAAGAGCTTTTTTCATCTTCATTTACTCGACCTTAAGTATCAAAGAAAATTGCCTTAAAGGTGGAGTATCTATAAGCTGAGAAAATGTGCCCCTGAGCGCCTTGTTTTAACACAATTTTTTAATATGTTATACATTAGGTCCTGAACTACAACATATAAAAAGTTTAAAGTGCTAAAATAATGCGCTCTATATGGAATGCTCAAATAAAATCCAAAAAACGCCACTTTTCCCGAAACTAGTCACTTGCACTCATTTTTGTAGCACACCTATTGCCAGTGAAATATAATTTTGGTGTTAATTTCTTTGCTAGAAATAGGACACTGATAGTGTAGATTACAGAAATAGCTTTTTTATTTAAAAAGGACCGTAGGTATGTGGCTTTTATTTAAATTAGGGGACTATTTCTTAGCTTATCGATACCCTTCTTTCTTTTGTGCAAATTTTTTCCTGCTTTTTTTATTATATTTTTACTACTGTACCCTGTTTCTGCTTTAAACTTTCATTCTACTTCATTACACCTATCACTTACCACATAAATAAATAAAAATTGATATGAATTACCCTGTCAATTCAAATTTTGTACGCCCCTGTATGTTCGCTAACTTAACGGTGATTGCAGACCACGTGGTTTTTAACAGTTGTCAGAAATGTCAAAAAGTTTGGCGTTAAAGTGTTATTGATTATATCTAATATAAATTTTAAGTTAAACTTTATTTTACTGGGAGTAAGTTGCTATCTTAAATGTTATGGTTCTTACAAAGGAGTATCGGATATGCATGCCAATTAGCACAGAAGAAGTACGTATGTAAAACTATAAAAAATATATAGTGAATAGTGAATTACATTTTAGTATAAAATTGGGCAATTGTACATGATTGCTCGACATAGTTTAGAACAATCAAGTGACGGTGAAGGTGTAGAAGTTGTAGAGAACAGAGAATGTGAAGATCCAGTTCATGGTAGGGGACAGTTTACAGAAAAAAGAATTCATCTTTCTAGGTTAGATTGGCTCGTAATCGTATTGATTATAAGCTTACTAATTTCTTTTTATTTTAGTCGATTACCTTATTGGTTGCAGTCCCTTGTACCAAAAATATTTTACATAACTGAAAAGGCATGGAACTATTACCCTTACACTGAGACAGAGTATACGGTTTGTATATTTTTACATTAATTTTTTGTGTAGGAGTTTTGTACTTAACTTGTCCGCTAGGTGGCGTGTCACAGCGTGCTCTTTTAAACATTATATGTGTGTAATTTTTTACTGAATAAGCACTTAAATGTTGAACCTCCGTATTTAATTATTTATTTATTTTAGTGTTCCTTTGTCCCAAGGTTTAATATATTTATTAAAACAAAGTACGAGGATAATAACGGAACTTCAGACAATGTAAGTCGCTTAAATTACTGCTCGTTCACTCGTAATATATTATTTAAAGTGTTTGAGACTTACTCCGGAAGAACTGGCTGAAAGAATTGTAGACAATATTGACATTGCGTACGATGAAATTAGTCCAAGACATTATAAGGAAGAGGAGGATCTGAGATTCTTCCAGTCGAAGAAGACGAGCAGAGGGCCGTTGGTGGAGGGCTGGAGAAATAACGTTCAACCCATTATGTGTTCCTATAAGTTAGTAAATGCCTCGTTTGAAGTTTGGGGCCTTCAGACTCGAGTAGAAGATTTTATTCATTCAGTAAGTTTATGTTAAAATTAAAATTGTGTCTAAGTACATATTGTATTAAAATTTTTAGTGTATACGAGAAATTCTCCTTCTGGGTCACAGACAAGCATTTGCTTGGATAGACGAATGGATTGCAATGTCCTATGAGGATGTGAGGTCTTATGAAGCCAAATTACAACACCAGACAAATAGTTTAATTAAAGAAAAGCAAGTAAATGACATTACTGATGATGGTGATACTGTTGTGGAAAATAGTTCTCCAAAATTATTACCTAATATAATGGGAAGTTCTTCAACCAGTTTAGAAGTTTCTGGAGATCAGGTAAAGTCACCAACAAAAAAGGGATACTTTTCGTGGTTCTCATAAAATTAAGCTACGAATTTCGGTATTTTTTCTTTTTTTGATGTTATCATGACACTTGAATTTTATTTATTTCTTGTTAAAAGTTGTTGAAATAGTTTAAATATATGTTTAATTCACATTGTTGCTGTTTCTTCTATGTAAGGCGTCACATTTTTTAAAATAAAGTTCTAGGAGAATATAAAAAGTTTGTTTTTTATTTGATTTATTTTTTAGAATTCAATGTATCCTGTAATTTTCTTCAGAGGTAAGTAAGTCTGTTAAATCTTTATTTAGAATTAGAATTATGATTATAATTATAATCGCGTTTATGCAACCAATAGCCATTATAGACTTTAGAATTTTTTTCTGAATTCCCTGTATAAATTATTTAGCCCAATTTTGTCAAGGCGTTAATTTTGAGATTTAGCTATTACTAAAAAAAATTTCAACACTATAAGTCGTATTTTGTGGAAATTATGATTTTTTATAGTTTGGGTTGCCGTAGGGATTTTTTTCTATAAATTAAATTATCTCGCAAACCGCTCATCGTAGGTATACTAATTGGTTAACAAAGTCATCTTAAAATTTTGCCCTTAATGCGAATTAGTCGTAAAAAATATACCATTCCATATAAAATAACAAAGTTGACTTCAATTTCCGGTATAACCGGAAGTGCCACGTAGTTGGCGTTATTTTAATTAAGAAGAGTGTACCCAATAATGTTTATGCCCAAATTTTAAAAATTCAAATCGTAGTGGTTTTCAAGTAAATGTTTTCAACGTGAATATAAATATTAAATTTTTTGTTCATTTTTCTTCGACAGCGAGGAATATAATTTTCAAAATGGTATCTAGGTTAAGTTCGTTTTAATGGAGAATTATTGGAGATACCGAGTGTACAAAAATTTGCCTTTAGCAAATAATATATGAGGATAAGTTTATTTATTTTCTAGTTAATGATTTTAAATTTGGTAGGGAAATTCTAAAGAAAAGCGTCGTACTACGTCTGCATATAAATTTAGCATTTTCCGTACAAAATTTGATTGGCCATTTCATACCCTCATACACTAGTTTGAAATTGAAAAGTGGTCAAACAAATGGACAGACCGATTTTTGCATTTATCGCATATTAGTATAAATGTAATTTGTTCACATAACAACTATGTCCATTTGTTGTCTAAAATTTAAAAAATAAAATAGTATTTTTGTTCCGTTTCTTGGTGTTATTGTTAACTTTCGATTTAATTAAAATTCACTATCTTACATAATTTTTAATCCTTTAAAATAGGATTTTTAGATATTTATGATTAAATATAAACCATATTGTGACCGTTATTTCGCCAAAACTATATATTTTTTTACCACTATTATCGAAACATTATTGGTTTAATTTACTTAAAAAACAAATTAAAAATAAAATCGCCCAAGCGTTTATAATGTCTCTATTATTAGGTAATCATTTTTAAATCTATCTAATATTCTTTACTGAAAATTTTCTTAAATATTAAAAAGAATGTAACACAACTAATTATGTGTCCTGATAAATTTTCGTCATAATAATGAATCCTTGAGGCACTTCTACATGTTAAAAAACATTTCCAAGGTTAAAACGAATAAAAACCCATCTGAGTTGAGTTATTTCGTTAAAAACAGAATAAAAAAAACTAATCACGAAGATAACAACTTAGTTGGCTTTGAATGTCAGGTAAAAGTCAGTGGAAATACTGCCATCAAGGCATCTTTGCTTTAGTGACGATTGTGACGATTCGTGCTTCAGTTTAGTGTGTGCCGCGTTACGCGATTTACAGACATAAGTGATGTGATATTAATTACTTGTTTGTCATCATTTTAGAGTAAGTTAATTACATTTTAATTAAGAAATAGCCCGTTGGATCACTTCGCTATAGTTTAGAGTAAGTAGACTTGCAATTGTTAATCAAATTAATATTTGAACGTTAAAAGACAAACGATGAGCGTGAAAACAGTAGAAGGCTGGTTAATTTGTTATTATTGACAGAATTTATCAAATGAAAGCGAATCGGTGTAAAGTAAACTATTTTTCACAGTTATTTGGTATGTGGTCATTAGGTCATTAGTTTCTCGTTAGGGAGGTATACATGCGTGATTTGTTTAAAATGATTCTGTAATTAGGTACGTGATTAATTGAAGCAGATTTGTACATATGATGTACCTATATATGTGAGCACATACATCAGACACACTTCGATCCTAAAATTAATATCTATATCTAGCAAATTAATGTAGCAAAGTACATCGATTTCAGATGTGATCTATTAATTGAAAATTATTTGATCTACGTACCTATACATTATTTTTTTCTCATTTTTGAAGTCACAATATTTCTTTAAGGTAAACTATCGAATGCATAAAAATAGATAAAGCACAATTGCATATTCAAAATTTATTGGGTTAGTGACTTTCAACATATTTTGAGTTTGTTTAATAGTTTGAGTTTTTATGAATCCCCTTTTTTCGTGGGGATTTGGACAGATTTACCGACTTTAATGAACTACATGGACATGAACATAAACAGATTATTTTCAATTAATAATTTAATTTTGTCAGTATGATTAAAACGGACCTATGACAAAAAATCACACAAAATATGATTTAGAGTGTTGAAATTTTTACTGGTGATAGCTGAACCTTAGAGCTAACGTCTTTACAAAATTGAACTTAATAATTTATACAGGGCGTTTAGAATACAATTCTAAAGTTCAAAAGCTTCAACCATAAATAACTTCGTTTTTTGGAAATAGCAGCTACCATATTTTATTTTTTCAATCGATTCCTTTTTTCCTCTTTCGGTCCATATTGATACTTCTTATTGTTTATTTTGAAAGATTTGAATTTTTACGCTATTTTATTTATTCAAAACTAACGACATTTAATACAAAATCAAGCCAAAAATCGTCCTTTCGATTAATTTATGTTACAAAAATAACCAGAAACTTCAATTGAAGTATTTTTGTAAAGATTTTTCTCGAACATCTTCCCAACAGAAATTAATCTATAGAAAAGTTTTCAGTGTGATTTTGCTTTGATTGTCGTTAGTTGCATGTTAGTTGTCAATCGCCCAAGGCACACTGTTATCACGCCAAAATTAAGTATTTTAAAAATTCAAAATTACTCAAAATGTATCAAATAAAACAACAGGAAGTATTCATGTGGATTGAAAGGGGATAAAAAAGGAATCGAATAAATAAAAAAAAAAGGTAGGTGCCATTTGAAAGAACGAAATTATTCGCGTTTAAAGTTTTTAAACTTTAGATTTTTTTTGAACGCCCTGTATAAATTATTAGGTTCAAATTTGTCAAGGTATTATGCTATCACCAGTAAAAATTTCAACAATCTAAGTCGTATTTTGTGGAAATTATGATTTTTTATAATTTGGGTTGCGGTAGCGATTTTTTTTTTATAAATTAAATTATCTCAGAAACTGCTCATCGTAGGTGTACAAGTTGGTCATCAAACTTACCTTAAAATTCTACGTTTTATTCGAATTCGACGTAAAAAAATATGAAATTCCATTTAAAATAACAAAGTTGGTGTCAATTTCCGGTATAACCGGAAGTGACAGACGACTATAAATATTTTAGTTAGATAGAGCATCAGTTATTAGGTTATTTGCCACATTTTCAAAATTCTACCGATATTATAAGTTTAAATACGTTCAACGAACGGGGTACGTGAAAAACCCTGTATATTTAAGCGTCAGTCCAAAAACTGATTTTTTTTCTTCATACAACAATTAAAAATAATCAAAAAAATAAAACTGGAGTAGGAAATTTTACCCAAGAATATATAAAGTTTGGATATAAACACTCATAATAATAATGACGTTTTATAAAGTTTTCGCAATATCCATTTTCTTTTTAATTAACTAGGTAATTGGTTTCTTGAGTGCAATCTTTTGAACTTTATTGGGAGCTTTTTAATCCGAGGTGTCTTCAGGCTATGTTCACACTTTTTTATTAATTTTGAGCCTTTTTTGAAAAATATCCAAAGTTCAGCTATCCCTTGAATCGTGAAATCGTTTTCAATTAGCAAAACGATTTGAATAAAATAGGGTGAACTGGTAACCAGTAGAAGTACGTAGGCTTTCACGGCCGGCGTCAATATTTAAAGAAAATTTTTTAGTCCTTATGGGCCGATATAGACGAAACTTTTAGTATAGGTACTTTAATAGCATTCAGCCATGGCCCACAAGTCCTTTAAATATTAGGGCTTTGTATAGGTACCCCATTTTATTTTATTTTTCTAACTAAGAGAAAATTGTCAGATACCTACGATACGATTTGTGAAAATTGGTAACAGCATGCAGCTAATAAAATGATAGTATTTTAAAGTTATTTAATTTTTCGCATTTTTTATTAAATGCTTTATATAAATTAAGTAGTTGTCTCTTCAAATATTTATTTATAAATTTGTGATTAACATAAGAATACGAAAACAATATGCCTTATACAAAATATTTATTTTCCTTCTGTTGCATAAATATGCCAATTTGTGTAAAAATTTAACCTCACAATTGAACCCTAAGCATTATCAGTAAGTTAATTTTACATTTTATAGACTTCATTGCTAAATAATAACATTAAAATATTCGTGTAGTCGTTGTAGACGTTGTAATTTATTTTTTAACGCTTATTTAATCTCCTAATTATAACTGAAATTTTGAAGTTAACAGTTTTGTTCTTGACATATTTTTTTCGCGTCTGCATTAAATTTAAATCAAAAGTTTTCAGATTTTGCAAATTGTTATGGAGTTGATGTTGGCAAACCGCATGCATCCATCAAAGACTCGTAATTAATGTTTCTGAGGTTGTAGTTAGAACACTATTGACATTTTTGCTGAAAAATTTAATATGTACCTAAGAAGTTATTATCATTTCTCAGCAATTAAGTTGATAATTTCTTAAAAAAAAAGACTAATTGCAATTATTTTTCTTTTTTTTATTGATATAATTTTGTGCTCTAGTTTTGCAAAAAATTAACTTCTGCAGACTCATTTAGTTACTCATTGACAGTTTGAAGAAGAAAAAGTTTTGCGAAACAACTGTCACTGCATTCAATACCGCGTTTTTCAATTGTTGTATGCGAATTGTTTGCGTTTTCATTTGTCAAATGAAATTGTTTGCATTTGCTGTTTTTTAAGAGACGAAAAGACAAATGAAGTAGAACTTGCATTGTATCAGAAACAAGAGAGAAAAAGTTGCATACTGCCTGTTTGTGACGTTTATCTCTCGTTGCGCTCGCTCGGTGTACGTAGCTATAAATTGAAATAGTGTCTATAATGAATATGTATGCATAAATTACTTCCATAATAATAAAAATCCATATTTAAAGGTGGTTAACACATGCGCACATACGGTTGCTGTTTTAATGGTAGGGGATGTTGAAACGGTTATCGTGGAACGGAAAGAAAATCCACAGTTTGCAAAGGCGCATTGCGGCGTGGGTTTGCGTTATAACGAGCCAGCTCTCAGCAGCTGTATTAGATCGTTGAATAACAGTGACTAAAAGTTTTGTATGTTGAATAAACTTGAATGACATTTAGAACAAGTCAAAGGTAACACAAAATTTGCATGAACAAATTTAGTTTTAATGTTCTATTTATGGTTTTGTTCCAAATACGATAAATAACGTTTTATGTCCTGTGCGGTTTCCCTATAGAAAACAATGAGTTTATTGTGCCACCCCATTCGATTTTATTGTTTTTAGTATTTCAGTAAGCACTACTTGTGTATGTCGTAGCAGGCTTTGTAGACGTTACTCAGTTGTTTTACTCCAGTGTTTTTGTTTTGTTTCGTTTGACAACGCACGTGACAAAAGCCGACTGACTGGATTAATGCTGATCTGACTTTCAAGTACGTAATTACGTATCTTTCTGATGCACTAATCAATGCTTTTCATTAAATTGAATGTTAATAACCATAAACACTTAACGAACCCATTAACTGAACATATGCAAACAAATTTGGTCTTAGCAGATAATCCTCATTGCGTAACTTATGAGATTCTATGGTAGCTGCATTATCTCCAATGGTCTTCAATTTTTTCGTCTCCTAATATAACTAACTATAAGATTTCCAAACATTGGTGACAGTTGATTGCTCTTATTGTGACATTTTGCCCAAATCCCAAAAACTTTGTCGTCCTCTACAATGATAACTGATCTACACATGTCGTAAATCCGTTACTTATCACTTCCGCTCAGATGTTTTCGTCCAAAATCAAACTTCCTGCCTCTGAAAGACACTGATGCTCTTCAAATACACGATTCAATGGTGTAGATGTTGTTCTCGACTTTCTGACAGTTACAACATAACTTCCAAGTTTGTTTGATTTTTTAAATGCTACTACCTGTACCTATACATGTAGTTTATTTAAAATAAAAAGTTCAAGTGAATTTTACAAAAACTTGTGTATTTGCATGTCAGTGTTTAATGGGATTTTCGATTGAGTGAAAGCGAGCGTTGGATATTTAATTGGAGGTTGAAATTGCTGACTGCAATTAGTTGAGTCGGAGTTTTGAAGGGAAATTAGCTCCAATTACTATTAGAAAATGGTCATGATACACAGAACCGTCAGGTGGAGAAATGCGTTATGAACTTGGAATTTTAGAATTGAGGAGGTGTTAGAAAAAGTAGAAGAACAGAAAGTACTACGAAATTTGAGAAGGAAAACGAGAGATAGTGTGAAAGGACAGTTTATGAGACATGAAGAGGTAGTGACTGGCACATGAGGGATAGAAACAGGATGAACTATTTCTGATGATGATCGTTCTCAAAATCTTCCCTACAGAAACTTCTAAAATTCTCCTTATGAATATCGTTCCTTAAATTTTCTTCAAAGTAATTTTTGGAGTTCTACTCATAAAGACCATTCGCTGAATCCTTATCGAAAAACTCCTGAATCGCTTCTGATAAAGACAGTTCCTTAATTCTTCACCAGAAAAGAATTCTGAAGTTCATCTGAAACACAACAATTTAGAGAATTTGTTCTATTTCTTCCGATGAATATTATTTTCCAGAGATTTTCCTATCAATGGAGATCGTTTTCAAAACCTTGTTCAGAGAGACGTGTTTTTTTCATAAGGGCCCTTTCAAAAACCTCTTTAAGAGGGGTTTCTAAAGTTCTCCCTATAATTATCGTTATTTAAACCTGGTATCAAGGCAATTCATGAAGTCTTCTGGCAGAGACCATTCGTAGAAACCTTTATTAGAAAAATATCTGAAGTTCTTCTGGTAATCGTTTCCAAAGCCTTGTTCAGAGAGTCTTCTAAAGTTCTCTTGATAAGAGCTTTTCCGAAAATCTTCATAAGTGGGATTTCTAAAGTTCACCCTATAGTTATCGTTGTACAAATCTGTAAGAAAGCAATTTTTTAAGTCTTTGGGCAGAGGCCATTCGTTGACCCTTAATTAGAGACAATTCTGAAGTTCTTCTGATAGAGACAGTTGCAAAAAGCTTGTTCAAAGAGACTTCTAAAGTTCTTTTGATAAGGGCCTATTCGAAAATCGTCATAAGATGGATTTCTAAAGTTCTTCTTGTAATTATTTATCGTTGCCTAAATCTGTTTCAAAGCAGTTTATGAAGTCTTCTGGCAAAGACTATTCCGTGAACCTTATTTAGAAACATTTCTGAAGTTCTTCAGATAAATCTTCTCAAAACTGTGTTCAGTGGGACGTCTAAAATTCTTTGATAAGGGTCCTCTCGAAATCTTCATAAGAGGGGTTTCTAAAGTTCTCCCTATATTTAACGTTGTCTAAATCTTCATCAAAGTAAATGTTGGAGTTCTTCTAACAAGAACCACTCGTTGAAAAAGACTGTTCCCACAACCTCCAGCCGAGGGTTTTCTAAATCTTTAACAGAGGAATTCTTGTAATTCATCTGGTGAAGAAGAACTCCATCAGACGAATTCCTGAAGATGCTAATGCGTTAGCAAAATTCGGAGGAACATTAATTCTTCCAAACCTTGATAAAAACACTCCACTTGTCTTCTCCATTTGTTTGACTTTGTTGTATTATTTATAAGAGTGGCTGGCCATCTGGAATACATCCTCACCTCATCTAATAAGCACATAAATTTTGTGTTGTGTTACGGAATTTATTTCTTCTTCTCAGACTTCCTTTCTTTTATCACGTGCTTTTCAATTCCGGTATTTATATATATTGATGACGTCGAAGCTCATTTAGTATGTACGTGAATACTCCAGTATCAAATTGCGAAAACGCTTGGGGTAAAATGTAGGTCAATTAGGGTACACATCCAATACCAGAAGCTGTTTACACATTAATATTCCCTTTATTTACGATTATATCAAAAAATTGAGCATTCTTGGTGGTTGAAAGTATTGAGCAACGAGTGAGTAGAACAATATTAATATTAAATCAATGAAAACATTTATTTAACGGTCTGCACATGACTGCCTGTGTTTGTAGTGTAGTGCAGAGGAACTAGCACTAATAACACTAATTGAACTGAAAGCACATGCTAATATGTTATGCACCTTCCTGTTGCTGGATATTGCTACTAAAAACTGTTATTATTGGCCATTGAACCGGTTGAATTTAACTTGAAAGCAGTGGAAGAGATTTAAACAGTTAACTTTATGTACAATCAGTAGTAGGTATTAAAGGTCGTTAATAATATTTTATGACTGATTTATGCATTATGGCTAATTCAGTATGATTATATCATGCATATTTTTGTAAAACATAAATTGTAGAGTGTTTATCGAACTTGGACTTGATACTCGAATTCCATACGATTTTTTTTTTAATTTTATTACCTGGTCATTTATTAACGTTCGACTTATAAAATTGTAATGACGACGTGTAGAAATAGAGAAACCTTTTGTAGGTGTTTAAGGTACTGCATCTACCTACAGTCTCATGTTTATGAAATGAATCATAAGGTTACTAGGAGAAAGTGTCGTACGCGTATATGCACTCTAACGTATTTTGTCACTCAAGTTATACCCATATAATTAAATAAGTTACATAAGAAACGTTATAAATAGAGTATCTCGTTTCGTAAGGGATTATACTAACAAGGAAACGTTCCAAGGTGATCGACTTCAATTTAGTTGCTCCTTTAATGTAATAATCTTCTTCAAAAATAATGAAATAGGCACCAATTTACTCTATTTAGGATTATAGGAGTTTTTTTAAATGTTGGAGAGCCAATTAAGCAGAAATTATCCTGATTTCTATTATATTCATCCAGATATTAAGAATTCCTTAGATTTTGTGTAGAGCTCAATAAAAATCCTTTTGGATCTAAATTCCCTAGATAGGTATAGGGAAATTTTCACAGGTTTGGCAATCCTGTCATTGGGAATGCACAAGATTTACAAGTCCATGTGAGCAACAGCAGACATTGAAGTGGGAAAAGATAGTGTTACGTGTAAGCGGAGGGCAGTTTAGAATATAGACAACCCATTATACATGTAACAGCTCAAGATCGGTTTGCGACGTATTAATAAGCGAGCACAGCGTAGAACGCTTTGGGAACAACTTTCTCGAAGTTTCAAGAACGACTATCCAGCCTATATAAGCAGCCATGGAGATCGTAGAGGATCAGTAGTAGTACCAATTACGTAGCGAGCGATAGTGAAGTGAAGAAGAAGGCGATCAGAAAGTGATAATTAGTTAATAGTTAGTTATATTTCTATTAAGTAAATTGTTAAAGGTTATAATATGTAGTATACTCCAAATAATCACCAGTAATTAAAGCAGTGCAATATTTGAATTCCATGTTTCCTTTCCTTCTCCACTTTCTCTTCCCATTTATGTTCCAGTTTCTTCGTCTATCAACTTCTGTAGCTCTATAAAAGTTTGCAAATTGTCTCAAAAATTACTTATGTACATACGTAATACGTTCTTTTTTCTTACAACGCACGCAGAGTCTTCTTGTCTATCTTTCATAAAGAATGTTAGCGATCCGGGTCGTAGATTTTATGTTAATTTCGATGTTATCGTCCATCCCTTGGAAGTTCTAAACAAGTTAAGTGCCGGCCGATTCTGCACCAAAATTATTAGGTTTTTGTGTCGTGTTGTGTTGTGTTATGTGGTGCAGCGGCGTGGTTTGGTCTTTGTTTCAACTCCCACGCGGTGGCATGCAGAGTGACATACCCGTCGATTCCTATCTAGGGAATTCCTTCCCGCAATTGCCGTCAAGTTAACCTTTAATACCAGAAATGGAATTTGCTCTTCGTATAATATCATAATGTCATGACACGTTTCTGGTATAATGCACTAAACTGTTGTAAATTGACGTTGAGTTAGTTGAAGCAAACAGCGTTGCTAGTATAGATGAGACGAGATTAGATGAGATCTAGTTATGACGATGAATTTAATATTTACCAGATTCTGTAAATAAAATCTGAAAACGTCGTTGAGAAAATGGTGACGTACTTGACAACACTGATACGTTTTAGGTGTATCTACAGTATATGTCGACTGACTGTTTTGGACTTTGGATCAATATGAAAAAGATTTTTTTAAATTTATTGTAATAGTTCCTTGGTGTAGGAAGTAGGAACGTAAGTGGTAGTCGTGACTAAAAAGAAAAAGGTTTAAGATGTGGTGCTATAGGCATGTAATGAAATTACAGGGGATAAACAAAGTTAGGAACGAGGTGGACCAAACATCACTATCAAGAAATAACAAGGGCAAACAGCTTCCGCGTGACGTAATTGTTAGTGGTCGATGTTCGAAACCCTTTTAGTCTAGTAACTAAGGGATACATCGTGCAAATAATTTCGAAAACCGTGAAAGATACAAAAACAATGTAAATTGAATTTTCTACAAAAGAAGTCCTACATATCGTCACTTTATCAGTTACAGGTAAAAAAATACAGAGCTTCCAAGACGGGATCGAACGTAATGTGGCGCTGAGCTGGATTTGGATACGAAGAGTATAAAGAATGCATGAAGCCAGAGTAGTTCTACCAGTTTCGGTTTGAAGACCTTGTGACAATGATAATTTCTACCCCTATTTGTAACTTTACTCAAGTTTATCACATGTTTAATATTAATTCTTAGAAAATCTAAAGGGGTTGCCTAGTTTTATTAAAACATCGAGGTCTATGAACAAAGAGGAACAGCTTTATATAAAAATAAAAAGGAAAAAAAAAAACAGATATTTCTAAATTGGATTATCAAATACTTTTCTAAGGAAAATATCTCTGCCATTTTGGTTGTGTTCAATGGATAAGGGCGAAAGAATTCGTTTGATTATGATCTTTTTGTCAGTACCTGCGTGCTTTTTTCATCTGAATCATTTAATCAATTTTTTTCCAAACTTTATTCAATAGGAAATGTAATGAATGTGAAGCTCGTTTTAGAGCGATACTGGCGAAATCCTGTTCTTTCCTATCTCTTCATCCTTCGATCTTTGCTTATTGTTTCCCTTGGATAATCCTGGCTATTGTTATTCGGAGCGGGTCTGCTAAGTTAGTCCCTTCGAGGATTTTTAATATTTAATTTGGGGGAATGAATAAAAGAATGTCTACACTTCTTTGTACTCGTTTCATTTTTTGAAAATTCTCGATTAGAATACAAATTTTTCAGACGTTTGAACTTTTTTGTGTAGGAAGAGAGGGAGGGGGAGTTGGGGTAGAATTTTAATCAAAGGGGCTAAAAAAGAACAGAGTTTCTCATCTAATTTTTTATACTAAGTACATACGTATTTACTAATTCGAAACGGTATCGCTTTTTTATTTCAATATTAACTCGTTTTGTAAATTTCAAAGTTCAATGAAATTTTTATTAGGTAACTGCAGATAATAGTTAGAAAATTATGTTTGAACTCTGATAAGGGTATTCATGTGTTGTGGCATTGTCCTGATTTTGTTGTGACATTGCAAAGGGAATTAGATGGATTCAACAGAAACCACTGACTTTGACAAACGTTGCAAGCTTGTAATATGCATGTGTTGAGTATCTTAATAGGGATTTAGTGGTAAATAAATAATTGCGTATATTACCACGAACAGTAAACACGATAGTTACAACAATCAGTGCATAAATAAAAAAAGAAGATGGTTTCATTTAAATTTAATTTAGTCTTTTACTGGCCTCGCTTGTTAACTCTTTTCTAAAATGTGGGTCGAAACTTTGTAGAGAGATTACAATGAAGGAATGGGATGAGAGTTTTGATAAGGAAGTGGCAAGAACAAAATCGCATTATCAAAAATGATTGGTTACGTGATACCTTAATGCAAGCTAAATTTCAAGTTGAGAATAGTTTCTGAGATTGAACTGAGTGTGTTTTTTGAACTGTTCAATTGGAGGTTACTCAAAAGTTTTTGGTAGTTTCGTTGATTTCGTTTTTGATTCTGTAATACGTGAAGTGGGTAATTTTCTATCTAAAATCTTCCATTCCTTTCGAATCTATTGTAGTGTTCGTGGGGTTATTAAAAATTTATTTACAAGACTTAATTATAGGAACACAATGTATATATTTAATGATAACTACTTATAAACACTATTAATTAATACAGAACTTAACTTACTATTAATTTACAAAACTCACTTATATGCGCGTATCTATTTATTTGTCTCTTCGCTTTTAACACTGTCGATTTATTTCGGATGTCACCACTGTCACGGTCAATTTATTACTGACTCACTGTCGAACGTCTTTCCACTTTTATAGCATCATGGAACAATCTGGAAAAGTCTCGAATTTTGCTTACATTGTTTACGTTTTCAGCGAACCGCCTAAATACTTTCCTGGAAGGCAGGTACGGAACACACGTATACAAATACAACGCACACTGCCGACACCGGCCTTGGCTAGTCGAGCCGGCCGGCAACGCACACAAGCACGCTCGCGTTCGCTACACTATCATTGTATTGTATCATCAACTTTGTTCAAGTGAGATGTAACCGAAAAGTCAGGAGTCACATTACGTCATTCGTCCAGGCCAATGTAGGAAATTGTTTTAGTCCAGTAGCCGAGGGATTTATTGTACAAAAATTATTTTGAAGACGGATTCCTCTAGAAGAGACTAAATTTTAATAGTGGCAAATTATTTGTTATTAACAATATGTATAATTTAATCAATGTTAAAGTTTTGCAAAATGTGTTTTTCTGACCTTTCGATGCTTACATAGTGGAAACCGTGTCAGGTTAGGTAAGGGTTTTTTTGTAGAGAATTTAATTTTTTTCTACAAAAAAGTCCAAGGCAGCACCCCTCCATCACTTGCAGGTAAAAGAATACAGAATCAAATCAAATCTCTACAAAAGGGGTCTCCTTATTTTTTTTGTATCTGCTACTGGTTTTACTACATAAGCATCGAAAAATAAGAAAACAAATTTTGCAAAACTTGAATAAATAATGCTTAGTAGCAAACAATTTGCAATGGTTAAAATTTTACACATATCTTCTTTACATCGACCTCTACAAGAATTCGCGATGAACAAACTTTTGCATGATTCCTTGGCTACTAGACTAAAACGGAGTTCCCTACGTTGGCCTGGATGAATGACTAATGAATGACGTCGCGCGTAAACTGTTAGGCCTTCTAATCTCGATTTAACTCACAGTTTTACTTGAAGTTTTAATTTGATTGCAAAGGGGATCCAATAATCTCTGATTTTATTATCTTAAAATAATTTAAGTTGTTTTAAACCTTTGTCATCGCACTTCCCTTTGTTACGAAGAAAAGGCCTCTCCCTTTTTCATATATCACTATTAGCATTTTCTTAAATATTAATTAGCTAATTATTATCAAAGATGTCTCGCTAATATTAATTAATTTCTATTTGAACTTTACCTATAAGCAGTATGAGTAAAGTAGGCCATTTGGATTAATGACGCGATTTTTCGTGGTTAAGTGCGAATTATTGACTGAAACTTTCTTTCACCGCAACAACTGACCTATTTCGTATGGATAGCAACACTTAATAGTGTGGTGTGAGTTATGAAAATTCATTTTCGTTTTACTACGATTAATTAGCATTAGAGGACATTGGTATCGGTTGATATATCAACTAGAGGCCAGGGTTGGACACTGCTCACCCTACAAAACCCATTGCCACCCTAGAAAAACTTGCCCTAAGTAACCAACTGGTTGGCTGCGTACCCTAGGAAAACACCCTACGTGGGCTAAAGGGTTTATGGCCTTTATATTGGTACCAATCTGTCTAATAAAGAATCAGCTGATAAATAAATGAAAAGTGATCAATTGAACAACAGCTTGCTTTAAAAAATACAGTAGGTAATGGCAATTAATGCCCTTCCAGTCAAAATGTTATTTATCGTACCTAGCGGCCTTTGAGACCGTTTTAAAGCCATTCAGCCATAGTCTATGCTCCGTTTTGTGTACAGGGCTACTGCATCATTGCATTTGTTTGCAAAAAAAATTAAAATAAAGATTCAAATCATTGTAAAAAATGTTTTATAGCTGATAATTACAGTTATTTTTGATTATCTTCATCTTTATGTTATTGTCAGTAAACAGTAGACTTTTAGGTGTTCAATAAACGTAATGTGTAATAGAATTGTGAATTGCTTCCCTTTTTTGATCTTCTCTGTTGTGGGCTATTACGAAAACGAGAACATCGTGACAATGTGTGTTTTATATACGTATATATAACACTCGTCCATTTGAGGAATTCAATTTTCTTTAGCACGCCAACATGCAAGGTCTTGTAGTTGAATGATTCCGTTATTTTACCTGCTACAGTTAAGTAAATTGGCTTCTTTTTAGAACGAAAAAAACTGTAAATTTTAAAAACGATTAATCGATTAGATGGCAAATCACGATAGATGGCGCTCGTGTATCGATTGCGGTTGTTTGTAAATCTAATCTGTTAGCCAGGAGATTTAATTTGGCCGGTGGTCTTTCAGTACTGCGTTTGGCGCGCTGGTGAAGACTAACAAGTTCGAAATTACGAAGCTTAAATACTTTACACAAAATAAGAGTTCATAATTTTTTTTATGGAACTATTGATAGTCTCTAATTTGTAAGCTTGATTAAAAGGGATAATGGTTAAAATTCAAAGGGACAAATGTACTTGATTCTGATGCAAATTGAATGCACATTGAAAATGTTTTGGTGGTTTTCGAATAAAAATTTCTGCACAATTCGTTAACATCGCCATTGTGATGAATTTAATATCAAGCGGGAACAGTTTGGCTTCCATAATTGATTAGTTATGCATTTTGAAAGTAGGCAATTAAGCGAACGAATGGCATACCAGATACATAGTTGTCATTTGTGTTGTTATTAGATGTGATGTATTCATGTGGATAATACGCGTAGTTTCTATGCATAAATCGACTTTTTGTGCATTTGGAATGTCGTTATCCTAACTGAAATCAAAGCGAAGGGCACTGAGTCGCGTGCTGTTCAAGATTTTAGCAAAAACAACAATAACAACAATGCATTTTCTATGCGGAAATGCAAATTAAAATTTTCTTTTTAAATAATCGTATATATTATATTGTTATGTATAAATATTATAAAATCGAGTTTTGCAAAGCTAAATAAACAAAACTAAAAAACTCCAAAGAAACGCTTTAGAGTCGGAGAGTTTAACCGTTACCATCGTTAAAGAATGCCAGAGTGCCGGAGGTCCTCGTTGCTCGTAGGGAACTATTTTAATCTAATAGCCAATATTTCATCGTCCAAAAATTATTTTGATCGCGGATTCTTGTAGAGGAAGGTCAGAGGAGCATTTGTTGAAATTTTTTAAGCTGGCAAATAATTGTTGCCACTTTTTATTTAGCGTTAAGTTTTGCCAAACGTGTATTTCGATCTTTTGACGCTTACGTACCCTAAAGTATGATAGACACGAAAAAACTATAATGACCTTATTGTAGATAATTGAATTTTATATAAAAAAGTCCGGCTCAGCATCCCTCTATCTCTTACAGGTAAAAAAACAGCACTACAAGAGCGCTTAGGCGGCACATCACACGTTGAAGCGCGTCTTTGAAACGATGTATTTTTTTACCTGTAAAAGGTATATAGGTGCTGTCCCGGACTTTTTTGTAGAAAATTTAATTATCTACAAAAAGGTCTACATACTTTTTTTTTATATCTATCGCGGTTTTGGCTACGTAAGCGTCGGAAGGTCAAACACCACGTTCTGCAAAACTTAACATTAAATGTAAAATAGTAACATTTATTTGCCAATGCTGAAAATTTTCACAAATGCTCTTCTGATGTTCCTCTACAAGTACCCGCGTTCCAAATAATTTTTACAGGATAAATACCTCGGCTATAAGATTAAAACAGTTCCCTACGAGGACCCCCTTATATGAGGATACTTCGGGTTGACGAGAAAAATATGGTAGGTGCAAATAAGAAAAAGGAAAAAATTTTTTTTATTGTGAAAAATAGATTACCGGCGTTTTGCTTTTGGTGTACGACTTCTTCAAGGTTTGTATTTAAACGAATTACTTGAACTAATACAATAAAACACCTTTACCCCTCTTGGCCTTCTTCTGACTTGTTCTTGCTTGATTGTCACTGAATTGTGTTATAAAATCTAAAAATTTAGAAATTTTGCTGACTTTGTGGTATGATTATTATTATTTTTGTATTAAATTCTCTATAGTACGTTAATTTATTGCTGCTGTTCTCAATTTTACGATGGTCGTAAAATGTAGTACAAATTTGTAAAGTATGTACTGATTTATGTCTTCTAATTTTTTATTTTTAATAATAATCCTCTTAAGTTTTTCTTTTTAAAATGCATATATTTGACAGCTTGAATATTTAAGCTGTAATCAGTAAACTGTAGGAAATGATTAGCCATTTCCTTTTTGGGTCATGGTGTATCCGCTACTTAATAATAATCATTAATTTAACTCGCTAACATGTTATTAATTTTGAATTATAGTAAAGAAGTCACATATTATTTCTATTTTCTGATTTCTTATATGTATTTAGATTTTGTAAAATTTAAAATTATCTTCACAAAAATTATTATTATTAACAAATCCAGTGATACGTTTGTCATCAGTGTTTTAAGGATTTTTTTATGTTTTTTGTTTGTTAATTTTTTAAATTCTATTACATATTTATTTAAATTTGTTTTATTTTAATTTTTGCAAAGTTTATTAATTTTTTTCGCACAATATGTTTATGTGATTAAGGATTCAATTTAAAAGCAAAATGATATAAGATAATCTGTTGCAGAAAACATTTTTTAATTTTAGTATGTAAAATATCGACAAATTTTGTAAACCTAGTATCTATGAGCTTCAGCGTATAGACTGAGTTGCTAGGTAGGACAAACTGGCGGATAGTTTGAAATTAGGATGACAGAACATACAATAGGTAAAGAATTCTTTTAGAACTGTATTGTTGATAATCATAATTTTCGTGAAAATAGTTTTCAGGGTTTATATTATCCGATTGCGTAAGAAAAAAGCTGAGAGATAAATTTTTTAAAAAGTTAAAAGTTCGAACAGTGTGAGGGGCTTGAAAGCCTTGATTTTCAGTTTGTTTTAAAAAAACTTATTACATACCGATGGTATAGTTTCTAGTCAATGCTTTGACAATTGCCTAATTATATTTGAACAAGAATGGTTTTTAATGATTTTATAGATTCATTATGTAAGTACTTCCAAGATTGATTCTAATAGATATGATGTTGAGTCACTTATATTTTATTCTCGAATGTTGTCTCGCCCAATAATTTTTAGTGCTTCTTCAGGGGTTAAATAGGTAATTTAATTGACCTGGTCAACTAAAATGGTTTATCATGTACGTAATTTAAAATTTAAATGTTCACTAATAATTTTATTGAATGACCTAATGTTTTAAATTATATTGTTGATCATTAAAATTAGATACACAAATTAATTAATTAAAACCGTTAACATAAAATCAATTAAAGTTTACCACAGGTTACACAGTCACATTAAATCAGGATTTTGCTCGTATAAAATACGATTATTTGCTATTCCCTTTTAAATTATTGGACTAAAATCTCCCAATGAATTGTTTTATTTAATCGATATGAGGGATAAGGGGGTGCATTGGTACGTATAGTGCTTAAAATGGCGAAAGTTTCCGTAGAGTTTTCTTTCGCGGCATTTGATTTCGATAGGGTTTTGTTTTCCCCGGTGTAAAATAATAATTGACGTTTCGTGCGGTAATTGGAAAGAAAACATTCAAAATTGCCAAGTCTCCGGAACTCGCCAATCTTCGTATAGCCCAGTTAAACTACGTACCATAGATATGCACCTATAGTACATTTTGTTGGTGTTCAAGCAGTTTTGTTTTGTTTTAAGTTATCGTAGCGAACTTTGGCGAAGAAATAATAATAGTAAAACTGCGCAAAAGTGAAGTGAAAACTGATCCCTTCGATAACGTGCTTTCGTTTTATCGTGACAGTAATTTGCATGTCATACGTAGACCGTAATTAAACTACCTGCACTGTTTGGATTATTTTATGAGACATTTCTAATGTGGTCATTCACATTCAATATACGTAATTATGCTTTTTAGCAAAGGTGGTGTATTTTAGGGGTTGAAGTAGTTTCTGGCTAAACTGTACATCCTATCGAAAACAGTTAAACAGTCGAAAGTCTTAGGAAATGAAAAGATCTATAACGTTCGTGTTCTCCATTTTTACCACAACCTCAAAATTTTTACAAGGAAAGGCGGAAAACCCTTTTTCTCGGTTTTTAATTTTTTTTTCTTTGACTAAAAGGAGCTATAAAGCTCCAACGTTGGCAAATTCTTTTTTAAAAACAAAATATGCAAATGTTTCCAACAGTTCCTAAAATAGTTTTTTTTTTTTTTTTCAACTGAACCTGAGCAAGAAAATATTGGAACACATTTGACTTTTTCGAACATTCTAAATTACTCTTGAAAAATCTGGAATGTTTATGGAGCATTCTCGATCATTTTCGAACATTCTGAATCATTTTCAAGAAACCTGAATCATTCTGCAACACTTAAGTGCATTCTTTAGAACTTTCCAAATCATTCTCGAAAAATCTGGAACATTCTGGAGCGTTTTAAGTCATTTTCTAATATTTCACATAATTGTTTTAACAATCTAGGACATTCCAGAGGATCGTGAAATGTTACAGAATGTTCTCTAGCATTTTTAAATATTTTGGAACATCGTACATTAATCTCAAATATTGTACATCTTTCTCGAAGAATTACAGCAATTCTGAAACATTTCAGAACAATTTGGAATACTTAAGGACATTTAGAAAAAGGTCTGTTACAAATGTACAAATCTGCAAACTTAAGGTTCAATCGAAGAATTATTTAAAAAAAATTCACGAGGCTACATTAAAAAAATGGATAATCCGACCCCGAACCTAGGGACACTTTTCTAGAAAGCAAAAATAATTTTTGTTTCATTTTGATTTAATTTTTGTGGTTTGTGACTGTAGGGGGTCTCCTTATGTATTTTGCGTTATGGCCAAAAAATTCTAGCTACGCCACTTTACCAATTTAGTAAATTTTCATTGAATTTTTATTGTTATTTTAATGTAGCTCTTAGCTTCCTCTATACATTTTTTACATGGAGCAGTTAGTTCAAAATGTATGATTTACAATGCTGTGTCTTTAATTGCAAATATTTAACTTAACCTAACCCAACCTATTAAATTTTTGCTAGCGCAATTCCTCATTTTCAAGGAGAATTTGAGGAGATATTTTTAAACTTTATATGGAAAGCCAGAAATTAATTTCTGTGTTAACTGTATTTTGCTGCATTCTTTGCAATTTTGTATTTATTTCATTCTTAAAAAATGACTCAACTCTGACTATTCAAATTTATTTCGCAATCATTGATAAGAAAATTGTTTATTGCTCTTTAATTTAGTACATCTAACAATTGTATGAATAAGAAAGCGAATTAAACTAAATTGATGGTTATTAGTACTTCTTTGTTGCTCCCACAATGTCAGTATTTGTCCCGTAATTGCCTATTTAAGGTCTATTCTTGGTTTCCCTTGTTTGTTTATACGCTTCTGCTTTTGAATGATAATACGGTGCCAGTCTGTGCAAATATAATTTAATTTTACTTAATACGACTATATAAGCGATTGTTTATGAAAGTGGTGTGAAAATGAATCATCTAAGAGACAAACGAATGGATCAAAAGATCGAGGGGAGTCTGTTTAATAATTGAATTCTCAAGGGACTGCTTTTTGTTTTTGAAATCTTCCAATGTCAATAAAGGCTAATCTTCCAAAGGATTATTAAATTTAAAGTTTTTTTAATTGGTAGATGCAAAAAATTATTCAAATTGTATTCTTTACATTTGAAGAAGTATAAAACCACTAGGAGGTCTAAGTTCCTCACACTTTATCACTTACATAAAGATGTCGTCAAATTTTACGTAGGAGACTGTAGTTATTATTAATTTATTTTAGAGTATAGAGATAATATTAAAAGTAGAGAAAGCTGGTACTTCTAGAAAGGAAGGCAAGAGAATCAGTATCGCTGTCTGTCTGCTTCTACTTGCTTTTGATTGGTGCTTTATTCCGCCAAAGTTTTGACTTGTTTCTACGTGGTGGGGATTCCCAAATGAAGTGCCAATCGGAAGCAAGTAGATAAAGACAAAGAGAGGTCAATCAGATCTCTTTCTTCTACTTCCAGAAGTGCCATACCTTACACCTTCTACCTTTAGTATTATTTCTGTGCTGTAAAGTGACAAATAGATTTTATAATACCAGACAAAAGATTCAATTGAGAGTAAATTGATGCATTTTTTAACTACCAATTAGTTGAAATGAATTAAAAAAGTATAATGACTCTTGAATCATACTTATGTTCTTTGTTTAACAGCCAAGTATAGGCATCTATAAGGTTTTTATTTTTAAAATTAATATGCTAATATAAAATGGCATGTCCCTTTACTAAGGACGTATTTTTCGTAGTATATGTTAATTGTTTTGTTTTGTTTTTCGTATTTTGGTTTTGTAAAATGTCAAAGACACAATCACAGGCACGTCATGATGATGTAAATGTATTGGTTTAATCACAATTTCAATTCTGTACTTTCTCGTCACAGTCTTATTTACAGTTTTGCATTAAATGCATGGTATCATGCATATGTGCATATTTTTACAACACTTCATGTATATTTAGCTCGTTATTCATTAACACGAGACTAAAACTTCCTTCATTTCGAATTCGATGTGGTAAAAGGAAAATGGCTTAATTATTTGCAGTTTGTTGCACTTTCGCGAATAATTGTATGAAACTCTGTACATAGATATTTATAATTTATTATGGTACAAACTATGGTATACATATGCTTACTGATTGTGAGAACTAAATAACAACTGAGTTGTTTTCATTTTAATTTACATATCTACAGGAGGTTCCAAAAATCATTAAGGCCAAAAATTTTTTTTCAACAAAAGCCTTATTATTATTCATTACTATTAATTGTTTGGAATTCCAGATATTTTAAATTATTAGATATGATCCATAACTAACACTGTTGCCATTTTTAAGAAAAACTCTTTTTTCGTAGTCAGTATTGTGTATTAGACGTGATTTCGAACTTGTTAGTTCTCATCAGCGCACCATAGGCACCTCCGATGAAACGCCTACCACTCAAAGCCTCCTGTATCCACACGTAGATTAGTATACCACCGCAGACAGCAAAAGAGCGCCATCTATGATAGTAGTTATAAATTTTAGGGACTATAAGTAGTGTTATACATCGGTCAGATCAACAAGAAGTATCCTTAATTAAAGAGGAATCTTGTTGATCGTATACTCTCTCTCAATGAGATTGTTGTGTACTGATTGGTCCGCCCTGTATATATCTATTTATTATTACTAAAGCATAAAATTTGTGGAGAACAAATGCATTCAAACACATTCAAATAAAATGCTTTTTGCTTAAACGGTGAGGTAATATTTTAATTGTCTTTTTACTCAAGTATCCTTGATTATTTAATTGCTTCACAATATTTATATACAACAATTTTCTAAAAGTGTTTCATACAATAATTTAGCGTAAAATACGTAGTGTATACCAAACACTTTATTTGATAATAAACGGTCGTTAGAAATAAAAAAATTAATTAGAAAATCTATTTCTGTGTTTTATACTTTAACTGGCTAATTATGAATGAAGTCATGAAATGAATCAGGATTTTAAATACTTTGTTGCAATCCGTGATTGAGGATCAGCAGGTTAAGGCAATCGATGAAGACAGATGAAAAGTTGAAAAGGTTAGACTACTATTAGAAGTTTTGTACCTTTCACTTAACAGTTAAAAAAAAAACTAAGCTGGTATACCAAAAATAAAAAATCAAACTTTGAAGAAGAACATGTTTTGTTAGATACGATTTGTTCTGATTTATTAGAAGCTCATCATACGGTTGAGCAGCTCCTAAGATTCCCACTGTGGCGCTACAGATGGCGCTCACTGGCTCTTCTGTGTTAGTTTATTAATCCTATCTCCTGGATTCAGTTTGGTCGATGTTATATGGAAACGGTCTATGGCGTTCTGATGAGAACTAATGAGTTTGCGTGGTGATCGTTTCGACAAAATTCTGACCAAGAAACGTTTTGTTATACTAAGATGACAAATAGTTACTTACTGCATTATTTAAAAAAAAAGTTTCCAATAAAGTACTGTCACGTGTAAGCGAGGAGCAGCGTAGAATATAGGCAGCCTACCATACGTGAGGAAATTAAAGATCGCCCTGTAGCGGATTACCGAGAGTGAGAAACCTAGAACGCTCTAGAAGTTTCTAGAACGACTACAACCTTGTAGGAGCATAAGTCATAATTGCTTTCATACAGCGCTAGCATAAGTCGCGACTACATGACTTATGTCAACGTTCAATTCGTCTAAACACAGTATTGCAATAGTGCTACTTTATATTCCATGTGTTAGTTGATGCTCAAAAGTGAGACTTGAAGCATTTTGTATTTTATTATTTCTTCTGACATTTAATGTATACGCATTATCTGTCTCCGATCATTTGTATCGCATACAAATGACAACCGTTTAAGTCATCCGCGTTACTTTGTTTCAAATCTGTTTTCCGACGTTAAATTTTCTTCATAATCCCCACGGCACATAACGAATTACTTATGCATAAGGAGCGTGGTACTTCATTTATTTTGTAAAGCCGGTGTATCAGCGTTACGAACGTGACAACGTCGAGTGGATCACAGACGTAAAGTATATATGTATAAAAGTGACAGGCGGGAAGATAACAGGCCACCAGGGAAAGAGAGAGACTGAATCGCAACACCAAAAGATGCTTGCGAAGGTGATGGTGTACCTACGTACATATATACACAGAATACAAGTATATGTACACGTTGTGTTGTGTATATTTCTCTCTAGCGAAAAGACGAGCGCAGTTGATGCTGCTGGATGGCAGTTTTTTGCATGATTAAGTACCGTGTCGAGAGAGCACTAGACAGGTGGTTGGCGTTATTAGCTATTTTCACGCAAGCCGGTGTAAAAAATCATCATTTTTTAAAACTGTTATAAAAACACAACCCGTGTTTTTAATTTTTTTAAATCTAGTCTGCCAAATATGTCTATAACTGTCCTTCTATGACTTCCATAGTGTCATAGTTGTTTTCGTACCTATTCTAAAACTTCCCCATTCCACGGTATTTTCAACACTTGTCTACACCACCATCCCACGCTTCTGCTTTTATCTTTTCCGCATTGACTAATCGAGTGACCGTAACGAAACTAGCGCTGCCACTTCCATAGATATGCTTTTCCCACCCATCTTATACTGAACGCATAGGGAGAGGGAAGCGCGATAGCGCCTGTCCGGAGATTAGGGCGGGTGCGTGAACTAGTGATGTAAAATATCGTTACAATTGAGTATTTGGAACGATTCGTTACTTTCGTTGTTTGTATTCGTTACTTTATATTCGTTATTTCGCTACGTTACTCCTCCTTACTCGTGTAGAAGTACAAATTAGCAATCGTTATTCGTTTTTGATGTAGGCCGTAGGCGTACGGATAGATAAAGTATTCTCGTTACATTTTATACATTAAGTTGCGGCGTGATCCATCGGAAGCGTCGATTCAATGGTGCAAGTTATAACCTATTTTTTCATAAACTATACGTTTTATCGAAAAATGTTTCAAATAAAAAAAATTCCTTGATTCATTTCCTACATTTTGACTCGATTAATACCCCACCTAACTCTAAAAATAAAAAAGTTTGCCGTATGCTTAATTTCTGCCTGCACTTTCTCGTACGTTTCGTTTAAACAAATTCCGTTGCTTTTGTTTATAACATTTAATTTATGATCTTTACAGATTTGGAATCTACAAAGATAGAGCTTTCGAATGGTATAAAATTCATTAAAAATACTTAAGAAATATGCGCGAAGATGCAATGCAAAGATAAAATTTCGGGGCCCCGCGCATGTATTTGCTTACAATTGCGAACGCAAGCGTTCAGTCGATTTCATTTCCCGTACCATGACTTCGCACATAGCGAATACCTAAATAACGTATTAGTATATTAGTAACGAAACCAGACAAGGAACGAATACTTTTAAGATCGAGTATTAGTTACAACGAGTACTCAAAGAGTAACGAATACTTTGTAACGAATAGTTACTTTTTTTACATCAGTAGCGTGAACACAAGAATCTAGCCGTCAGACCATGAGGAGGCACACACACCTTTTTTTGCGTCTATGACCGTTTTCTCTACCTAAGCGACGAACGGTTTAAAAACGCATTTTCCAAAACTTAACAGTAAATTAACAATAGTAACAATTATATACTTGGCATGCCACAGGTCAGACTTGCTGAATCATTCTCTGCAAGAGTCTCTTTCTAGTCACCAATTTTGCCGGTTCCAGAATATGTCACTTGACTGCGCCAATATTTATTTAATGTTTCCACCACTTTTTTCGCTTCCAGTTGGAATAAAATTACGAAAAGGTTGCCACAATGTGCTTTATGATATTCTGGATTCATTTTAGAAAAATATGTACTTATTTCAAAAAGAACTCTTTGTAAAAGCAAATTGGTCATTCATTATTATGTAAAATGGAAAGGATATTATACTTTTATGTACGTTCAATTATTCCGTTTCTTTTATAGTTTGCAAAGTGCATACTCAAATTTTAATGTTCTTTTATGCATTATTGTTTCAAAGGCAGGCAAATTTCATGCTTGGAATTGGCTGACATTAGCTCTAAAGAGCCCTTTTGTTATACGGATGGTAGGTACCTCTAAAAGCGTTTGTTTCTGACTAGATATACGCGGTACGAAACGTCTTGGGATTCGTGTCTTTGCATATACATACGTTTTAATACGGTTTTATAGAGCATATAGGGTATATACGTCGCTCTTATATGTCGCATAAACATCTTAAACTTATTTCGTATTTGGCTTTATATAAGTAAATAAGTCTACAGGCTGTTTCACGAAATTTGACTTTAAATATTTTACGTAAAAGTGTGAAATTCGCGTGGTAGACCAAAGAACAGTTCAGTAGAAACTAAAAGAGTAAAGTTCGTTTGTTTTTTGGTTCTGGAACTGGAATAGTTGGAAATAAAAGGGCCATGAAAAGTTTGTGAGGATTTTGTGCTGTAAATTGCCTGTCAAAAGTTTTTGTAGGTTAGAAAGCTATTAGGTACTTCTTCCAAGGGTTGCTAATTGCATACACGCCATCTAATAGTCAGTACCTGTATCAAGGCAAGGACTGGATTCAGTTAATATTTTTGATAAACCTCATAACTGTAAGCAAGTGATTTCCAACATGGCAGCTGGAATCCTGTAGACATCATGACTCAAGTTCATGAAACTTTCTTGCAGGTTGTTGAATTTTGAATTCGTTCTTTTAAATTTTCTAATTCCAGCTACAAATACGTAATCAGTAACCTGAAACACATCTTATGACATGTAAGATTACATTTTACACTCTTACGTATGTTTTGTGAACTCACGCATCGCTTTTAATGGATTCCAGCCGCCATGTTGGAACCATTTCATTGATTCAACAAAATCACCTATTAGCAAAAGAAACTGCAGTACAGAACCTGAATTATAAACTCTTGTGGACCTTCATATATTAATTATTTCGTTCTAACTTTTACATTAAATACTTGAAACCAACTAAGTCTTTCGTGTCCTATAAATTTCAGGAATTGATCCTGCGGAACTGGTTTTTGTGAACTAGCCTGTACTTAGCAAAACACATACATAGGTACATATGTATGTAAATGTGTGCACGTGTAAATAGGTTGGTAGGTACGAGGGCGAAATACAATTCCGCATGTGAAGTGAATGTACGGTAGAAAGCTACCGCATTATATAAAATAATACACTCGCTTTCTACTTTCGGGATTTGGATTAAAAAGGGGAAAAGAAGGCGGGCTGCAGCAGGCAGGAACCATTTTCGAGTCACGTTCCGCCACTCACTGCGACCTAATATCAAATGCATGGGACGCAGCTCAGTTTTACGGAGCACGTAGTTCGTGTGCTGTAACGTCCATTACGCACGATTGCCGGGATGGCAATACTGATGCGGGACGGTGCGGTGGCGGCGTAATGGGACGACAAGACGTATCGGATAACCTCTTATCCACCCTCTATATCCAACTCGCGAGATATTCTATGGTATTATATGTGAATAAACAATGACATATTTCTTCATTTCTCTACTTTATTTACGTCTATTTTGAGGTTAAGTCAAAACCAGATACAACGACATCGAAGAGACCACCCATAGATCCATAGATATTAATAGGGTTACTATGATAGTAGGCTCATGCACAGCATAGGTGGTTTCGTTGTGGGAACACACGGTGCACATCAAACAACAAAAATTAATACACTCTGTATTGCGAAATGTAATTCTGCTTACATAGAACATCGGCAGTTTTTAACCACAATCACACACACCAGTGTAAACTGCTGATTGTACACTTGCCATAAGGCCCATGTAAATAATATCAGTATAAATAAGCTGTAAATAATTGAATAAATTAGTCTAACTCTGACTCGCTTTTCCTTCTCCACTGATACCGAAGAGGTATCCTACTTGCAATCACAGATGCCGAAAAGGTATCCACCCTAATACCGAGGGGTATTCATCGTTTACTACCGACGATCACCACGGATACCGAAATAAGCATCCGCATCTCAACCGGTTCTTCTCAGAACCACTACCACTACACGCAGCATATACATGTTAGCTCAATACGCTACAACGTAATCAGCGCACAGGTCTTGTCTCACGATAGTGACGGTTTTGTCCCATAAAACAATGTCAGCCTGTCACACGTTTTTCAAAATCTAGAAATTGTTGGACATGAATCTCCATTTGGTATTATGTTGGGTGTGGGTGATGTCTTTGTGGGTGGATGTGATGCAGGTGGTGGCTCTGGGAATTGGTCATACACCATAAAGGAAGGATTCCAACCGCTAATAAATACTGTGCATAAAACTGGCTGCTTTAGCTGACCAGTTATGATTATTGTCGATGGATTATCCTCGATATTATAGAGTGAAACATGTGTGATGCTTTACTTTGATCGATAGTGTCATACTTGTCGGTGGTCATAAAGATTCAAATTGAGGCAATGTTTACTTCTATTAATGAATTTATACTAGATGTTGTTTATCTTTAGTGAATATATACTATCAAGTATATTATGGAAGGAGAAATGTCTAAATATAAACTGTTTCGATTTTACAAAGTTAAAACACGAAATAAAACTTGATAAGTCTCCTGCGAATTTAATTTGTCTGTCAAGTAGTGACAGATTCTTCCTGTTCTTTTTTCTGGCTGTACTTGTACTGGTGAAGAGGCTTCTGATCTCATTTGATTATCGAATCAGAGGTTATTCAAAGGATTTCAATATCCGTTTGTATTTTCAAAAGCGTTTCTTAGTAATGTTCCTGAATGTATATGAATCTACTTAAGACGCAACTTTTTTGTGATTTGGAGTGCCGAAGGTGTTTTTTCGTCATTAATTTCCGGCGCGTCGTGGATGATTTATAGCATTTTTCTCCTTTTCTTTGCTTTCAATTTTTTTTTGAGGTACGCCAATTTAAAAACGTTTCTGTCATCCCTGATTTATGTTATATACCTGTCATCTGCGTGAAATATATGTCTTAAAACACTCAAATAACAACCTTCAACATGTTCCTGTGTTTTATTCTATGGAAAATAAACGATGTGACCCGAAAATATCATTTGTTTATATAAGTATCTATGCGTGTCCATCATAATGTAGATTATATCAAAATATCTTCAATTTTGTTTCAGATATGAACAAACGTACCAGATGCATCATGATCTCCTTTACTGGTAAGTTGCTTTCTGCTATTACTAGAAAATGTGTTGTCTATTAAAGTCTTCTAAAAGTTAATTGAACCCCTGGTTTTAAGATGGCGCCCGAATACTAGGGGTGACAATTACAATAACAGCGTTATATTCATCAAAATCATCCCAACACGTTCATAAAAGTAAATTACCTAACTTAATCTAATGTAGGGTATCCAAAGGGTTAACCTACCCCTATTGGTCCATAAAGGCCACATTTTTTTGATTTTCATTTATTTAAATTGAGTGTAAATACTATTATTCGATTTATATCGTAGTTGCTGTTTATTGGTCATTAACAGAATTAGCTTCACCATCAGCCCCGATTTTAATAGCTCGACGTAATAAAGTGCTGTTTGTATAAAACGTTTAAGTACAATTAAATGCTTTTTGTGTTCCATCTGTTAAATAAATTGATTATAGGCTTTTATAGAATACAAAAAACAGTATATGATAAAAATATCATTATGTATGTTGCTGTGATACCCGTAAATTAGTAAATGTCAAACGTTCACTGGTAAATGTCGACAAATACCAAACTTGTATACATTCGGTGGATATGGTTCTTTTGTAAACCGATAATAGCAGAACAACCAATCAGAACGCTTAGAGAACTTGGAAATATTCTAATTTATAGATTAATTTTTGCTTTTTCTTCGTTTGGTTTTTTCATAATAATACACAGGGATTATTAAAAAATCGGTATATTAACAAAAACGATTCCATTGAGCATTAAAAGTGGTTAGAATTATTTAGATTCCAGTTTTGATTACTTGATGGTGTCACTTATTAAGCGGAAATTGCAACTGACCCCCAGTGAATGCAGTTGAAAATGTTACGTGAAAATTGCTTTATACATTTTACACTATTCAAAATTGCCCGAGGATTAATTAAATTGCTAGATTCTGTGGTACTCTTCAGAGTGATGTCAGTGTAGTATTCGTGGGTTTATTAAAATTTATTTACAAGACTTAAGTACAGAAACATAATTTATATATACTTATTTAATAATAACTACTTAAAAACACTATTAATTAATACGGAACTTAGGTTACTATTTATTTACAACACTCACTTATATTCGCGTCTCTATTTATTTGTCTCTTCGCTTTTAACACTGTCGATTTATTTCGGATGTTACCACTGTCACGGTCAATCTATTACTAATTCACTGTCGAACGTCTTTCCACTTTTATAGCATCATGGAACAATCCAGAAAAGTTTGGGAGTTTATAAGATTGTTTACGTTTTCGGCGAACCGCTTAATTACTTTCTTGGAAGGCAGGTACGAGGCACACGCCTACAAACACGTATACACTGCAGAAAACCGCCCGCGGCTAGTTGAGCCGGCCGGCAACGCATGTAAGCGTACACTCGGTCGCACACAAGCACGTTCGCGTTCGCTACATTAGTAATAAGAAACTGTAAACGTATACAGGTGTTATTTAATATTAATAATTTCATTAAACGAAAGTGAGCTTTTCTTTCGAATGAAAAAAAGCTTTTAGAATTACAGTACAAAACTGGAAAACTCAATTTAGATGGTAAAAGCGTTAACTTATGACTTCATAGATATTGTAACGACTTTTCTAGTAGAACTTATTTATTTAACGGATATTTATTTTACAACTATTTATTTAACACTTAAACACTAATGGAATACTTAAACACTAATAACAATACAACGACTTATTTATATCACAAGGAAAATGCGTATTTATATCACTCGGTATATCGTAGTTCGCTATTTATATTACTTGTTCGGAAGCTCACTGTGAACTGACTGACTACTGACCACGTCAACAGGTATTTATACTGATTAGGAACAATCCAGAAAGTTCCAGAATTACATACTAGACTTTACTGGAGTGCCTATTGTGTTCATCTAATTTATGGCCTTGTTTATCGTCATCAAAGCGCCGACCGACACCGGCATTCTTTGAGCTCCGCTTATCTGCTGTCGGTTCTCGTCGCCGCTATCGCACTCACACACGCTCGCCGCACTGCTCGCTCTCGTACACATATACGCTCGCTACACTGCCCACTCTCGCATACATACGCTCATTACACTGCCCCCTCCTTAAGGGTGATCCGTCCCGGATCACATCTTCCGTTCCTTCGAAGGATCATGCCGGTGTATACCGTTATTTCGACGCCGCTCCACCGGAACAGGACCTCCAACATGCTCCGCACCACTCTCCAGTTCAGTCCATCCAACCCACATCCTATCCTTGGCATGGCTAACCTTGTGATACCTGTGGATAGCAGTTGGTCTCTTAGTTCCACCAACGAATTCCATAACGAGCGGTAGGTGGGCTTTTCAGACGACGCCTTCTTAGTAACCAGGTAGTAAATGGATCGGTGCCCGTCCACCAGACTTAGCACTTTCTTTCTATCTCCGAGTTGGTCCCGCAGCTCTGACAAGCGGTCAAACTTCTTCTTGAATACGGTGGCAATACCGCGATTCATTCTCAAGTCTTTGGCCACACAATGAACCAGCGAGTCCGAAGCAGAAAACAAATCTTCGGATCTCTCGGAGGTGACACCGAATCTGGAATTGGCATATAAGCTCGGCGTGGCCATAAACTCGTCATACTGGGGATCCGGAGAACGAGCTTGCATAAGCCTGATCCGTGCTTCTTCGTGATTGTCACCGGCATATGGGGCCAAACGGTTAAAATGGACAACCTTCGGTTTTCCATTTGGTGTGCGTCGAATCCGGTAAATAACGTCATTTATTCTCTTGACGATTGTATATGGACCTTCCCAGTGCTGCTGTAGCTTCGGCGAAAGACCTTTACGGGGCTGTGGATTGTATAACCACACCATGTCTCCCTCCTGGAAACCTCCATCAGTGGCCCGTATATCGTAAGTGTCCTTCATGCGATCGCTAGCTATCTGCATCCGGGAACGTACTTCCTCATGGATATCGTCAAGTCTTCTGCGAAGATCACTAACGTAGTCTTCTCCGGCAACGTCCTCACCAGGTTTGCAGCCAAATTTCAGGTCACATGGTAACCGTAGCTCCCGACCAAACAGTACTTTTGCTGGTGTTTGTCCAGTAGTTTCGTGAATCGATGATCGATATGCCATACGAAACAGTGGCAGATGGCGATCCCAGTCTCTTTGGTGTTTGGAGACCACTTTGGACAAGTACTTGTTAATGGTCCTGTTCATTCGCTCTACCATGCCGTCTGATTGAGGATGCAGAGGTGTTGTCCGGGTTTTGTGAATGCCTAATGTCTTGCAGATTTCTTGGAACACGGCCGACTCAAAATTCCGACCCTGATCAGAATGAAGCTCCATGGGCACGCCGAACCGGCTGATCAGGTGGTTTACGAGCTCCTCCGCTACTGTGGTGGCTGTCTGATTTGGGAGTGCGTACGCTTCAACCCATTTCGTGAAGTAGTCCATTGCCATCAAGATGTATTTATTGCCACCATCGGTCTCTGGAAACGGTCCTGCGATGTCAATGGCAATCCGTTCGAATGGACTGCCGACATTGTACTGGCGCATAGGAGCACGCCGTCGTTTTTGTGGTCCCTTGCTGGCTGCACAAATTGTGCACTTCTTGCACCAGTCTTCAACGTCCTTTTTGCAATTGACCCAGTAAAACCGCTCACGGACTCTTCCAAGGGTCTTGTTAACACCAAAATGTCCCCCCGAAGCATCGTCATGGAGGCACTTCAAGACTTCCCTTACCAGGCTCTTCGGTACAAGCAATTGACGTTTGCTCTCAGTACCATCCTGGTTTTCCACTATTCGCTTCAGGAGTCCATCTTCCTCAACAATGGAGTCTCATTGGGCCCACAACGATTTTACCTCCCCAGATTTAGCGGCGATCTCTTGCCAGATCGGTCGGCTGCCTTCATTCTTCCATTTCCGAAACAAGCTCAGTACCGGATCAGAACCCTGTTCCGTCTTGATGTTATCAGGATGCCATTGTTCATCCGTGACGGTTATCCTCCGGACTTCTTCATGTTCCTCTAGGCGCTTGCAGTGCTTGCAGTTTTCGGAACATGGTCTTCTGGATAAGGCATCAGCGTTCTTATGGCTATTTCCAGCTCGATGTTCTATATCGAAGTCGTATTCTTGGAGCTTTTCTATCCAACGCGCGACTTGACCCTCTGGATTCTTGAAACTCAGTAACCACCGTAAAGCAGCATGATCTGTTCGGAGCAGGAACTTCCTTCCATACAAGTACTTATAAAAGTGCTCCACGCTCTTTATTACTGCCAGTAGTTCTCGTCGGGTTACACAGTAGTTTCGTTCGGGCTTGGATAGGGTCTTGCTGAAATAGCCGATGACTTTTTCCTCTCCGTGTTGTATTTGTGAGAGTACTGCGCCTAACCCAACATTGCTAGCGTCGGTGTCCAGAACAAATTTCCCCTCTGGTATCGGATAACTCAACACGGGTGTGGAAACGAGAGCTTGTTTTAACTTTTCGAAGGCAGCTTGGCAGTCCGGTTCCCAGCAGAATGGCCTGCCACTTTCAGTTAGTCGAGTCAATGGCTTGGCAATATTGGCAAATCCAGGAACGAAACGTCTATAGTAAGTACAGAGGCCAAGGGAGCTTCTGACCTAATGTACGTCAGTAGGTACTGGCCATTCTCGTACGGCTGTGATCTTCTGCGGGTCGACTGAAACGCCGGTCTTCGTGACTACGTGCCCCAGGTAGTTCACTGTCTCCTGAAATAGCTGGCATTTCTTCGGGCTTAATTTAAGGTTGACATCACGCAGCCTTCGAAGTACCTCTTCCAAGTTTTTCAGGTGATCGTCGAAGTCTTTTCCGATCACGATTATGTCGTCAAGGTATACCAGGCAAGTTTTCCCAATCAAGCCGTTCAAAGCCGTCTCCATGAGTCGTTCAAATGTGGCTGGCGCATTACACAACCCGAACGGCATCACGTTGAACTGCCACAGCCCGGTTCCGATCGAAAATGCCGTCTTCTCTTTGGCCTCAGGATCCAGGTCTACTTGCCAGTATCCACTTTTAAGGTCTAGCGTTGAGAATATTGTCGACCCAGCAAGCGTGTCCAAGGTATCATCGATGCGTGGCAAGGGGTAGCTGTCTTTCTTGGTGACATTATTTAGCTGGCGGTAGTCAACACAGAAGCGTGTAGATCCGTCCTTCTTCTTGACCAAAACTACTGGCGACGTCCATGGACTGGTTGATGGTTCTATTATTCCGTCCTTCCACATGTCGCTTATAATCTTTTCGGCCTCTTCCTTTTTGGCCAGTGGTAGTCTCCTCGGTCTCTGACGGATGGGCTGCGCTTCGTCAGTGTTGATTTTATGGACGACGATGTTGGTTCGCCCTTTCTTGCCGTTGTCCAATGCGAACACGTCCTGGTACTTTACAAGGAGTTCCCCTATTCGACGTTGTTCAGGTTGATTACGGTTTTCACCCGCCTCCTTGTACAGTTTTAACAACGCCTCCGGAATACCTTGAACTTTGCGCATCCCTGAACTCAATCTTTTAACTTGTGGCATGGCAGTGTCCTGGGCGTGTAACTGGAACGTTTCGCCGTTCAGTGTCACATTCTTTCTCCGGAAATTCAAGCAGAAGTCATATTTTCGGAGGACGTCCAAACCCAGTATTACATTGTCCTCTATTTCTGCCACTAACACGCAGTGTTTAAAAGACGTTCTTCCCATTTGGATGTTGACGTAACTTTCGCCCCTGACTACTACTTGTTCTCCAGTGGCGGTACGGAGCTTCCATTGCGTTGGCAGAAGTTTACTGGGCTTGGTCAATATTCCGGGCCTTATGATTGTTCTGCTAGCTCCAGTATCCAGCAGAAATGAACACTGCTTCCTGTTTATGAGTCCAGTGAGAAAAAGGCTGTCAGTTCGGTCTTTCATTGTCTTAGTCAGTGCTACTAAACCTGGGGCCTCGTGTCCCGGGACCGACGTTTGCCCCACCGCGTCGTCCCTGATTAGTTTTCCGGAACTCGGGGCACGCGCTCTTGAGTAACCTCTTCGTTCTTGCAAGCGCTTCTTACGTGTCCCAATTTCCCGCAGTTCCAACATCGTATTGGTCTCATTTTCTTGTTTAATCTTCTCACTATCCTGCTAACTATTTCTTCTAGTCTGTCTTCGTATCGACCGTCGGGCTCCTCCCTTAGCTCACGCACTCTACCCTGCCGTTGCGATGCCTGTTTAACGACGTCATACTCCAGTGCCCGAGCCAACGTGTCAGCGAGTGTTTTTGGCCTATCTAATCGGAGTCGCTGTTGTATGTCGTCATCCCTCAACCCATCGATGAAAGAGTCGACAGCCAACTTTTCTAGCGTGTCGTCGGGAGTACCTGGATACGCCAGGCGGACCAGACGAGCGATATCGGCCTCGTATTCTTGCAGGTTTTCCCCTGCCTTCTGACGTCGGTTTCTTAGCTGCACGTGACTGACGCTTGTCATATGTGCCTGACCATACCGCATCTCTAACTTCTTCACTAGGTGTTCATAGTCGTTCAACTTCTCGGGTGGTATGGTATCCAAAATCTCCTCGGCATTACCATGCAGCGCGCTGACCAGCTCGGAGGCTTTATTTTCCAATGTCCATGCGTTCGACTTCGCGGCCGTTTCAAATTTCTTAAGGAAAGTGGTCCATGATGTTTTCCCGTCGAATTTAGGTGGCTTCGTATATGCTTTCGATGAAACCCCGTGTCCATTCTCCTGCTTCACACTTCTGGCTTCATTATCGATCTGTTCGGACATTGTCGTACATAGAAACCTTTCTTCTATTTCTTTAATTCGTGAATCTAATTCTTGAAATTTTCCTGCAAAATTCTGTTCTGTTTCGGCCAATTTTGTGTCGAATTTCTCTAAATTTTCTTTAAATTCTTCTCTCAAATTTTCTTTCAGTTCCTCCAGATTTCCTTTTAGTTCCTTTGAATTTTCTTTTAATTTCTTTTCTAGTTCATCCTCAAATTCGTAGATATTCGGATCGAAACCCTCTCGTATCAAAGCTTCCTCAAGTCGCCCTTGTAAAGTGAGCTTATTACCAGACGTATCTTCGTCTCGCTCCTCGAGTTCACTTTTCAGTTCGGCAACTTTCAACTCCAACAACTTTTTCGGCATTTTGATGTATCTAACTATTTTCCTTCTACTAGAAAATTCTCTTCTTTAGGGGATTGATTGGCTGAGTACCCCACACCTGACACCAATGTAACGACTTTTCTAGTAGAACTTATTTATTTAACGGATATTTATTTTACAACTATTTATTTAACACTTAAACACTAATGGAATACTTAAACACTAATAACAATACAACGACTTATTTATATCACAAGGAAAATGCGTATTTATATCACTCGGTATATCGTAGTTCGCTATTTATATTACTTGTTCGGAAGCTCACTGTGAACTGACTGACTACTGACCACGTCAACAGGTATTTATACTGATTAGGAACAATCCAGAAAGTTCCAGAATTACATACTAGACTTTACTGGAGTGCCTATTGTGTTCATCTAATTTATGGCCTTGTTTATCGTCATCAAAGCGCCGACCGACGCCGGCATTCTTTGAGCTCCGCTTATCTGCTGTCGGTTCTCGTCGCCGCTATCGCACTCACACACGCTCGCCGCACTGCTCGCTCTCGTACACATATACGCTCGCTACACTGCCCACTCTCGCACACATACGCTCATTACAATATTATCCTCGATACATAGAATACTCTTGGCAGGCAGAAAATTCACTACCTCGTTACATCAAAATGCTTAACATGTTCTTGAATTTTTGAATTTTAACTTATTGAGGTTCAACTATTAATTTTCGTGAGACTTCATTAAAGTATGTCGTAGTTGGAAAACTTTTGCTTTCCTTCGTCGAACATTATCGATATATCACCTCATCATTGATTCGAACCACAAGCATGCTCATGCATCAGTAGTTTTCCGTTGCAGTCACGAAGTTCAATTCGCTTTACTGGTAGGGTAAACAATATGTCTATCTCGTGTTTTCCGGAAACTAAAACAGTGCACCTCGAATGCTCAACTTAATTACTTCTTTGTACAAAAAAAAATTACGAAAATGTTGGTACGCTTCCGAATTAATTACCTCGTGAGATTCCTTAAGTGAATTGGAGGATATGCAGTCCTGTTGATATATTCCGTGTCTTTGCTGTTTTAAGAGAATCCTAATTTTGATAAGGGTTGGGAGGAGGAAGGATTCTTGTGGTTATTGCTGTAATGGCTAATGGAAATTTTACATGAGTAAACAAGGAATATGGATTAGGGGTTATTTAAATTTTGCTTCTATTAAGTATGCCTAAAATATTAGGTTTAAGATTTTAGTTTACTGTTGATGTGAAGAATGACATCCTAATCCAAAGTGGCGCCTGATGTTAATACCTAATCAGAATAAAGACTTTTCCCAGATGAATAAAAATTCGTATTTCTAGAGCACTAGGTGGCTCGAAATCGGGCGCCATCTTGGATTGTGACTCCATTTTGCGCAAGCGCAGACGAGGTGTCCCAGAATCCCTGTTGCTATACTACTACCACCATTCATGATCGAATTTGGTCTTTATTTTCGATTTAACTTAGCAAGTGCAGGAAAAGTGATCGTAGATCCCTCTTTGTAGTACAGCTTTCGAATGCGTTGTGGAAACATATTCTGAATTCTTTTGTGAATTCCCAGTTACAATACCTACGCTTATTTAGCCGAACAAAGGTTAATTTATCTTTTGCCCCGGATTGGTTAAATTCTTTTTTAGCTTGTATGGAAAGCGGATACGAATCTCATAAGCCAATTAGGAAGCTCTTTGGGAAGGTTAAAAACGTTACATTTGTATGCGCTGCTGGTGTAGGTATATTAGATACCTACGCGTCGGTTGGAGTATTGGTTGTGAGATGAACTCTATTGGTTTCATAATTGAAGTCATTAGGGTCTTTTGTCTTACAGATTGGCTGCCATTTTCTCAAACTCTAAAGGTTCGACGGTACTTTGTTTCTTGTTCTGATAGGAAATCGGTTGTTCCGGTTGATGTGATAATGTTAGACACTGCTCACTGACTTTTAGTCACTTTTAGTCATTTCAACTGACAAAAGATCGATTGAGATGCATTCGAACCGTCAGGAAACTTCTGCTGAGTCTAGGTGAAACACATTAACCCCAATACGTTTTATTTGGGTCAGATAATGTGGTACTTGACAGACAAACAGATTGTCATCTCAACAACAGTAGAAGATTTTTTACAAAAAAGAATTTCTTTTCCTTTTATCATGGAGAGAGAGAGAATTTCAAACAAATGTCAATCATTAAAACTGTCACCCTCAAACGTCAACTGGTGTCATTCCTTTTAATCCGTTATGGCTGATGAAAATGCAGATATCGAGGAATTAAAGTATCCAGAAGGAATAGATGAAGAGGATGAAAAAGAAGAGGATATATCAAAAGTCCCTAGTGCGGACTCATTCCATGGTCTGGACCAATTTAGAGCTCGACCAGATATTTACGACATATTCAAGTTTAGTCCCATTAAAAAGATAACATCGGAAGTAGTACAGGAAGTTCTCGGTGGTCAAATATTCGAAGGAGAGCGAGTCAGAAAATGGATAACGAAAATTGCAAACAAAACCAATGAAAAAATTCGCGAACTCAAATTCAATAGGTTCAAGCATATCGTACATGTCCAAATTGGCGAAGACAAAGGACAAGGTGTCAAGTGTGGAGTTCGATGTGTATGGGACCCGAATGTTGACTCGTATTTTGTTGACATTTTCACCAACGATACAATGTTTTGTATCGTCATAATTTTTGGAATTTATTTGTATTAGATCGGTCTAGGGATTTTGTGTATTTTGTTTATTTTTCGTGGATAATTATTTATCCCAATAGACTTTGGAAGTGGACGATTAAAACCTTTGACACCCCAATTAATATGTTTTGATGAAATAAATTGCCTATGTTTGAGTATACCGAAAACATGTTCAAAGATTTTTGCAAATTGTTTCTTTTGTTGGTCAATTGCGAGCCAGATTGTTTATAGTTGTTTCATTGTTATTTGGCGTTCCAACAGGTTTAGTCTTTCAGAAAGTTACGAGTTTCGATAAATTTAAACTACCAATGCACATTTTATACAGAATGTACGGTAACCGCGGAATTATCGGGATTTATAGTCGACCTCAGCGATCCTACGTTGAACGAAAAACCTTTTAAAAAAGGGAATAACGGATACGCGAAGCACTTTCGTTATAATTTAAACAAATACGTACTGAAACTAATTGGGCATTTTAACAAGGTAAAGCGCCAACATCGGTGCTAATTGGACAATATCGCAAAGCTTATCGCATCATACCCGCAAAAAGTCGTTTTTCTTAGCTTATCATGGCGATTTATTTGGTTTAGTCACCAACCTATTATAACTGCTCATAACTCATAAATAACGATTCTTAAAAGTAACAATTTCTCTGTTTCGGTGTCCTATGTTTTCAAATAAATACATATGCGAATATTTGCCACACTAAATTCTTCAGGAATATGTAGTGTGAGATGTAATACGACTTCTGAAAGTTGAGGAATTAATTAGAAGACATTCTGAAAATTTCTTAGTAGAAGAATTTATAATAATAGATACATAAATCCAATTTAGAAATTGTTACTTACATAACACCTAGGACATCTCGCATTAAATGCTAAAAACAATGTTGAATCGTTTTATTTTCATAAAGCAAAGCGCGTGGCGTATTATGACGACGTATAAGAGACGCGTTCCGCGTTTTCCTCATCGTTTTCAATTTTCCAGGGTAAATACATCGACAAAGGACGCAATTTTGTCTCACGACCCGGCACTATTTGCTCATCAGTCGCCGCGATTCGTAAAAGAACGTTTCTGCATCTGTGAACATCATCAACGGCTGTTGAGAAGGTGGAGGGAGGAATAAAATGCGGAGTATGGAGCTGGAGGATTTCGGGGGAGAGTAAAACGGGAGAGCGAGATCCTAGCGTTTCTCGCATCCTTTCTTTGCTAGTAATAAAAAACTTTGTGTTCTCGTTATTCACGCTCGGCAAGCGCACCGGGTCCCGGGGTCGAGATACAGGATGAGACGGGACAATGTGTCCTGCTTCTCCGGATGACAACTCTTTCAGCCCTGTATTAATTACTTCCGACCCCACGTTGCGTCGAATCGCTTCGCGACGTTTCTTGCGTGAATTGAATCATTAAAGTCGACAAGGAATCACGAGCCCTCATCTTTTATAAATCGTTTTTAAATGATAGAAAGAGGTTTTGATGAATTTGGAATATGTCTATCAGTCGTGCAGTTTTACTATTAATTTAGGCACATACTGAAAAGGCAAGTAAGATAATTATTTTTGTTTTCGTGGAAGAGGGTAAATTTTCAAAAGACACCCATGCGACTGGGTAGTGTCGAATTCCCGAGGAAGGTGTCCTCGGACCTACTGACTAAAACCCCTCTGCCTCAGGCCGCTAGTTAGAACCGTTAATTCCGGTCGTCTTCAGCCGTGTGTGTGGTGATGGTGACTGTTGTGTTGAGCTACTTATACGGATTCCAAAGTTTTGAGCATGCGCACTGATTTTGGTAATGCGCGGAGAGTTCCTGCGCAGAATACGTACGTACGGGTTATGCGCTGAAACTGTTTGCGCATACACAGAATTAGTGCGCATGTCAACATTTTGCGGTCCGTATAAATAGTTCGACACGATGAAAATTAGAAGCGAAACTATTCATACGCATTGTGGGGGTTAGAATTGTGCGCGGTGTACTCCTCGTGTAAAAGATCTTTGTTAATGTTATTTCCTGGGGATGCGCTATCATTATTTATAGTTCCTCTTCTGTTTAAAACACGTAAGTCGATTACGAAAATTTTTATTATACATCTCACCGCTTTCTATGTAGGTTTCTTTAAAATTTTAGATTGCTTGCCAATGCGAATGTTTACTTTTCAATTTGAATTGATCGAGGAAAAAGTTTACCGCGGTTTCTGAAGCGACGATTCCACAAAGTTTAATAAAAGCCGCAGGATTTCGAAGGTTACGAAACAAAATTCGCATCGCGCCCTACCGTAATTTATTTGAATGACAATAGCAGACGGATGTTTAAGATTTCCTCGACTGTTGTCATCCACTTTTCAGGAAAAAAAGGCCCACGCTGAAAGAACTTTCCCTTCAGTTGCTTTTCTTTTTTCTGAGAGTTTGTCTCACAAATACATCATGAAATATGCATGAAGATTTAGGTTAAGGGTCTTATTGGAAATCATTTGACTCACGTAAAGTTACCAGCACACCCGTGAGAATATTTCGTAGGTACATCGGTTTCTGTAGTGATAGGTTACAGTTGCGTATATGCAATCAACAGTTGTTATATTGGTTAACTATAAGTCAGGAGCTTTTAGCGTCATCAAAAACGTTTTAGTTAAATATTTTAACCAAAACATTCATTTTAAACTTTCTTTTTATAATAATATGTGGGAAATGTTTTATTAAAGTTCCGAATTCCATGCAAATCACTAAAAGTATTTTTCGATTTTTACTTCATATGTTAATTAGCATTTTCTGCCAAGGTGTTTCCCATGAACCATGTGGGTCAATTTATTATTTGCGGGTTTTGTATTTCTTCCTTGGAGATCTCTCTGTTCATTTGCCATTGACCATGACTGTGTTTGACCTATACTAATGTTCATTAAATTGTAAAAACAAGATACACAAACTTCATAAATGCGAATATTATGGTATAAACGAATACGAACGAGAATGTTAGATGTGTATATTGCAGAAAAGTTTAAATTGCCATTTTCACACTTCATTTTAATGAGCGTGTTACACTGTTCTAATTTTAATTTTAATTCTGACGCTAGTTCACAAATTTTTATTGCACGTTATACAAATAACAATTCTGTTCAGTCCCATACTTTCACTGTAATGTATCTCTAATTATAAATGCTTGTACGTTTTGTTTAAATATGGAAACTGAAAAACGATTTTATTAGTCACGTGTATGTTTAGAGCGAATGTAAAACGTGGATGGTGGATGTGGTGGATGAAAAGAAAAATTTGGAAATTCATTGCATGGTGTCGTATATATGATGAAAATTTTATTTTTTGACTTTTCACCTGATACGACTTTGAATTGACCTCCTTTTCTCCTTATTTGTCATAAGAGGATATGGTCAAATTTGGAATATTACTTATGCCCTTTTAGAATCCGGAGTGAAAAATAGATGTTTCTGTTTAAAAAAATCTTCTCGACCTTGATATAATGTTGAAATATGACCTGAATGTTTTCGTTTTTAAAAATATTTTTTTTGTTTTTTCGAATTCCAATAAAAAGTTTTACTTCTAACCTTCTAACTGGTTAATTTTTCACTGACGCACAGTTTATTCCTTATTGATTTTATTCAGTAGCTTTTTCCTGATCTATATTTCTGGACGTGTATTACGTTTAACATAAATATAAATATTTGACCCGTCGTTTTTTCTTTGTTTGTATTGTTCCTTTGTTTGCTTCTTATATTGTTCTTTTCTTTTTTAATAACTTTTTTATGCACACACACATGAATGGTTCTCATGTTAGCTTTTTTTGTTGATCGTGGAGACGTTTTTCGTCAATATTTTTCTTCGTTTATGGGAATTTCTATTATATTTACCAAAAAAAATTAAGGATAAAACTTTCCTTGCGTCTTCAAGGCTTAATTTAATTCATTAAACTACAAAATACATTTTTTTTGGTTCTCAATTTAATTCTGGATTGAAAACATGTTCTTATAGGTAGGTACTATTCAAACCTAAAATAATTAAATTAGTATCCTTAAAGGAAAAACGTAGAGACATGATAAAATATCTGCAATAACAACTTTATTAAATTAATTATCTTGGTTTAATATTAGTTCCTTGAAAGCGTAATTACCAAATTTTTGGTAATAAGGTTTAATATTTTCTCTTTTGGGGTCCTCTCACCTCATCTTCCCATGCTTCTGTCTTTCACTAAATTCTTCTGCATTATCTTTCCTCGTCTTGCCCCTTTACCTTTTCCTCTTTTCTTTGATATATTTTACGTCTTCCTTTTAATTTTCTCTTGAAACTGTATCTAATCTTCAAGTTTTTATCCACAAACATAAGTAAATTCTTTCTATCACGTTGAACATTCATACCACCAAAATTTTTTCTTCAGTTTTTCACAAAATTTGGACTTTTCAATTATAAAAGTTTTCAAAATGTAAAATATAGAAGAACGATAAAAATCATGTATGTAAATTAATGTACAATAACTCCAAATTCCTGAAATTTCGAATCCCATGAGCCTCCTCCCCCTGGACTTGAGTCACTGTTACTTCATGATGAAACCTGCACCTTTAAGGTCGTCTCACTTTTATCACCCGTTTTACAAAATACAAGACAATATAAACACGATAGATAACCAGTAAGAAGAACAAATATTTTTGATAATGGTTTATCCTGCAGGCAATAGAAGGGAAGTTTAGTGAAAGAAGAATGGGAGTAGCACGTATTTACAAAAAAAAAGGGATAACACAAACATACATATATACATACATAGGTACGTATGCACATGTGTGTATGTGTAAATCGAAGAAATGGTGCACCTCATGTTGTGGTGGTGTTCTCGCAATCTAAAAATAACGAGGGTCGCTATGTTATAAATGGTACGGCAGTGCGGAAGCAAAAATAAATTTGAGAACAAATAAGCAGTTAAAACGGCGTCGAGACTTACTGTGGCCTTAACAACTTCTGGGGTTTGTTGCCCCACACCCTGTACGCCGCGACACCACTACTACTGTTAGTAGTTGTCATGAATTACGGTATCTGGACGAATGCCAGGCAACTACGTGCTTAATCGTCTGTTGCAACAAGAATTATACAGTGGACGCCAAAGAAATCCGTAAAGCATGGATTCGACAAAGGTTAGGCACAAGGGGTGGTAGTTAAGGGGCAGGGGTAAGCACTACTCACTCCACAAATCTCACAGCATGGAAATGGAGAATCAGTAACTGAGAAGTGATTTGGATTGATGGATTTCAGAGATGTATTAACACGAACAAGTCTGGAACCCTTAAAAATTGATTGCATCCTTGAGGATTTGTTAGATTTTTCTATGAAATCCAGATGTTTGTTGAAAATTTTGATGAAATTATTCGGAATAATCTCAGAAGTTCCAATACCAAATACCTGATAGAAATGTAGAATCATTAGTTGATATGTGATTTTGATTGATAGGTTTCAGAGATGCAGAAAAACGAACAAGTGTGGAATCCTTTAAAAACTGATTGCATCCTTGAGGATTTGTAAGATTTTTCTATGAAATTCAGATGATTTTGAAAATTCTGATGAGATGATTCAGAATAATCTCAGAAGCTCCAATACCAAATACCTGATAGAAATGGGGAATCATTAGTTGATAAGTGATTTGGATTGATGGATTTCAGAGATGTACAAACACGAACAAGTCTAGAATCCTTCAAAAACTGATTGCATCCTCGAGGATTTGTTAGATTTTTCTATGAAATCAAGATGTTTGTTGAAAATTTTGATGAAATGATTCGGAATAATCTCAGAAGTTCCAATACCAAATATCTGTTCCAAAATTTTGTTGAATATTCCATTAGGCATGCAACATATATATTTTTACTTGGACAACTCGAGGTTTTCCAGCCAGCACATAAATGTATATTATTCAATCTTCTAATTTAAACTTCGTTTAGATAGTGAACCCCTAAAATTAACGTCGTTCTTAACTACTTGCTAGGATGGCATTTAAAAATCTTTCAACATTGGCCATTATTCATCCTCAGCCAACATCTTCTGGATATGGCATTCGGAAGAGATAAATTTTAAAAGTTTTACTACACCAATTAATTGAAAAACGAATCTAACGCCTAATTTATTTGTACTTCATTTTCAATTCAAGTGAAAAATAATGTTGGGAAACAGAATCTCCTAACTGTTCCCTAAGGTCATAAGTATTATATTCTTATATAAACAATGTGACTAATAATTTTTACAAAAAAATAAAAACATTTTGCTTTATTACTGTGCTGATGGCATCATAAGATTAGTTGAGGATTCACGCCTAATTTGCCATCAGACAAATATTATGCTTAATTAGAAACAGGAAATGGTTACCTACTGCGTATTAAGTTTTCAATGTCTGACTACGGTTCTCATCAGCTTCCATTTATCATTGGACAAATAGAGAAGTTAAAAGTCCCTAATAATAGAATTGTGTAAGTTGTGTAACTGATCAAATATAGAGAGCAAAAATTGTTAATCAAAAGAAATTGCTTCTTTGCGTGTTGTAATACATAAAACTACCAGCAAATGTCACATCAGAGTGGATTAGCCACTATAATAATGCCTCAACATCATATTGCACAATAACTAAAACAATCAAATGAAAGTGGTGAAAATGTCACGTTGAATAATAGTTCGTTTCATAATTATTATCACATTTTGTCAGAGTTAATAACTTTAATGTCTCCACGATTCAAGCGCTATATAATTATGTGGTGAAGTTCTTCACTGTTTCACGTAATATTCTCATTAGGATGATCGACTTGGAAAGACGAAATCATTTTCAAATGTACTTTCGTTAAGTATAACAGTCACGTATTGGTTCATTTAGAAAATGTGGTGAATAAGCTTTTACGTATTATAAATTGCCGCTGTATCGACAAGGTTTAAAAAAGATTTAAAGTCATAGTCAGTCTGATTACTGTTTGGACTTGAACCTCCATTCTGCCCCTCTTCGCTTCTGATTCTGCCTCTAAGGTCTAGGATGTTTTTAACAGTATTACCATAGTATCAAATACTTTTTGGGGTGACTACAGTTAGGCACTTACTCGTTTGTAATTTTGGATTAAGGGTCTTCGTTATGTCCATACGCTAAGAATGTTTAAAAGAATTAATTACCTTTTAGAAAACGAGGTATTTACTTACTGACACAAAAAAAATATTTTAATCAATAATAGTCATTAAGCTCTTTTTACCACTGTTAAGAAAGTTTTAGGGATTTAGTTAATAATTACATACATAATTAATTAAAAATAATTTGGAATATAATTCCCATATGAGTTTGAGTGTCCCTATGGGAATTTAAACAGTTTAATTAATGTAAATCGTTGATCACTTATTATAATTCTTATGCGGTTTGATTTGTTGAAGGTACGTGGAATACGTAATCTTTTTACGGCTCATTCTCAGTCGTTCATAAAATTATCAATTGGTACTAAACCCAATTTGGTGGAAAATGTTTAACCTTATCTCTTGCGATTTGCTGCACTTTATCGAAATCCGACCCATTTCCCGCAGGGCTACACTCAAAATCACGAAATGGAAACGTGTAACTTATATAGAAGCACTCTTCTATGTATGACGTATACCGCGTAGAACATGTAGGCCGAATAATTTATTTCACGTAAATGGATTGAGTACATTGGCTGAAGTCACACCATATTCGATTCAGAGTAAAATTTTATCGTAAGGACAGTTATATTGGTCTTGGTATTTGTTTTGATTATTGTATCTCGTTATTTGCATTACTAGTTTTGGTCTTGGTCTTGGTCTTGCATAAATATGTCTTGGTCATTCAGAATCGAGTATTGGTCTTACAGAGTTGAGTCTTGGACTTGCAAAAACAATCTCAGTCTTGGTCCTGGTCAATCGAGTCTTGTTTCTGACCTTGCATTAACCATGCTTTGGACTTTTAAGTTTCTCTAAATTCTCTAGGGAGTTCATTAATTATTTTGAACAATAAGTTTGGTAAAAGTCTTGTTATGAGTTTTGGTTTTGCGCAAATAAGTCTTGGTCTTGCAGAGTTAGATCTTGGTCTTAATTTATAAGGCAGGGTCTTGGTATTGGTCTTGTCGAAGTGATACTAAATTGGTCTTGGTCTTGAAAAGTTTGCAACTGT